>JAFIDM010000179.1:30552170-30572253 GCA_023159025.1 Thereuonema tuberculata | reverse complement strand
TTGCTGAAAAATTGCATGGTGTTCGCGGGGCTTTATAACGTTCCGTTAATGCTCCTAAAACTTTAAAGCTGATATTATTGGCTGGAGCTTCGGTTAAGTGCTGGAGGATCCCGGAGGACGTTTCCTCTGTTATTTCTCCTCCTGACGAATCCTAGTCTTCTATCAAGCGGTACTTAAAGTCCCTACGGTGAATGAAGATCCTCCCAGAATGCAACGCAGCTTATAGATTGAGCTTTCCTGGCCGACCGCTAACATTGAAAGAGAAGAGGTCGCTTCTCTTCTGTTTCAATGTTAGCGGTCGCCCAGGAAAGCTCAATCTATAAGCTGCATTGCATTCTGGGAGGATCTTCATTCACCGTTTAGTTTCTTTAATTCTGGAAGTTTCCTTAATTCTACACTTAAAGTAGACGAATCGGACTGGCCGTTCGCTTTCCACGTCATTCTTCTTTGGCTATGATCGCTGGAACTTCTTCCTCCGTCGTGATGTTTTGACCTTTGGTAATGCCCAAATCACACCAGCATATTTTTTCATCATTGATTTGCTTCGTTGAAAATGATCGTTGTTTTCACTGAAGTGATCTTTTCCTTTAGTTCCACGTTATCGTTGAAACATGATGAAACAGTGCATGTGATTGGCAGAGCGATACCCAATCAGAGTTGAGCTCGATATTATGGTGAAATATTCCCTACTTACGAAAGACGGTGTTTAATCTTTTTTTAGAGGTTAAAATCGTGTTTCGGCAACGCAATTTCGGTAGAATTTGAAATGACTTTCAGCAAGCTGTCAATCTATTCGAAACTAATTGTATATTGTATTCAAGCATCTCTACTATTTAAGCGAAAGGGAGGTGAAACAGCGGCAAATCTGACAGGCCTCAGCGAGCGGTAACGAGCTCAAGAAGAAATGAAATCTCTCTTTAAAAAGTTGTCATCTGCAGATTCTAACGCATAGAATTAATTTATTTCAGTAAAAATATTATTTATTTTCGAAAGATAATCTCCTCACTGTGATACTTAATTTATAAAAGCCTTCCGATTCACTCGAAACGGTGGCAAAATGGCGCCGGTTGACTTCTTCGTTCTTGAGCTCGTCTGTTCTGATTGGAGCTTTCACTAATTGCTATCGTTGAAACTTCGATCGAATAGAACAGTTTCTAAATTTTTTCATCGTTGAAATCAATGATGAAAATGGTCAAGTGAGGCAAATCACACGATCGTAGACCTCAAAGATAGGGTCAATGATTGAAAACAATGATGAAGAATATGCTGGTGTGATTTGGGCATAATGGACGAAGAAAACAATGTTTAAACACTTTCCTACCTTAAACCAATGTTTAGTCATAAACATTTTTTTTAATGGGACTCCAGTATCTAACGTCGTTTCGATATTATTACCTCTTTTCTGCTGAGTTAGCCATTTGGCTGTCAAATAAGTTTAACTTATTCAAAAGAAAATGCTTTCTTTGGAACCTTACATCCACATTACTTTCAGTTTTTCTAGGGATAAGTAGTTTTTAATTATCGAAATCCCAACGTCTGTTGTTTAGTTCAGCCTTTGTCTAGCTGCCAAAAAACACCAAGATTGGCTCACAAATTTACGAGTTAAAAATTAAATTTTTAAAGTAAAAAAAAAAAAAAAAAAAAATTACCTTCAAAATTTTCAAGTCTCTTGTAAAGGCAGGAGAATTCACTTTTTTCGTAAATATTCCTGATAGATTTTAAATTTTGATTTTGATAATGTAACACTTATTAGGCACTAACACTTATTAGCTGCTAAAAATCATCAAGATCGGTTTAGGGATTTCGGAAAAGCATTTCATTTATTTATTTATTTTTTGTGCCTTGAAGTATAATATAAGATCATCTCCATTCAATTTACAATTACGTAACCCTAATACAGTAGACACTCGCTAATCCGGCACGTTCGGGACTTCGACAGTGCCGGATTACTGAGCGCCGTCTAAAAATAACCGTTATTGCGAGGATAGCGGAAATACCGCTAAAATAGAGAGTCAAAAAGGCTATTAATAGGTATTAGGCCTTTTTTCCGTGTTCTATTGTGATTTCTCTGATTTCGGTAGTGATGGAAAATATTAAAAACAAAACAACAAAATTCTGCCGAACGCGCCCGGAAGGCTTATTCAGTGTAAAAAAAACCCTTAGACCGATGCCGGACTATTGAATGTGCCGGATTATCGGATGCCGGATTAGCGGGGTTTTACTGTATGTAAGATTTTAATATAGGATTTTAATCCAATTTAAAGCTAACTCACTCGTCTTCAAGACTTTTTCTTTATTTATGCAAGGAAAACTATTAATAATACGTGATTCCATCATCATTAGAAATTGTATCAATAGCTAAGAAAGATTTTTGTAATTGTTATTCATGCATTGAAAGATTGTAAGTTTTAAATTATTAATAAAGAATACAGGCTTGATTAGATTGTTAGGAATGCATTGAAAGATTACGATTGGTTTATTTGAATTGTATTAGAACGAATTCTTTTAGTTGGAGAAAGGAAAGGATTTCTTGATTTATGTAATCTGAAGAAGTCCCCCGTATAGGAAAACGAAATATTGTTATTAAAGATGAAGTAGAGAGTATTTATGTGCTACTAGTTGTACCCGGCATACGTTGCAATGCCACTCAAAGAAAGAAAGTGTTTGTGTTTTAATTCTGTTTATTCAAGTGCTTTTGGATACACAATACTTTTTGTTTTTCCGTCTGGTGCATACACGAATAAATTAGAAGGTTTTCCGACGCGTGAGCAGGCCACATACAGCTGTCCATGTGTTGTCCCTGTGCTTTGTTGATGGTCATTGCAAATGCGAGTCGCACCAGAAACTGCAAACGTTGAAACCCCGGAAATACACTCATTTGTTGAAACGCCTCGCGCATTAGATATTGTAAAACGGTTCTACTAATTGAACAAATCTTCGCGGGCGTGCGCACAACAACTCACCAAAGTTTCAACGCAATCTGATGAATGGTATAGGAACGTATTAGAGACAAACAAACAAAGAAACATTCATTTTTATATATTAAGATTATAGAATGTAAGATTAAGAAGAAGATAATAGTTGATTCTGTGCTGTTACCTATCTGGTTATCAGTTGAAGGTTTATGTGGTTGATATTTGTCAACAGCGGAGCTTTGATCGTTAGGATCGGAAGTAATTAGATCTGGCGCTTTGTGTGACATGAGATGCCCTCTGTAGACTGCCAGTGTCAGTCCAGGATAACGATTGTTATCTCTTTAGATTTAGCGATACGAAAAGAAAAAGAAATGAATTTTTGAATTTGGTTTAGAATTACTACACCAGTTTGTGAATAATGATTTCATTGTATAATCATTAAATAATCTATTAAAATAATCTATTAAATAAAGTCAAAGAGAGATGAAAAAAAAAAATCCAAATTGGTGGAAATTGCTCCGATGTTCGTTTAGGTGCTTTTACCAAACGAAAGATGGAAAAGCTTTAAAGCTTTTCGAATCCACGATTCCCCAAATAAATGTACAGGCCGTGGAAAACCCATTGCCTGACCTTCACTCTCTCCGGATCTAAACCTTCTTTTTACTTGTGGAGCCATTTAAAGAGAGTGCCTACTCCATATCAGTTAATAATGTTCAAATCATCTGCCAACACATGGAATACCGCTGTCACCAGACATCTTTGAGTGAAGAAAAAAAAATTCCAGTGTTACAATTAATGCATCGTAATTAATGCATTACATCTTGGTAATTTACAGTTAAGTTTATTCGATCTCTGCTACAACAACAATAAATTAATAATTTTTATTTTTAATGATTAGAATTTAAATTTTAAGAATGCATATTGGTAATTCACAATTAATTTCATTTGATCACTGCTATAACTTAATTTTAATGATTGAAAAATTATAATTTCCATTTGTAATTAATGAATTATAATTATTGCAATTCATAGGGTAAAAATCAAAGTTTCCTTTCATTTCATATTATTGTTTGAAATATTCAATTATTAATATGATCCGTTGTAATGATTTTCATATACATATTTTGTAGTCTTTACTTGGATAAAAAGGATTATTAATTTCCATTTTGTATTTTTTAAGAATGCATATTGGTAATTCACAATTAATTTCATTTGATTACTGCTACAACAACATAATTTTAATGATCGAAAAAATGTTCCAGGTTACAATTAATGTACTGTAATTAATGTAATGCACAAGGGTAATTCACAGTTAAGTTTTCTTGATTACTGCTATTATGACAACAATAAATTTAATAATTTTTTGTGATTGTGAATAAAAAAAAAAAAAAAATTGTTATATAACGTTTAACATAGTATTTAACTGGTTTTTTGTATACACTATTTAGCTCGATTACTGGGACTATTCCATTTGATAATCAGAGGAATGAGAAATGTTTTTTTTTTTTTTTTAAATAAAGATTCCTTTCATTTCATGTCATTGATCGAAATATTCAATTAAATAATTATTATTTGTTCACTATTAATTATTTTCAGATACATTTATTTTGTAGTCTTTGCTAGGATAAAACGATTGTTAATTTCATTACATTTTGTCGTTTTGTAATTAATTTTATTTTTTAAATTTTTTAAATTTTTAAAAAAAATTTTTACTTTCTATTTTACTTTTCAAATATTTTTTACATATGTATAGACATGTAAAATTCAATTGATTGGGTTCTCTTATATTATTTTAACTTATTTTAGGGTTATAAATACTGTGAATTCTTAAGTATCGATTTGGAGAAAAATTTTTTTTTTTTAAACACATGTATTTGTTTACATTTTTGTTGAGCATAATTCCCAATAGATGGAGTTGTTATCTTGGTCAATTGTACTCTGGGAATTTTCCATTTCGCTGTGCATGATGGTTATTTTCTTGCCTATATATTCTTTGTTTTTGTTTTATCTCTTCACTTGAGAATGTGTAATCAATGTATTTTACACGAAACTATAGTCATCTATTAAAATATTTCTTTCTAAGTACGCAGGTGTGTCGGCTAATTATTGGATACTAGAATATGTTCAACACACGTAAATTTGCAATTTTGATACTAGAATCTTTGAGTGAAGAATTCTCTGATTTATTTGTGGCCAGATGTCCATTCAGACTCATAAATGATCACTAGGTCATTCGAAAGAAATCAAATCACATAAGAACCAGTGTTTATTTGTAGTATATTTTACAGTAGCACTCTGATCATTTTAGTTTGCCTAACTACTCCAACGTCGTTTTGTTATTAATAAAAAAAAACCATATTATTAATGATAGTACTTTTCAAAAAAGAAGGGTTTACCATATATAGTCATTACATAGCGATCGATTTTGTCTGGAACAAACGTCACCAGTCATGACGTCATCAACTTGAACTCCGAGCAATCAGTCTAAGATGCGTCTTTTGTGATCGCATAAGCGTGACCAAGAAACAACAAAAGTTGCACAGCCAAGCAAGGAGAATAGTGTGGAACGTTTGTAATTCTTTCATTTTTGATTATTATTATGTATTCGTAACTGTAGAAAATACAAAAACCAGAATGTCTTCGTTATGTTTATAAGATTCAGTTCCGGATTTTAGCAATAGATGGCGCCGTTACGTCCTAGAAACATCAATCTATAAGGAAATTACGTCATCAAAAGCTCTTTCATGAACTGAACTGTAGTAATGACCAAGAGGATCAGACCATACACAAATGACGTCACAACTTCAGCAACTGTAGAAACATGTATTACCGTTCACTAAATCATAGTATCACCATAATCATATCATAGATATATCTTTCTTCGTCGTTCTTAATAACCCCACTTGTGTCCGTCTGTAGGTGAATGGGATCTAAATTCACTTCCGGTGTAAATAAACCAGATTGACTCCGGAAGTCCGATATTATTCCGTTTTCTTAAGACGAAATAAATCGTTAAAATATACAGCACTTGTATAAAGCAAGTAAATTATTGATTTAGTGAAAATTAACAGAAGAAACTGAATCGAAATATGCTTTTTCCGGAATGGAAATCTACGATTTAAATACAGATGCCCCTCGACTTACGATGGGTTTACGTCCCGATAAATCCCTCATTAGTCGAAAATATATTTACTACCTTACATCTAATCTATCGAACGTCTTAGCTTAGCCTAGCCTATCTTAAACGTGCTCAGAACAGTAACATTAGCTGCCCAACATCACGAGAAAGTATTGTACCGCATATCGCTAGCTCGGGGAAAGATCAAAATTAGAAGTATGGTTTTACTGAATGCGTGTCGTTTTCGTACCGTTGTAAAATCGAAAAATTGTAAGTCGGGAACCGTCTGCACAAATAAGAAATTGGACATCCACCTACTACAACTAAACTTGGTCCCTGCTATAGAGAACTATAGATAATAACCTCAGATAAGGTTGAAACGTCCTGCCTCTCTTTTAAAATACGACGATAAGTTACATTAGTAATTTTAACCAATCTTTTATCATTTGGGATATTTATCTACATTTAGTATTTATACCAATCTCCCAACCTGTAAAAATCCTAATCTCATTAAAATTTCATGTACCTTTCGTTTAATGAGATATTTAATTGGATTTTATTACATTAAGCAACCTTTCGACTTGACAGATAAAAAACAAACAACGATTGTTTGCATATTGAATTGAATATTTCAATTTTCCATAAATATTATTATAAAAAGCACACTAAATCTTCATTAAAAAATATTTTTATAATTAAAAAATCTTAAAAATACATTCAGTCGGACCTCTGTTTAACGAACCTCTATTTTGCGAATTTCTCTATTTTGCGAACTTTTCTTTGGAACCAAGAACATTTTGCTAATTTCTTCGTAAAATAACCTCCAAATACCGAAGTGCATTTTCTATTTAACGAACTTTTTCGTGTTATCTATTTTTTTTTTTCCTCCTTGAAATGATTTTATTATCAATATTCCCATAGAGAAAATGAAAGAAATTTGGATACAGCTGAGGATAAAATAAGAAATTAACGATGATGTGCTGATTGATGATTATCTTTCACTTGATTTTAAAGTTGAGACCTCGGAAATACTAACTGAATCAGATGTTTTGAACAGTGTGAAAAATAAAAACAATACAGCAATGAATTGCGATGAAGATGATGAAAATGGAAATGATCATGATGCAGAAGTAAAAAAAAACCTTCGTATGATGAAATGCTAAAATCATTTGAAACAATCCGACGCGGATTACAATGTGAAGAAAATACTGAAGGGGTTTTTGGTGCATTGCAAAGATGCGAGACTTAGTATGAGCGAAAACACTTTTTCAAAACAAAAAAAACTCAAGATAAAATTGACAGACTTTATTAGTAAAATTTAGGTACGCATGTGGTAATATATGCTTTACATCATTAAAATTATTACTTTTAATTAAAATATCTATTGTTTATGTATTTAAAATCTGTTTTATATAGTTTAAAGTAATTTTAAAAGGTGAATCTCATTTAACGAATTTTCCATTTAACGAACTTTTTTTTCGAGGTTTAGCGACTTCGTTAAATAGAGGTCCGACTGTATTTGCTGGGAGCTTTCGGGCTCTATTTGCAGAACGCCCTTGATTTTAAATAAATACAATCACAATATATACAGCACTTCAAATTTAATTTTAACCAATAAAAATTATGATTGTCCTTATGCGCTTCCTTGTCCTCTTCTGCCCGCCACCTTTTGGTTGTTTTTAGGAACTTCATATCATCGTCTGCTATTTTTTTCCCCCCTTCATTGTTGGTTTATTCCTGTTTTTCTTCGCTTTGATGATTCTCCAATTTTCTCTTTATTTCCTCATTCTTCTTTTTAATGTAATTTTGACATCTGCAGTTATCTATACATTTCAAAATATCAGGATTGGGAAATTTTTGTTGTATGAATTTAAACCGAAAATGAAATAGGATTCAATTGTTTCTCTTTTGATTTTTTTTTCCACTCCAAGTATAACTGGATTTTTGAAATTCACATCATGACCTGTACTATATACATGTGTACTTACAAAAAAAGCTGTAGTCGTATCTATTTTTATTGCGCATTTATGACAAGTGAATCTTTCTTTTAATTTTCTTCCACTGTTTCCTATGTAGAAACATGCTTTTTCTATACATTTTACACTATATATATATATATATCCCTTTCTTTTCATGTAATGGGATACTTTCCTCTGTATACCGTTTAGAATACCCAAGTTTATTATCCAAGATATAGCCTAATGTTAGATCACTGCTTTCAAATATTCTCATCAATTATTTATGTAATATTGATTGATACGGATATGCTGCGAAGATTAATTTAATTATTACTTAAAAGAAAACAAGAAACGCACATAACTAAGAAAGAAAAAAACAACAACAAACAAACAAACAAAAATTCACTGAGCTAATTTTGGTTTATGTGCTGGGAACCGGAGACGGCACCGTTTCGAGTTGCAACACTCTCATCAGTCCGGTCCTACCCAGCTCAGTGAAAAAGAACAATACACAAAACGGACAAACGAACAAGACAATCACCCCTCATTCTTAAAAAAACATCAAAAAACAAATCAAGAATAAAAGTGAAGAACAATCAATCCACGCTAGCATTAAGCTTAGCTGACTAAGGATTGCAACACTCTCATCAGTCCGGTCCTGCGTTCGATTTTTCACTGAGCTGGGTATGCTGGGCAGGACCGGACTGATGAAAGTGTTGCAACTCGAAACAGTGCCGTCTCCGATTCCCAGCACAAAATTAGTTCAGTGAATTTTTGTTTTTTGTTTGTTATTTTTTTGTTTTGTTTCCTAGTTATGTGCATTTCTTATTTTCTTTTAAGTAATAATAACTTGTTATGCACGTTAAATTTGATTTGATATTAATTTAATATTGTCTGTTTTATCTTTTGGATTATATGTACTTTTCAAACTGTTCTTTTATACTACTTTTTATTAAATATTAATGTTTTTAATTTTAAAATATAGGAATTCTTACAGTAATATTTCTTTTCAAGAAAATTTAAAGAAGTTTTTACAAGAATATTATTTCAGCATATTAAATGAATTGATATAATATTAAAATTTCTTCTTTTGGATGATTTTGCTTACATTTTGTTGATTTTAAAATAAACCAATTATATATTTCTAGTGGCAATGGAGCATGCGCCATTAGAATGTGACTTCGAAAGCGAGGATCTTTGTGGATGGACTCAGGACCCGCTCCATGACTTCGACTGGCGCCGACAGAATTTTGGGACACCTTCTGGTCACGTGGGAACAGGACCCTCCCACGATCACACGACGGGAGAAGGACAAGATGGTATATGTTTATTTAAACAGTTTAGTTAAAGTGTTCTTCAGAAACAGCCTTAAAATGTTTAAAAAAATATATAATCCAAAAATGTTTACTATAGGCTAAACATTTGTTGATTATCACTAGAAATTCTCGCAGTTGCTTGACCTTGGATTACTCTTAATTGCAGGGTACTATATGTACATCGAGGCCTCAAGTCCTCGCAAAGAGAACGACACAGCTCGATTATTTTCCCCTGTCTACACGCCGGATTTGACTCAAAATGGATGCTTTATATTCTGGTATCATATGTATGGTGCAACGTCAGGTAAGGAAAAAAAAGATCTTAATTTAAATTTTCTTATTGTTTTGGAAATGAAATGAGAACTTCGTTACGTTTTTGGTATAATTGTAATTTATGTACCTTATGCTCCATATCTGGCAAAAAGCAAGAGAAAATATGGCCTCTGGCTAGGCCAGATTGGCGATTTCCTCAGCAGCTTAGATGTCGATGTGGAAGGAATGGGAGACCCATTCTTTGGTTGGGTTATCACAGAAATTCTGTAAGGTAACTAGCGATATTATGATGGCTATTATGATGTCAGGGCAATATTGAAACATTCTATTCTTACGTGCAACCTTAATAACATGTCATTTGCAGCACATTTTAATTTTCCAGAAACTCCATGATTGCTGTTCCGATACCATTATACAGACTTAGCACTATTCCCTATATAGAATTGTTTTCCTCAGCTCAATCCTACAGATCATGCTTAGGAATAGTTAAAAAAAAATCATATTATGCTCTTTTCAGCTTTTTCCTTGAACCAAACATGAGCTGTAAGGTAAAACTTCTGAAAACTTCTGATGTTTCATACCTCCTGCCATTTTGAATCACTTCGTGCCTACTGCCATTTTGAATCACTTCATGCCTAATGCCATTTTGAATCATTTCATACCTACTGCCATTTTGAATCACTTCATACATACCGTTGAACAACTTTTATTGACTAATGCTGGGCGTACACGTAGCAATTTCAGGCAATATTGTGGGACAATATTGCCCATTTCAAGACAATTGAGATTGTCGGAAAAAAAGAAACAATTTCAGTTGTCGCAACGTATTGCTGGAACAATAGCGAATCACATGAACGGATGAAATCACGTGACAATGATGACGTCGAAGGAGGCGGGACTTTGAACATCGGAAATTCAGTCACTCACGCCGGCCATTTTCTTTGAGAAACAAGGCTTCAAATCAGCAAAATGGGTCGGCCCAAAACGGATAATTCCAACAACATCATTTTGTCAATTGATACTGAAAGAATCGTAATTGATTTCTAAAGAGGGACGGCGTTTATTACTATAGCAATTCTGTACGAAAACACGCTCTCTCTTTAGCTCTCCCTAGTGAGAAGCGCCGTAACCATCAATTGTCAGGGCAATATTCGTTTCGGAAAAACTACGTGTTCGCGCGTGATCTGAACTGACAACGGTTGTCAGCAATAAAAAGGGGCAATATTGTCCCACAATATTGCCGCTAATTGCCGCGTGTTCGCCCAGCTTTAGGAGCTAGTTTATCAACTTTATAATCCACGGTTAGTGTCCAATTTATTCTATTGTGACAATTTTAGAAGTACGATGATGGGATTTTTATTAAATATGCAGTATTATTTCAGATATTTTCATCCATTTTCTAAAAAACTGACCAAGTGTAAAAGTCATTTAAAAGTTTTACAACTTTTTCCTACAAATTCGTAAATTGTTACAGGCTTCATTTTCCCCCTGGAACTTTTAACATGCACTATAGGCCGACCACGATCGATAACGTGACGATCGGAAGGAAATCCACATGATTACGACGTATCTGTTTTTCAGCCAATCACAAACAAGGGCGCTTCAAAGCACATGTCTCTATTAACTTCCCTCAAAATGTCGCCCCAGAGTATTTTACAAAGATGCTCGAAAGATTATTTTACAGGTTGAAGATTATTTCCGAAAGGAATTGGAAAATGGAAGGCTAAAATTAAAACTAAATATTTGTTTTATAGCTGTAATGTAATATTCTTCGGAACCTCTGAGTGACGCTAGTGCTGACATCATGGGGCTAGTGCTGACGTTGAATCGCTATATATTAACATGGTCGGACTACAACAAAACTGTGTTGTAAGAATACACACTAGGTGGCGACACCGGCGGTTGTCGTAGAGACCAACAACCGTTGTAATATTAGTTATTAGTTTTTGGTAGAATAAATATGGTTGGTTAAGCCTTACGATTTTTCTTGCAGTGTACTTACATACCCACAAAAACTTTTAATCCTCAGCAAATATATAAATAAACAAGTCAAATAATACTTTCTTACCAAATACTTTTGGTCACGCGGTTGGCGATGTGGATAAGACACTGGCCTCTCACTTCGGAGTATCGAGGTTCGGTTGTCATGTGGGTTTCGTTGATGTTGGTGATCCGTGCTGGGCAGGTTTTCCCGGGGTTCTCCCGTTTCCCTGCATTTCTCAAAACCATCCTTTCTCAGTCTTTCTCTCCGTCTGCGTCTGTCCTTCTTTCCGTGGGCTAGCACAATAGATCTGTCAGATCGCGGTGCTCGGCTGTCAAGCCACCCACGCTCACCACGTTACATTACCAATACTTTTAAGGATTTAGGAATTTATTGATTGCACTTAAAATTATTCGTTTAAAATTAAAATGGCGGTTTTATCGTTTAATACATTCTATCTAATAAAGTGTTGGTGTTTGCGTGATGTCTGAAGTAAGCTTTAGTTTGTGGATGATTAGAGCTTTTGCGATTTCAGATACCTTTGCCTTTTATTTCCGGACGCAAAAAGAGGTGGTGGCGACTTGAGTCTTTCGTCCTGTTCAACTATCGTGACGTTCTTCCTGGTAGAAGAACTGCTGTTAATTATTATTGATTGCCAAGGTCAAAGTGCATTGATTACACGCCCTAAGTACTGCAAAGAAAGAGAAAAGTGTAATTTTTTTAAAAGTAGTTTGTAAAGATTTCGTATCAGAAAATACGACTGCTTCAGAAGTAGAATCGAAGAAATTAGTTAGTGTAACGAAACTTAAGGGACGCCATTTTTAAGGCTTATTTTTTTTTTAGCTTTAAAAAAGAATAGTTAGTTCTTACTTAAATTAAAAATGCAAATTCTCGCTAGATAATAATAATAATAATAAGGTAGGGATAGCGATTAGTAAACCAATCACAATGCTGATACGTCATTTCTGTTGCATTATTCCTTTCATTTCCTTATTATTATAAATGTGATTGCTGCAAATGCAAAAGGCGCAATTGTTGCGATTATTGTGATTGTTGTGCTTAATGATAATTTAATGAGATTTTAATGATACTTTGATACTGTGTTTCATGATTCTATTTTATTGCACGTTAAACTGCCCTAAATCTATTAGTGATAAACAGTGGACCTCATTTTGCCACCGGAGACCATTCCGACTCTAAAAGAAGAACTAACAATTGAAAACAGAATGTTTCCCTCCAAGGCCAGATAAGGCTGATTGCAGACCAAAATTTTGCATTTGTCTGTTAACCTTTCTTTTCATTATTATTTTCTACGTCCAGTGAAAGTTACAGGTCATGTGACATAACCACATAAAAGCTGATAAAAAAGGCACCGGATATTCTTAAATTTTATTGTCACTTCCTTAACGAATTCTAAGAATTAATTAATTGTTTTCAATAGGAGATTCCGTCAGTCACTTGGTAACAATTGTTCGTCCTTGAACTTAAAATCTGAATTTCGATTACATCCTTGAAAAGGATTAAGTTCATTAGGCCTAACTAATAGTTTCGTTCATGTTTACTATCAAAAAATCATTAATAAAAGCTAATTCTCACTAATCCTTCTCTCCTCATAACATATTACAAGTTAGGAAAGATTCGAATTGTATAAATATAGAATTAAAAAATAATTAAAAATAAACTTGATCTCTGAAATCCGTTGCTTTCACTTCCATTGTCAAACCGAAGCAGATCTGAAATTTGAATTTAAATCTCTCTGGCTGCTAATTAGGGAAGTTCACGCTACTAAAAAAAAAAAAAAGCCTAAATAACTAATTAACTGACACCAAATTTCAATCTCTAACGTTGAATCGAACTGAAACGTGCGTTATTATTAAGATGCTGATCATTCTAACACCGTAACACGTTTACGTGGTCATTACAGTAGAATCTCATTATAACGGACCCTATTATAACGGACGTCGCTTATAATGGACAGTTTTTCAAAAAAATTGTAATACTAAAACAGGATTCAAATGAAAAGGTGTTTGCATATTATGAACACTTACAGTATCTCCGTCAGTTATTAACTGAAGAAATAAGCAGCAAACAAACCCAGCAGAAAATAATTATTTTTTCAAACCAATGAATGTAAGCAATCAAAATGAACCAGGTCCTTCTTGTTCTAAAGATTAATGCAGTGTACACGTACACATCTTTTTCAATTCAACCTACTATGTTGAAGGCTGTTTTTTATTTGATATATAATAAACACTTTTTATAGTTAACTATTGTACTTTCATTGATGTGCACCCTGCTGCATTACACCCGCACCTTTATAAGAATTATTTGTTGTAAACCGGACTTTCATTAAAACGGACAACCTTCAGCCCCTATTAGTCCGTTATAATGAGGTTCTACTGTATTTTCGAATTGGAAATGTCGAATCGAGACAATTCAGTAAAACTTATATTGCATTTCTGGGATTTACCTTAATTGTTATTATTATTATTAAACTACTCCATTAAATTGTAATACTTATTACTAGTTGTTGTCCGCGTTGTAAGAGGGCATGCAGTTCAATCTCCAATCACACCCCTCTGTTAATATATACTAAATTGTCTTTTTGAAATTTCTTTCTCGCGAAAGTGCTTTTTTTAAAACGCATCAAGATGTTACGTCTACGGATCGGCGGAAAAGTTAGCAAATAAACTTTTTTGTAAAGACAAATGAAGGAAATCATGAGCATTTACAGGATGAATCAAAACTCAATGTACAAATTTTAATGGGAGAATAACCTTTGTCATCTATGAATGTATGTCCGCTGACGACAAACTTCGGTACTAGAGAGCACTGTTCGCAGACGAATGTGACTTCAACACGACAGGCTGCCAGCACACTTTAGCAGTGATTTGCGGGATTATCTGAACGCTACATTTGGGGACCGGTGGATCGCCCGATTTAACATGTATCGATTTCTTCCCTCTACCGGCACATGAAGAATACAGTGCCCTCTTACACCAAAGGTTGCCATCAGCCCATTCATAGACAAAAAAGATTTGTCTTGGTGCCCCGTATCTCTCATTAAACTTTGTACAGAGAGATCTACAAACAATCGGGGATTTCGTTACAATGAGTTACAAAGAGAAAACATAGAAAATAATATCTTCTCCTGCGGAGAAAGAGAAATAGTAACTAATAACATAATAGAAAGACTAAGTTAATTTAGATTTTTCAGTACGTTGCTATTTGAATTTAATCGTTCAATGACTCAAATTTATATTTTAATAACATTTTCTTTTAAGAAGTCGAAAATATTTTGTTAATGTAAAGACTTGTCAATGGACCACTTGAGGTTTACGCCCCTATCGACGTCACGTATGACGTGTATCCCACATGCGGCGAGAGCTAATGGGATAAACAAACATATAACTTTGTTTGAATTACTTAAAAAATCGTCGATATTTGATATTTCAAGACGATGGTTCAATGCTGTGCAGATCCAGTACTGTAATAATTCTGTAAAAACGCTTGGAATATCCTTCTTTAATATAATATTTCTTCCGTATCTAAACCGGTTAAAACAAAGCACGTGGCTTTGTTTATCCCACATGCGAAGCAGTAGCGTGGTGGGATATTACGAAGCTCCGCCTATCCTCAAGTGATCCATTAAATTATATCCTTCTTTGAAAATATATTGCTGTCGCCTTCTTCAATAGGCGATAATCAACTCTATATCCAATCTGAAGATTTGGAAGGCTTACAATCGTTGCATCCAAATCAAATCGTTTAGTTCAGCCTCCATATCTATTAGGGTTAAAATGAAGCACATGGCTTCGTTTATCCCACAAGCCAAAAAGTAGACTGGTGGGATATTTTGGAACTACGAAGCCCCGCCTATCCTCAAGTGGTCCATTGGTAAAATAATTGTCTGCAGGCTAAAGAAGTCTGGTTCAATTCTCGGTGAAGATAGGGGATTTCTTTTTTCCCGAGGTTAATTCTCCTCCGGGTGGTTGCTCCAGCCAATCTTTTTGAGTTGTTTAAAGTCCGTGAAAGAGGGCGAGTGAAGATTTGCTAGCCATTCGACCTCCAATATATTACTAGGACCAATAGATCACTAGGTCTAAAAAACGAAGGTGAAACTTCCATCTACATATCTCTTTTTGTAATAGTTTCACAGTCAAAATAAATAATAATAAAGAAGGAAGATTTTATTCTTCCTGAGTATATAAAAACCCCTGCTGGAATATGGCAAAGACATTTAAGATCACCAACCCTGTGTCTATTGGCTAGTTTCCTATCGCTATCTATCAGGAAGTCCGCGTTCATTTGCAGACAGCTTATTTACAACCCGTCCACTTAGATATCGCCCGGAATTCTGGCGCCATATCGGCCAATTCTTGTTGCCATAACGACGACTAACCTCATCTAATGGCGCAGGCTTTGTCTTGACCCGTTGACTTCCTACCAAGACATCCGCCATTCCGTTAATGATAAGTTTGAGATGTTGAACCAGTGGCGTGGCTGTGACCTGATCAAAAGGAATACTTGCAGTACTTAAAAACAAAAATGAGTTTAAGTTTTACGATCTAAATTATAAACTATAAGAAATAGTTTTTTTTATATAAAATATAATACCAATATTATAAAATAAAATATAAAAGTTATGAAATATAATTTTTATAAAATGACACTGAAAAAGATTTGTAAATTTGACAAATCGAAACTGTATGTATTTTATCCTTTAGTAGTTAAAACTTTTATTCCTAATACTGTGTGTTTGGCCGTCTTATTTTTGGAAAATTCCTTAACGCACTTTAAAGTCAACGATATAATTTTTGTAATTTCACATAAAATTTTTGCAGTGAATAAATTTTTTACTAGATATACCCTCGTCTAATTGTTGAGATTCCAGCTTCATTAAAATTGACTTTCGAAAATTGTCTTCCGTTATCACGAAAGCTTTTAATGTAAAATTATCTTGATTGTGATAAAGCTTTCACATTCAAAACGACCTTTGACATTCCATCGAATCGAAAATTTAATTTAGAATGTATGTTCCTATTATTCAACTGAACTTATAATTTCTTTCCATTATTTCTTTTAATTATTTAGGATTATGAATTTCTAATTTGTTGCAGAATCACTTCATAAATTTGTTTTACTTTTTTTTTTTTTTCTTTTTCCCAGAGCATAATAAGAGGAATAACTACCAAATAATAGTAAATCATCGATATTTAATAGACTGTTGTATAAGAATAATATATATGCATAAGAAAAAACTTTTTTTTTTTTTTTTTGAAGGAAGGCTGCCAAAAAAAAATTCTATAATTTGTAAAATCTGAAATTAAGAAAAATAAAATAAAAATGTTGCTTCCCATGCCGGGAATCGAACCCGGGCCTCCTGGGTGAAAGCCAGGTATCCTAGCCACTAGACCACATGGGATGATAGCAGAAGTATTACCATAAAATTACTTAAGCTGTCTCAAATACATGCTACTTTATTTTGCTAAGTTTTTTATAGTTATTCTTTACTTTCCTTAAAGTTTAAATGATTTAAAATAATTTATTGATATCATTTTTTTTTTTTTTACTTTATTTAAATTGAAACTTAAATTGATATTTAAGTAGCTTTTTTTGTATAACTGAAATTCGTTATTTTATTATTCTTTGTGTTTAGTTTAAAATTCAACTCGTTGTTTAAAATAAAAATAATGAGTACGTGTTATTTCAATATTGAATAATATTTTTAAAATTTTGTTTACTTATTCATTTAATTCTCAACGTTTTATTTCTGATTATTTTTCTAAGAATAATAATTTTGTAATATTTATTTTATTAAAATCACTTTAGCATTTATAAATTAACATAAAACAAATTATTCATTGTATAATATCTTAATTTATATTAATTTTATATTTGTAATTTCAAAAAAATATTTGTAATTAATATTATTTTATAATATGTGTAATTATAAAATTCTGGGTATTTCCGTATTTTTAATATAAGATTTATTTTCATAAAAAGCGAATCAGTTTTTTAAACTTGTTATTAAATGTATTCTTTTTTTACAATTCATAAGATAATCCTTCATAAGGTAATCCTTCATAAGCTAAGCGGTTGCTAGCGGGGATTAAATTTACGCCATTTCTTATTCTTAATTTACATATTGTTGTTTTTAAATATGAAGGGCCATTATCTTGTTGATTTTTGTTTTCTTTATACATTTCTTGGGATCACTGACTGTAAGATACTGGGCGAATCCAGCTGATGAAGGTTTGGAAACCTGAAACAGCTGTACTGGATTCCCGGTATTGAAAGCACTAAAAACAGATCAGTGATTCCGTTTTTTCTGCGCGTATATGTTTTTTCTTGTAACATTTAAAATTCATTCTGTTTTGTTGTAGGATTTTTGAGAATCTTGATAAAACCGGAACCTCTTCCTCTGAAGTCCGCTAAAATTCAGTTCATTAAAACAGGGGATCAAGGAAACCGATGGCTGAGGGGAACTGTTCCTCTTCCTGTTCTCAGCGAAAACTTCCAGGTACAGAAATTTCTTACTTCTCAGAACTTTTGCTGTTAAAAGAAAAAAAAGAGTGATATTAGGCCTATTGAATGTTGATTAAGCCTGTAGTAATCAGATTGTGGGTCCAAGTGATAAGGCACTTGACTGAGCTGGGTTCAATCGCCGACGGAGTTTAAAAGAAATGTTTTACCACTCCGAGTACTCTTCCAGATGGGTCCTAGGGTCCACTCAGCCCTCTGAAAAACGGAAACCCGGTTTCTTCTGGAGTTAATGGCAGGTGGGCGCCATGAACTCGTCCTCAACTTAGTCCCGATCGTCAGGAAGCGCCGGGAGCCTTACATCCTTTTACCCAAAGCGCCATCTGGGTCTATAGTGGGATACTTTAACTAACGTTATCCTAATCAGATTAAAAGTTACATCAAATTCTTCCATATCGCCATAATTAGCTTATTCTCCAAAGCAAAATACGGCTTTTGAGATCACTTCATTTGTGTGTATGTGTCTTACACCCCAAAGAACTTTTGAAGCAATGAACAAACCTTAAAGTTACGGAAAAAAACTTTCTCCTTTTTATTTGAAGACGTTTTATTTTAATTAATATAATGAGTTGAAATAATATTATAACAGAGCGTTAGTACAGTCGATGACCTTCAAAAAAATAAGTGACGCCATTAGTTAATAAGAAAATAATATGACTGTTAATGTAGAACGAATAGAACATGTGTTTTTTTTGTTTTTTTTTAGTTGCATCTAAAAGGTGATTGTTTAAGTGAATGTTTGAGAAATTTTCTTGATCAGTGGTAATAAAATAGAATAGCATTAAATAGAACTAATAAATGAGAGTAGAAAATAAGTTCCAAATTCTAAAATGAAATTTTATTAGTTCTTTTTATTGTAGGTAAAATGTTTACCATAATAGCATTCGTTTATTTATCTATATAATCTTTGCGCGGGCTTTCAATGAACGTAACCGCTGTCTACTTTTAAGCATCTCTTTAAAACTGAAAGCCATTCAGTTCCATTAGAAATACACGAGGTTTAACAGATGCTTCAAAACGATGAATAGCGTTTGTCTCATTCGCACAAGTGAAAGCCATTGATATTTGGATCCTGGTGACAGAAGAGGCATCCTAACTACTATCAATTTGAATTTTGAAGCATTAGCGCTCGAGAATTGTAATTTAGCAGTAATGTTATATTACGTAGTCGGACGGAATTGACTTAATATTATAGGATTGAGGACTGCCTTGAAATTGAAGGATTCTAGAATTATCTACAACTTGAAGCCTAAACTAGGAAACCCTGAAATTAATTTTGATTTATGTATTCTAATTTATTACAGTAAGTCAGTACCCTGACAAAAATATATAGAGATACTCACGGTTATTCTTCGTCCAGATGGACCCTAAGGTTTATCTAGCCCTCTGTCAAATGGGTTCGGCTGACCATCCGACCTCATCTAGTCCCGGTTGGTCGAGAATCGCTGGGAACCTAAACCTCTCGAGCATCCCAGGGCCTGCATGGCCTTTTGCGATACAATTTCAATTTCTGTATGTAGAAGAAGGTATTTACTTATTTCATAGGCTAGCTTCGCGCTCAGCTCATTCAATTAGTCTAGGGAAAATAAAAAGGAAAAACAAAGTCTAACATTCAACAGCTATATTAGGATTCCCTTACGATTCTCATTTATTGATTTACATTACCTTACATTACATCTGTATTACCTTCTTTTTCTTACAGAAGTATTCTTACCAATAAGGCTCCATTTTGGCCTGTGCTTTTTTATTTTTTTTCTGGCTTCAATGGATATTTTAATTAAGGAAATGCAGTACAGGCCATTATTTACAACATATTACAGTTCAGTTCATGAAAGAAGAGCTTTTGATGACGTAATTTTCTTATGGATTGATGTTTCAGCGCCATCTATTGCTACGATTCGTAACTGAAATCTTATAAACATTACGAAAACATTCTGGTTTTTGTAGTTTCTACAATTACGAATACATTTCTATATTAT
>JAFIDM010000179.1:30529226-30542170 GCA_023159025.1 Thereuonema tuberculata | reverse complement strand
AGCATTTTTTAAATTAAATCCAACCTGGCTTGACGAAGGGCATAAAAAATTTTTGCCCGAAACCAGTTGCCTTATTATGTTATAATTTTGCTTTGATTAACTCTTCCAACAAGTGCGACGGCATCACAACCGCTATTTTAACAAGTGCACGTTAAACCTTTAATTAATTTAATTTGAGTAAAAGACTTAATATCAAGTTTTCCAAAATAAAATTTGTAGAAGCATTTTTGTTTTCGGTTACACTTGTACATTAAGTGTACGTGATTTATTTATAGCATAGCCTTTTTTTGTCTCAATTTAAATTAAGTTAGCAGTTCTCAAATATTGATTTTTCTTTGTAGGTAGTGATCAGCGCAAGAATTTGACAGGCACCTGCGCAGGAAGGTGTCTAGAATCGGATGAAGAAACCGAAGGCTGTCAGTGTAATTCCCAGTGTCAGTCGATTGGTGCCTGTTGTTTGGATTATACTGAATATTGTGAAGCAGGTGAGTTTTCCGGATTTATATTAAATAATATTTATTAATAATGCATCCAAAAATAGGAGTAGCTATAAGAGTGAAACGTCTTAATTTCCTAAAAGAAAAAAAATAAACAGTTTAAGTTGGTATGGGTCATTCCATGTTAATTCAACAAATTTTTAAATAATTTTCAGAATCACCATCTTTGATTTGGATGAAAATTTGTATATGCATTCTACCTACCTCCTAGACCTTAAAAATTTCTTTGGTACGTTGTTAAAAAAATTACCCCTCCACAAATAGGTAATTTTATGCTATAGCCCAAAGCAAAAAATGGTATTTCAGAACTTTTTCTTTCGAGCTGAAACTTTCTTCCAGTCAAACTACAAGGCTCAGTCATACCTCATTTGAAAGATAAAAAAAAAAATCTTCTTTTTGTGTTGTTACCAAATTTGAAATTTTCTCAAGACAAACCCTATTTTTTTCAGGTCAAAGTTCACCTAACAAAACTACTTTTTTTACCAGTTTTGGAAATTTTAAAAATTATGAAGGGCTTGGAATATCAAGTCAATTTTTTTTTTCTTAAATATATTGACTTGATATTGTCAAAGGTCTAGGAGGTAGGTAGAATGCATACACAAATTTTCATCAAAATCAAAAATGGTGATGCGGACTTCATTTGTTAAATTAACATGGAATGACCCTTATATAAATATGTATTATATTTCTTTTTCTATTTTTTAAGATATCAAGCACTTGCATTGAGTTGGTTTTAAAAAAATTGCATTTTATAATTAATGCGTTCAAAACCCAAATTTAATGAATTTCTTAAACTAGTGGAATAATAACTATCGCATCAATCTTTGCGCTACGAAAGAGCACATTGGATAACCGATTATTCATGCCAAAATTCAATTGGTAGCAGAAAGGCATAAAATATTTTGTTTCTATTATTTAAAATTATGCAGTTATTCCAAGTCACTTATTTCCAGCTTTATCTATTTCTGGATAGTGATTTTTGTTTTTAAGAAACCTTTAACCTCGACGATCGAAAGTAATTGCCAACAATTCAAATTGTATTCAAAAATGTGAATTTGCAATGCAGGCATAAATGATTAGTCAGATCATGTCCAAATAAGACAAATCTTTACGTATTGACTCCAACCTAAGTTCAAATGATTTAATCATCATAAAAATTTAAATAAGCCTTTTTTTTAAAAAAAAAAAAAAAAAAGAAAAAAAATAGAAGAGAGCATCAATTCATGTCCATTTCACATGAGCAATGTCATTTAAGATTTATAATCACAAAAACACTGTGATATTCATCATAATCATCTGTAAAGAGTGTCTACTTAAAGTTAAAAAAGACCTCATAGATATAATAAACTCAGTCAGAAGCATCAAGTGCAGAATTTTCAATTTTTGTTAAAACGTAAAATTGGAAAAGTCCACTGTAAGGAGAAAACCCTCATTTCAAGAAACAGAAATAAGCTACTGTCTTGGGAACTCCAGGTTTTTTTTTCCGATTTTTGGTTCGAGGCAATAAAAGAAATTTTCCAATAACTTTAAGGCTTAAAGTTAGAACATTCAAATTTTCTTTTTCTATTATAACCTTCCACCTGTTCTTTGAGTAAAAAGTGTAAATATATTAGCGTCATAGTTATTCCGACACAGTATTTAAATGTGTTCTGCAAATAAGTAATAAAAATATAATCTATTGATTGTAAAATGTAACTGCTGCAAGGGAGGGAGATACGATTGCGTATCATGGCTAAACTTCAGAATATGGTACTCCCAATGGCCGCTCGATAGCCGGCGACCGTCGCACTATTTTGAACATGGCGGATATTGTGAAATGAACATTTAACTAGTAAAAAGTAGAATGCTTATTTCAAAATGGTTTTGCACGATCTTTTACTAGAAACATAACCTTCATCTGGCTAACTGCGATCTTGAGGTAACCAAGTCACCTTGGCCAGCGGCTACCGGGGTTTCCATATTCTGAAGTTTAATCCGTATCTTTTGGTTTGGGTTGGTTAGGGAATGGGACTTTTGTGTAACACAGGAATCAAAGTAAATGTTTTCAGACGACAAATAAGAATTATAACGATATAGTTGAATAAATAAATAATGACTCTTGCGTATCTTTTGGTTTGGGGTGTTTATATTTTAAAGGTCAAAGGAATCGATAACTATTTAACGAAAAATTAGCTGAACCGGAGAATACCTGCCAATCACAGCCTTCGTAAAGATACATCCACGCAGATACGTGGATACTGTTATCTCAAATCGCGATTAGCCAGATGAGGGTTAGTTTTTCTAGTAAAAGATCGTGCAAAACCATTTTGAAATAAGCTTACTTGCAAACCTCAATATACTTTTCACTAGTTAATTGAAAAACTAAAATTCATATTTTAAAAGTAGTGTCAAGGCAGCCATCTTCTGAAAACTCGACTGTAGTTCAAAACAGCCTGGTACTGTAATCTCCGGTTTCACCGAAAAATTTTCCTTACGGTTACAATTCAATTGATGTAAAGCTACCTTAACAGAACCGATATCGTAAATTTATTGGGACTTCTGCATCCACATCTCCCTTGCTGTAGTGTTCCGTCGATGGTCATTCACAAATTGTAAAATTATCACAAAACCAACCGCCAAAACTCATTGTGGACATATTCTGAAACTGCATATTTTTTTTTTTTTAAATTAGTATACAGTATATGGAAATCCTTTGTAGTATATACAGGGTGATTCATAAAGTACTGGAAAAATTATAAAGAATGAACATCGAAATATTTTTCTTTCAAATTCGGTGAAAAAAAAGTAAAATAGCGCATGGAATTCCGGATCGAATGTCCGATTCTGAGCCGAATGATGGGGCCCCCATTTTAAGCTTTTTTTCTGCCCCTTTGAAAAAAAAATGGTCTAGTTAGTACTCTTCACAACCGGGAAGAGCAAGAAAGGGAAGCGAGATTAGAATAGGCTAAGTTAAATGGAGTATTGGCTCCTTTGGGTTTATTTCAAACACAAGGAGCAACGGGCGTGTGTGTATGTGTGGGGGTGTATGGGGGGGGGGGGGGAATAAATAAAACAAATTGTAGTGAGTCCGTTTGGTTTTTTCCAGTACTTATTGAATCACCCTGTATATGTCATTCATCTAGGGGTGTAGCCATAAATAATTATTTAAACTAACAATTATACCGATTCTACAGCTGCAAAAAAACCTTAGAAAAATGATATTTGCAAAAAATACCCTTCAAAATTTTTGAATTGCTCTTTAAACTACGTATTATTGCTATTTAGTGTGTTGTAATATATCCTCAGACTTAATACCTATAATTTTGCAGGATAAGAGATAGATCTACTTTCAAAATAGAGTCTACAATGGGAATCTCTATTGTAGAGTGCGGGATTACTATTGTTTTATTTTAATAATAAATAATTGATCTAGGACATTCATTGTGGAATTATAGATGATATATACATTTTAACTTAAAAGCTACATGATGCCATCTTCAAGTCTTTGCGACTTGCATATCCAATTTAACAACAGCTGCTCGCAGATTAGAATCTATATTACTAAAATCTTTTATTTCTCTGTCTGTCTGTCCGGCGCAATTTACTAATTATTAGTTTCCCTTGCTGAGAAAGTCAGATTATAATTTTTTTTTTCGTCTTCCATGTCAGGAACGCTAACCATTGGACTACTGCTAGTCCCCCAATATCCAATCCTACTTTTATTCTATTTGTTCGTGCGCTATCAAATAATGAGTTCATTCAAAAAGGAATAAAATATCACTTTTTTCCTTAACCGCTTGGAATCGATTCTTCTTGGATTATCTCATTCTTACCAGGGGGAGACAGGAGAATGGCCTAGTTATCTATAATTTCCAACGATTCACTGTAAGATCTTAAAATACAAACGTTTCTCTACAATTCTTCTGACGCCAGTTTTTGATACTACTCTACGAACAGAAAATGGCAGATATTTTTCCAAGATGGCTGCCATAACACAGCCTGCATTTAAGGAAATATTTTCAAAGACTATACATAAAACCAAATCTAAATAAGTATCAAAGGTACAATCCTTTTTCGCAGAATGCAGTGTTATTTAGAAAACAATGTGAAACGTAAGTTACATAACATTTACATATTTACTGATAGTATTAATTTTGTCAAATGAAAGGCGAGTTACTCTTTGTCTTTTTTTTTTTGTAATTATCACAAATTGTATGTCAGTGGTTCTTAAATTGTGGTCCGTCGTTGTTTCCATATTAATAGAAGATATTACTTAATAAATTACAATCTTATTGTAATTAGATTAACATCCAGAACTAGCTTCGGTTCAATGAAGATCCACAGAAGCCAAACGTTTAAGAACCACTGCTCTATATAGTTATTATTCTATGTCTAGTAATTATTTACATATTTGTTTACTCTTTCATGTAGTCTAGATATAATTTTACATTGTTGTTGATTAATTAAGAAATAAGTTCTGATTTTCAATGAAATGTTCAACAAAGCAGAGTAAATCTGTCGTTTCTCCCCGTTTCCTAGGCAACAGTGCCAACACCAGCGAACCTTTACCATTTCCGGAAGTGACATCATCATTCCAATTGACGTCAGCAACTTCGTCTTTGGCGGCCGTAACACAACCGTCTACTGGCGAAATACTTAGTAACGTTCCGATCGCAACACCATTACCTTCCGTAAGGACTATGGATTCCCAATTAGTGAGTAGCTCGAGTGTCAAACAAACTGTAACATTTAAGCCAGAGATTGTGCCCAGTTTTACCTCTGCTGAAGCGTCATCCAAAGTGATGGTGTCACCTCCAGTCGTGGCACCCGACCTATCATCCCGCAATGTTGTGGTGACACTGTCTCCCTCCTTAGTATACCAATCCCCCCAATCCACGGCAGCCAAATCAATTTCCCCTACTTCTTCATCTGTGATAATTACCTCCTCTATTACCCAGCAGCAGATTTTACCTGTGTTTACCTCTTCTTTACCGAAATTAACCTCCAAGTCTCCTAGCCCACTTCCATCATCCGTTGTGATTGCACCATTGACATCTTCTCCAATACTTACATCTTCCTTAACCTTGGCTGCAGCCTCCGTTATTCCTACCTCCACTTTGCCAAGAGTCACGTCTTCTCGTAAATCATCTACTGTAGTGATGTCTTCGTTTTCTAAAACTAGTGTCTCAGTGATATCCTCTCCATTACCAAACACTCCTGTAATCTCCTTGTCAAACCAATCAACTACCAATAGTACGGTTATTGTCCCTACCTTGAGTTTGAAACCTTTTGTCAGTAAAGCCATGTCCGTTGCTTCCCCAATTTCATCTTCCCTGATATCTTCTTTTGCAACTACTCAGAATTTCGTCCTTTCGTCGCCAGGTTACACCACACAAGATGGAACTTCAGTTTCTACCTATTCCGTAGTACCAGACCAGTCTCTGTTAGCATCCATATCTAGCATTGTGACAGGAACAGTCACTTTCGCTGCACCAGCGTCCGCAATCAGTGCCAGTCCCAGTGAACTACTGACATCTACGCCTGCTATACCTTCGACATCAACAGTTGACACCAAAACACTAAGGTACACTAACTGGACTAGAAAAATTCGACCCTCGGCCCTCGCAACCACGGGACAACCAGAGGTTATCTTACTGCCAGAAAGTTCCAAAGCCGAGCTGCAGCCTGGCTTGTCAACACCGGCTGTGGCTGGAGTGGCTGCCGGCGTCCTCGTCCTGCTTCTGATCGTCGGAGCAGCGTCGTATCGATTCTACAAACACAGGCAGAGGAGACAGGATAAGCTGTCCGACGATTCCGACGTGCGATTTTTAAAAGACGGTGAGGTTCATATGGAATTTAGTGAACCATCACGTGTTTATAACGACTCCAATATGTGATCTAGGGACAAGAATTTAGTCAAAAGCAGTGGCGTTATTGTAGATAGAGATTAATTTGTGGGATTTGTTCGCGGTCTTTCCAAAACTAGAAACAAAAAAAAAAACTCAAAAAATCTCTGTAAAATATCTTTCAACTAGCAGTGAAATAGCTTTTACAAAATGAAAATTTAAAACTAGAAATAAGTTCTGAATAAACATACAAAGTACTTAAATAAAATCACATTTTTTTTAATAATCCAGTATTTTGAAATAGTTAGAATTAAGTTTAAAAATGGAATTTAACGGCGTGTTTTATACTGAGATAATCAGGGGATAAGCCTTATAAATAATACATATGTATTCACTAGAACATTAGCAAGCTTTTTTGTTTTTGATTTTTCAGTTCTTTTGAAGAATATTTTTCACTAGAACATTGGCAAGCTTTTTTGTTTTTGATTTTTCAGTTCTTTTGAAGAATATTTTTTCAAATATTCAAATCTCACCTTATCAAACAATAGAATTTGTAATTTCTAGCAAAAACCTTAATGTAAATAAATTTAATTTGTTTCTTCTTACATATTCCGCTTCAAACCCATCTCTTTTTTTTAATTCATCACGATTAATAATTGCGTTTTCAGAGCAATATAATTTTTCAAATCTTAAAAAACAAACACACAGACATAAAAAGATATTAAATTCTGTCCCCAGTAACATTACGACCCAGTGAAAAGATTTCTTCGTTCCAAAGAAATGATAAAGGGTTAAAACCTACAAAGGAACCTAAGGAAAAATGCGTCCAGCATTTCGTTTTTTTGTCAACTCAGAAATAATGCAGACTGTGGTAACACAACCACAGCTGTAGCAAATACCTGAGGTCCAATATATTTGACCCTGAAGAACCTAATTTATTAATTAAAATGTTGAAATTATGAAGGTATTTGGAATTTTCTTTTCTAAATTTTTTTATTAAAAAAAAAAAAACATTATTTTAAAAATTATATTTTGACTTATCTGATATTCAAAGCTTTAATTAAAAAAAATAATATGTTGATCACCTAAAACTGTCTATTCACTTCACATTTTTTTTTTATTTGCTATCTTCTTTAAAAAAAATTACAACATTCTCCCAAATAACTTTTTGACCCTTTCTTTGGTTAAATTATAATTATCATTATTTAATTACGTAGAACACTTCAATATCAATCAAATGACGCTTGCACTTCTGCATTAGCTAAATACCTATGTATCTATAACACAGGATAATTATTTCTATCGATCTGTAGTCCTTACAACTTAAGATGGCAGCTGGACGTTAACATTAAAGCTATTCTTGTAGCACAGCAACAAAATTAACTACTTCAGATTGAGTATGTCACCCAAACTCTCATGAAAATGCGAATAAGAGGCGTGTAATATCTGGTTTTACTTTATCAGCCATCTTAAGTGAAAATAGTAACTGAATTTTGATTGATTTGTGTATAGAGATAAAATCCTAAATTTAAACTGTGAGGACTTCAGAGTAGTTCTGTTAAAGAACCACTGTTCTCAAGTTATCTTGACAATATTGTCAGCACTGTAAAAAATAGGCAATAAATCAATATATATCTACAGCACAGGCAGATGTTAAGAAAGTAAGTTGACATAGTCGCCATTTTGGAAGAACGATATCCACAATGGCACTGCTATTTTTCGTGTGTTTTTTGTTGACAAAAATGAAGGAGAAATATCTAGTATTAAATTTGCTGATGAGAAAATGCTCTTTCAAAAAGTTACTCTTCAATTTTTTGACGTAATTTCCCCCCCTTCACCCAAATTCCAATCCAGATTGCACATCAAGTTTGAGAACAATTGTTGTTCATGACTTCGTGAATCGTTGGGAAATGATTTATTTGCATCCTTTGCAATCGAATCAGCACAAGAGGGAAAAGAATATTGAGAAACACAGCGAGGAAGAAATGACACAAGAAAAAAAAAATATGGTAAGAAAGCTATATTATTGTCGTTTATTAATAGGCTACCGGATCAAGTAACAGTGAATACTGTGACTGTATCAGTAGTGAATAACAAAGTCAATTTATCAATAAAAGTCCAATCGCCTTATTGATTTTATTCTGTAAAATTGAATGAAAAGTGTCACGTTTTCACTGGAAGGCGTAACATATTCAAAATGACCACATTTTCCCAGCTTGCAAGTAACGAACTTTTGATGGTCTCATTAAGAATTATTTTTCTTAACATCTGTCCAAGTTTTTTTATGTCTTTGGTAGCCAAAGTACGAAATTATGTAAACTTTCATTGCCGTGGAATATCGATACTTTAACGATATTTTTAGGAAATCTTTGATAATATTTTGAAGTTAACGTGAGAAAATGCCATCAATGCACAACAGTTTTACATTGATACAACTATAACTGGATCATTTGTAAACAAAAGAAGATGAAAAAAAAAAAGATCTCTGAGAAATGGACTTAATGAAATTTTGTAAATATGATTTCCTATCTACTCTTACTATCTACCATAACTTGTTTATTTTATTTTTTTTAAATCTACATCGTTTGAGATTAATTTTGATAAAAGTATTATATTGGGTTTGGATTTAAATAATACTGCTTTTAAGTTTTCTTTTTATAAAACTGCTATTATTTCGGTTAAAAAAAAAAACAAGAACAAAACATATAAATTCTCGTCAAGAAATGTTTTAGGGTTGTTGTCGTTTTACTCAGTTTAAAATACATTTTCTAAGTATAAAAATTTTTATTTACCTTTTATTGACTTAATCAATTTTAGACAAGCACTCGTTTCTTTCATAATTTATTATTATTTTTTAACATTATTTATTTCATAAAAAACGCGTGCTCACATTTAACTTACGAGTTAGTGTTATTTTGATTAAGATGTATTTTTGTCGCTGTACCATCTTCCAAAATTCCTTTCTTAGGGTAATAACTGAAGCGCTGTTAGTAGTCCGTTGACAGCGCTCCAAGCGGCGGACTTCTATCAATCAGTTTATTGTCCAATATGGGGTTATGGAAGTACTGTATACCGTTTTCATTATGCCTATAATTTATCTTTCTAATATAAATACGAAAAAAGTATAGGTTTTCTTAATTTCGAAATTTACTTCACAATTTCTGTTTTGTTTCTGTCAAAGAATTAGTATGAGAAACTGATTAAAACGTGTTATTATTATTATTATTTAAGTTTATTATTGTAATACGTAAATTTGAATAATGATATTTTTAAGATTTATGTATTTTAAGTGACTGCATTAATAATTATAAATGGAAAAATAAAAGAAAATAAAGTTTCTACAATTAAGATTCTATCTCTGAGTAAGTTTTTCTTTATTTTTTTTTTTTGACTCAGGTTATTTCGGGGACCAAGAAATGAATATTCAATCATCTGTGGAAACTCTTTATCCAATATACATATAGACAAATAGGAAATACAAACAATGCCCGACTAAAGACAGCTATTGTCTGCAATAAAGGTTATTTTATTTTTTAAGATTAAAAATATAATAGATTCTATTTCAACTTTATTTTTTTTCTCCACAAAAATTTGATTTTTTTTTTTTTTATTTATTTAGAAACAACAGCTAAGATAATCTAGATACGTAAAAGACAATATATTTTTATCAGTTATTATTATTATTTATTAACAGTATATTGTTTATTTATTAATTTTTTAAAAATTTCGCCTGTCATCTTTTATTTTTCAATCTAACATATGCTAATAAAAATGCTAAATTATGCTTGCAAAATTCTTTATGTATAGTTCTGTAATTATAAAACAATGGATCACTTGAGGTTTTCGCCCCTACCGACGTCACGTACGACGTGTAAGCACATGCTGAGAGCTCTTGTGGGATAAACAAACCAGAAAACTCATAGGGCGAGTATATAACTTATTGTTCGATTTCAAAAGCGAGAACTACGACTCACAGACGATGCTACTCCGCCAAGGGGTGATACGCTGAGATGGGCACTTTCCTAAGACCTGTTTTTCTTTTAGTAGCTGTTATTTTTGCAATAGTATTTATTCTTTCCATAATTCTTTCCCGAAAAGCGCAAATAGAACGCAGCTACTAGTAAACTAACACTGATAAAAAGTAAATATCCTCTCTTTATTTCTCCTCACCCCTATTTTCATGAAATCAAAGGAGACCTGACGCATGCGCAAAAGCGTTGAAGGCTCGTAAACAAAACCGAACTGTAGTGTGAATTATTCAAAAAATCGTCGATTTTTGATATTTCAAGACGGAATGGTTCAGTACTGTGCAGTTCCTTATTGTAATAATTCTGTAAAAAACGCTTTAAATATCCTTCTTTAATATAATATTTCCTCTATATCTACACCGGTTAAAACAAAGCACATGGCTTTGTTTATCCCACAAGCCAAGCAGTAGCCTGGTGGGATATTTTGTAACTACGAAGCCCCGCCTATCCTCAAGTGGTCCATTACTTCTATTACTTCAAAATTATTTCGACAATTATTACAATCTTTAAATGAAACAATTTACATTAGGAAACCATCGCAATTTAACAAGATATCTTGTGACAAGATTTTTTTTTAGAACTTCTTTATTTTGTATGGCCAATTCATTGTTGCGGGGTGGGGGGGATATGTCTTGATTTTGGTAAAACGTTAAGTAAACATCACGCCCACGAATTAACATATGAGGTAAATAAATGAAAAATTATATGTGACTTTTCCTTTACTTGTTGGCTTATCCTCTTTTTTATTTGCCACGAATTCTAGCGATGCATTTAATTTTTTGAACGCAATAATTGGTTTCTGGTGATTATAATACGCGGAAAGCATTGACTTGACATTCGTTGCTCGGATGATGGTGGATGATGCATGGCCTTGGCGAGTACGGGGAGAGATGAGGTTCATTTCCATTTGCATTGAATGGTGCTGTAAATACTCATAACTGCCGTGTTTTTGTCTATTAGTAATCCACACGTTCATCATCAAATTACATTGCAGTCATAAAAGGTAACGGCTTCACGGCATCCTTCATCATTGGTCCTTACTTCTTTGAAGAATATACAGCATCGGGGCCAGTGACATGTTTCATGAATGGCTCCAGATATGCCGATATGCTCCGGAGCTTTGTAATTCCATCACTTCAACAGAGGAATTGTCTTGATACCACAATCTTCATGCAAGATGGTGCGCTCCCTCACATAATTTTACCTCTGAAACCATTACTACGGTGAACATCTTCGGATGACAGATTAATTAGCAGATCATTTCCCACAGCATGGCCACCCCGATCATCAGATCTGAACCCTTCTCATTTTCGTCAGTGGGGCTACTTAAGGAGCGTCGTTTATCAAGAACAATGTTCCGATCTTAGCTGTGTTAAAAGACAAAATTTCAACATGTGACACAACTCAACGCATATCAGTTCCGTTCTGCTGTCAAATGTGTTGTGCAGCGAATGCAATTTGTAGAGCAAGGCAGTGGAGGTCACATGGAGCCGTATTTGTGATGTTATTGTGATTCCATGTATGATTGCAATAAAGGTATTGCACGTTAACTCTTTAAATTACGGGACAGCAGCGCCAGAATTCACCCTTAGCGGCCCAAATTTGAACTATTTTTTTTTCTTCTTCTTCAGAAATAGAAACCGCAATACTCAGGACAATATGTGTACAAAATTTGGTTGCGATTCGCCCAGTAGTTTTTCATACAGAGAGATCTAAACACCTCTTCTTTAATTTGGATCACCCTATACATACATACACCCTATACAAGAAACCAAAGAAAATTTTACAATGGTAATTTGCTGATTCTAAGCAAAGAATATTATTTATCTTATTTATTCATTGTCCTTAGAATAAAAAAAATTGGTAAAAGTTTTTAAATTTTCCGTACTGTTTTATCAGAGCAAACTTATTCTGAAAGTTGAAAACGAACACAATGGTGCGTCAAAGCAAATTAAATTTGAAAATTTGATATAACAATCATACTGTGTTAATCTGCAATAATATGCATATCGAATATTACGTTATGTAAGAATCTGACAGCTGGATAAACTCTATTCACTAAATTATTTTCTTTAGAAAGTAAAATGAATTGATATGCTAATTTTGCTTATTGAGAAAATGGCGGTGGGGAAGGCAGACGGCAATACGTCAGTCGATTTGTCAAGTTTTGTTATGTAATACAAGCGAGCAAAGAGTGAAACTTTTGTATAAATTCAAACCGATTTCAATATTACAATGGATAAAAAAAAAGGAGGCTGAGTTGAATGTTATTTAAAAATCAATTTAGTAATTTTTTACAGTTCGGTGCTCGGTAATCAGAACAGGCGATTGCAAATGCAAATTCGCTCCCAAACGCGAAATGTATATTTTTCACTGTTTAAAAGTTGATATAAAGAAAAAAAATGTCACAAATTCTTCCACATTTGAAAAGAAAATTCTTTAGTATTGCCATTTTAAATAAAAGCCAGGATTAAAAGTAACATGAGTACATCCTAAATTTCGTTTTGACGAGAGCGAATCACATTTTCGGTGAAGCCAAAGAAAAAAAAAGGAAATGCCGGCGGTAAACTTCGAAGTTCGGGGAAAGTACGTTG
>JAFIDM010000179.1:30474070-30502355 GCA_023159025.1 Thereuonema tuberculata | reverse complement strand
GTTGGATTTGTTTATTATTTCTCGAAAGTGGTTTTTTGGTGCGAATTCTGAAGCTTGTTATCTTTTTTTTCCAAAGGGTCCTTGACGAGAAAACAGAGCGAGAAGGCGACAAAACTTCCCCACAGCAAAGCCCTGGAATCTAAACCACGGATTTCTATCCTATTTCTATTAACACTTCATAATTTTTAAAAATGAATTTGAATCCTCTATTAGTTAATCCTTTAATGAGCGCGCGATATGATGTGATTAAAATTAACGCGATTTCCACAACTGGAGTTCAGTATGGATTTAATTCTTATTTATTTTATTTTCCAGCAAGTGCACAATTTGTAGTATTTGTATTTTCAACAGATATTAGAATTTGAAAATAAAAGTAGGCTTTTCGTTTTTTTTCTGTTTTAAAACTTTAAAATAGAGAAAGAAATTTTAAGAAATCACATTCTAAAGGAACTAGGCTTTCAGTATTTCGAGCTCCTTGTATAATGTTTTTGTTGGTTTATTTAAAACGAAGGCGTTTAATCACATTTGAATGTCTTAAATGTCTTATAACCCCTCGGAGGTATTATTGATTGGGAAGTTCATAGGACCTTAAATGTTATGCACCAAGTTAAAGAAAAAGTTGTGGTTTTTCGTTTATTGATAATATCAGTATTTCTCAATTTGGAACTCTACGATCAGTAATCCACTGATCTGCTAGTAGATGTGATTCATTGCTTATGAAAAATTGCTAATATTGCAGAGCATTTCGAAATCCGGAAATTCAAAATGATATCCTGCCAATGTATCCTTATATGCGCATTCCTTCTCCTTTCGCTAACGGATACACCAGTCACCTACGAAACATTAGAAAGATAAACTGAGGCTAATTGCTTGGAATCATAAAGAAGAGGAATTTCTGTAAGTTTTCTATCAATGGGGAATCCAAGGTATTTATTTTTGCCATTATAAAAACTAAACTTAAAAAAAATAAATTAACAAAATAAATACGTTACACCTGCATTCACTTTTTTTTATTTAAAAATAAAAAAGTTAATGTTTTTCACTTCCATGCGATACTCCGTAACCGGGAAAAATCCAAAATTCGAAATAGTTTCGGTCTAAACATTCCTTATTAAGGAAGACCAATTATATTATGTTTACTAGCGATTATGTTCACTACATCTTGAAAATTATCACATGTTTTGAAACCATGCCCAGCTTCTCAACAAGACAAGGTCGCTTTCCCGCAAGGTGGCATTATATCACTTAGCGAGTTGAAATACTTATATATGTTAAAGAAACGGAGAGACTGTTGAAGACAATGTTTTCCTCAATACCTTTCTGGCCTTCTTTGAGAAAAGTTCTTCAGTACATCATAAAGAAGATCAATCACGAAAAGGATTAGTGAAACTGAAGGCCTCTACGTTCTCTGTGACCAGAACGCAATATATAACGAATACTAGAATCAACTATCCTTTTATATTATTTCTCAAAGGTGTTTTCGTGTCGGTACGCCATATCTCCCTTAATACTTCATCAAAATCAATGATTGAGACATCATTTTGAAGATTACATTCCCCGCTAATGACGAAAAATAAACAAAATATTTAAAATTAATGTTTTCGTCAAAAAACTTTATTTTAAAAACCTTTTTTTTAAAAACTAGATACGATTTAACAGAAGCAACTTATCTTTCGAAAGCGAAATAACATTTAAATAATGCTATAGCGTCGTAAGCTTCAAATATATCCTTTTTTGAATAAAAATGCACTTTAAAATGATATTTCATCGTTGATACAACAGGTACGAAGGAGTTCATATTAATCCTTCAACTGTCTTAGTAATGAGAGACTTAATCAAAATAATTAGTATAAAAAACCCCAGAAAGATTTAACTTTTTTAATTCTTGAAAAAAAATTATTTATTATATTTAATGATTGTAATAATTAAATAATTTCATATTGATATATTTTTTTAACAACAACTAAATTACTTGATTCACGAGTTTTTAGAATTTGTTTAAACTTTTAACCATTTTTGCTTTTGCTGTATTACTCCTTTCATGTTATTATGCTTGAAAAAGAGAAGACGAATTTAAACTTCTCGAAAATTCGCAATTTGCAGTATTTTTAATAAATCTACTTTAAATACCAAAATGAGGTACGTGGAGTATTTATTTAAAATTAATGTTTTCGTTAAAAATTTATTTTGGAAACCTTTTTATAAAAATGGATAAGGACCATCTACTAACAATGTGTTTAACTGACATGCACGACAGCTGTTGGATTTGTTTATTATTTCTCAAAGGTGGTTTTTGTTGCGAATTATTCGCACGGGTCAACTAGTATTTTATATTAAGAAATTAAAGTGCATATAAATAAAACATGCTTATAAATTCAATAATTTGTTTCTTCTGAAGTGCATAGTCAGTCTTCTTCTGAAGCTTTTTTTATCAAGAAAGCATAATGTTGCATTTCATAAGTTAAAAATATATAAAATATAATTTAACTTCATGATTATTTTTATTTCCTATATTTCGTATTTTAAGTTAAAAAGTATGTAAATAAATGAATAGTTTCAATATAATAAATCAACAATTTTTCAGGCTTTTCTAATAAAGAAAATATATTTCTTCAAATTCCATCAATTTCAAATTCCTACAACGATATTTCGCGAAGCTATCGTTCCGCTTTGTCAAGTTCCGCAAATAAAATAACAATAAATAAAAAACATTTTATTTTGAATTTTGATCTTAATATTATCAGCGTTATTAAAAAAACATAATTTTTAAATATATGTGGAATTTGAAAAATGCCAATACAAAGACCATATCACTGTTTCTGTGAAGATACGGCCAATTTATCCTCACGTCATCAGCGGAAAAATTTAGAAACAATTTAGAAAACAAAAACGCAATATTCCAAGACTTTGCTCTTTTTATTCAAAAACCAGGACCAAACTATCTAAATCTAAAAAAAAAAAAAAATAAGTAATGAAGATGGTGAGTTTCTTCATTATTTATTAAAAAAAATAAAGGAATTAAATTTCATGTTTTTAATTTTAAAAATTAAAAAATAAAAAGAGCAAAATCTATAATATTAAGTTAAAGTTATAAAATATAAACAAAATAAGTAAATAAATACCTTAATTAGAAGTAATCAACTTTTATAATTTGCTAATTTCGTCTGTCTGTCTGTCTGTAACTCGATATAATTAAGCTTTTAAGATAGATCCAAGGTTCTCAATGGTACCATTGAATCAAAAGTACTAAAATTGGATGAAAATATTAGTTCATTTTATCATTCCATGTTGGTTCCATGAAATTTTACCTGAAATTCTAACAATACGTTCAAAACCAAATAATTTTGTTACCACTGCACCGATTTTAATGAATTTTGGCATACTTACTCAGTTTTTTACGCTGATTTTGAAACTCAAAACCATTTCTGTCGTAGAAGCTTCGTTCACAAGTTAGCGCAGTATTTAGATTATACAAAGGTAAGTTTTAAATGCCTTTCGGCGTTATGAGTCAAAAATAATAATTATTCTTTAGATAAATTAAACTTTAGATATGGTTGGTATTTCGTTTTTCTTTTTGGGTGGAAAATGATCCTTTAGATTAAACTCTCATAATCTATATTACAGGTGTACAGGTAAGAAGTACACCTAAATAGGTCTGATAAATATTAAAAAAAAAAATGTTTCAAATCAAATCATCAATCGAATTAAATATATATATGGAATTAAATATATTTATATATACATATAAATTGGCTAAGTTCGTCTGTCTGTCTTTCTGTAACTCGATATAATTAAGCTATTAAGATAGATCCAACGGTTCTCAATGGTACCATTCAATCAAGGGTACTCAAATTGGATGAAAATATTAGTTCATTGTGTCATTCCATGTTGTTTCCATGAAATTTTATTCTTGGGAACTGACCTCGACAACTGAAATTCAAAACGACAAAACATACCTTCAAAACCAAATAATTTTGTTACCACTGCATCCATTTCAATGAAATTTGGCATACTTACTCAGTTGTTTACGCTGATTTCGAAACTCAAAACCTTTTTTGCCGTAGAAGCTTCGTTCACAAGTTAGCACAGTATTTAGATTACATTTACGTTGTAGTTGATAGTTGATAATAAAATGATTTTTCAGATTTTTTTTTTGCCTGTCGTCCGACTGGCTTTGCTGCTAGTGATACATAAACTTCGATTATATAACATATTTTTTTTCTTGTGTATTTTTTAATAAGTTTGTTAGTTCTTTGTTAAATAATAAGTGCTTCACTTTTTTTTTATTAAGATACTACCATTACTACTAATAATAACAATAATAAATAGATGTTTTAATTGTTATTTTTTAACAAGAAATACTGCAGGTTAACATAACATTTGACAACTATACGTTTTCTTCAAAAATTTATAAATGTATATTTTTAAGATCGCTTTTGGAGCACATGCTAATTTTGATCATTAAGTTAATCATTTTTTTGTGAAAAAAAAAGCCTCTTTCGTTTTAATTCCAGATATTTGTTAATATTTTTTTTAATTTCACGAATATTGCTTATAGAATATTGTAGAATGTTATCCTAATATTGAATTAAAATATACATATTTGGATTTAAAAGAAAAACTAAAAAGATTTACAATAATTCGGATCAGGCTGTCTTGTAACTTACGATGTCTTGAAACGTTTCTAAACCTTATTTCTAAAGATAAAGATTTATCGTGACACGAAAATGGATTGGAAGGAACGGAAACCAATTTCGATTCGGGAAATCGAGGTTGACGAGGTTATTGCAGCAATACATCAAACATTGTCCACCTACAAATGTTTGTAATTTGTCTGTAGAAGCAGAGCCTGGCAAATTCTCAAAATACGAAGTTTGGAATCCAATATAAAATAATTCCAATCAAAAAACATCAACACGAAATGAATTCTCGAAACCAGAAAATCTTAATTTAATTTTTTTCTCTTCTTGTTTTTAATATGTTTTGAATACATTAAATCATATAAAAACGTCGTTCTGTTCTCATTGTGGAAAGTTCGTGATTTATTTTCAGTAATCAGGAATTAGCCCCGCAATTAAAAAAAATTAAGGGTAGCGAAAAAAAAAAATGTTAGATAGTAATTATAGATATTCTGAACTTTGTCTGGCGTTTCGCCCACATCATTTAATAACTGATGTTTTTTAAGGGTTTTGTAATTAGGGAAAAAAAATTACAAGCATTCCTCTCTTATTTATATAAATATGATTATTTCAAATTAATAAGCATAAGCATAATTTTAAATTACAGTATCTCGATATCTCGAAGTCGAAAGGACGCTAAAAAAATTCGAGATAGAGAGTTTTCGAGATAACAAGGTCATAACCAAAACATAAACATTCACGTAAAAACACAAGATACGGAATAATATTCTAAAAATTACAGTCTTGATAGATGAGAATAAGTATAAATATAGGAATGATAGTTAACAATAAGTCTAAATACAGCAATGATAATTTTAATTTTTAAAAGTAGTCGAAAATAATTACATTAAATTGAAAGAATTAGTGAAATACAATAACTTACATTGCTAGAAAAAAATACCTCTATTTGCTTCGACACAACTGAATGGCGATTTTTCCGGAAAAATTCATTTTTACTTCGAAAAATATTCGACATAACAAGATTTTGAGTGAAAACTCTTCGACATAAGAATTAAAATTAACATTAGATGAATATGTAATATCAGGGAAAAAATAAATTTTCGACATATCAAGGTTTTCGAGATATCGAAGTTCGACATATAGAGAGTATACTGTATTATCAAGGTAAATATCTCCTGTGATTAATTCAGGATGTAAATAACATTTTTTATAATAACAGTTTTTTTTTATTTAACGAGTAGTTCCAAAGAAATGTTATTTCTTAATATTTCTTTCTTTCTTTTTTTCTTTATTCAAAAAAGTCGTGAAAAGCCGACAAAAACGAAAATTCTACATTTGTAGTAAATTCCACTTATAATATTATCACGAATTATTTATTAATTAAATTGTTAAGTTGTTTATTATTTATTTTTTGCATTTATTTTTAATTATTTAAAAAAGTCCAATAGCTGTGTTTTTAATTTTCATATTTCAAGAAGCTTCTCGAATCCAGAAAATTCTGGAAATTTCATTGTAATGCCATCTGGCGAGTAATTTCTCAATATAAACTCCCGTGCTTGCCCAGAAAGTCTAATCAGAAAAATTCATCTGAGCGAAATAAATGTTATTTCATCAAAGTTGTTGCAGTTTCTGTTTATTTATTTCAACAAAAATGTGGCAACATCTACTGAATATAAACCTTTTCTGGAAAAGAAACGAAAAAGAGAATTCGGATTATTTAGTTAATTGTTTTTAAAACATCCTTTTAATCTTAACTGCTTAAGATCCTGACTCGAGCAAATGCAGGCGACTGCAAATCTTTTATTTCTTTTACATATTTCTTTTTCCAATGCACCTAAACTTCTAAAAATTTAAATATGAACTTGTGAAGCATCTGGAATTTCTATTTTCTTGTTTTTAATTTTCACAATATTCTACAATTAATTAAATTAAAACTCAAAAACAGTGAATTTTTTGGGTGTTTACGAGATGTTACTGGATATTTTCAACTTAGAAAAGACAAAAACCTGAAATGATAAAAAATTCGTAAAATAATGTTTTGTATTTAAAATATTTATTATTATTGCAACAGTTAATTTTTAAAAAAGTAATTTAATCTCATGCAATTTTAAAAAAAGACCATTTTTATTTTTTTTTAAATTAACTGTTGCACTAATTATAAATATTTTAAATACAAAATACTACTTTACGAATTTTTTATCATTTCAGGTTTTTATCAAATTTTTTTGATCTTAAGACAATGGGATATGAACAGAAATAGGTTAAAAATCCATTGTTTACGTTCCAATGCTTTTCTGTGAGAATTTCTGGCGCCTTCTCGAACTAATTTCTCTATAAGAACCATCTGGAATAACATAAAAAGTTAGACCGTTGCCAGTCCTCGAATGGGCCTACCAAGCTTCAAGAAGATCCATCCAGCAGTTTAGAAGTTATTACAGAGGGTCACCTACACAGCCTGAACTGATTCTATCAATGTTAGGCAAACCTCACTTCCCTCTTGAAGACTAAAAGACTAACACGTTGAGTAATAGTGTTACTATAGAACTTATTGCGAAGAAGTTCCACAAAAAAAGGATAAAAATATTGATAAATAGGTACAAATTGATTGTACTTTATGTAATGTGATTGCACTATTTCAAAAGCTGATTCCATTTAAGCAATGTTAACAAATAAATAAAAAAGCAAATGATGACATTACGATGTAAGTCCAAAGCAGAAGCGTTATTAGGAAATAATGTTAATTTAGTTAATGGATTTTTTTTCATGTTTAATAAGTCTACTACTAGGGTTTTTTTTTTTATTGTGCAAGATTGATCTAGGCTTAAATCACAACTTTTAATTTTTTTTTTTTATTATTGAATATTTTATTTTAATAAGGACAGAAAATTGTTTTTAAAATCAGAGACTAAACGATAAGTTGTCATGTGTTTTCCGTGCTACGATAATTAACTGTCTTCTGGGATATAGTATTCAGCCTTTTATATACAGTATTTGTGAATGAATGAATTACTCGCGAGCTACTATGAGCAGCAGCCGCTGATCTCCCTCCCCGATCCGAGTCGACTCGACCGGCTAAGTACCAGTGGCGCCCTCGCCAGTGATTCCATGTGAATGGCAAACTGTGGACGGAAGGTGTGAATAATGTGTTCGAACCAGCATCCTGTTGCAGTGAGAGTATGAAGCGGTCCAAAAATTTCTCAGAAAACAGGGGAACAGTATGATTTTCCTTGGCGATCACAATTGGTGCTTCCGGGGCGGTCCAGTGGTTCTAAATCAGTGTCGAATCTTCAGACGACCGGCGGTAAGTCACCGTTTCAAATCGATTCAGTTTCAGTGAATTCAGAAGCAGACGCAGTTTTTCGTAGCCTATTTTACTATTATTCTTAAGCTACCTGTTACATTATTCTTTTAATCTTTTTCTATCTATTCCTCTTCTTTTTATTAATAACGCGAGGAAAAAAACAAAAAAAAAAGAAACACAGAAAAAAAGTCGCCGGGACAAGTCTGTAGTTCCCAGGAAATTTCAGTACGTCTCAGTTCCCGTTTGAGTCATCTGTGACAGAAGACGTCTTTATCTTGCTACCGAATTTATTCCGCTCAAATACGATTATGTCATTTTAGTTTGGTAATTTTGGGATATTAGTCGCTAAAAAATCCTGTTCGTATTCTCATATTTTAACTACGGAAGACGTAATTATAAGCATCAGCTTCGTTTGTCTAAAGATATAATTCTCGTATGTAAGTATTAAGTTTCAAAAGAAATAATTTACTGTTTTATATTACAACATCGTATAGTATAGTACTTCATGTTAGGCCTATAATTTACAGTATTCTCAAATATAGAAGGTATATGACTTGTCATCCTGATTTCTTATGAACTTACTTCCTAAGAATGTATAGTTTTGTGTTTGGGCGATGGGAAGTACATTGTAGAAATGAACTTATTTATAACCTTGTACAGATTTATTTGCTGTGAATGTTATTCCAAATACTGTGCCCCATCCTTTTAATCCAGTTTTCTAAGATATACATAGCTAACGAAAGTTGAGCAGTGTGGGATACAGAACTGTGAAATTTATATATCTGGTAATATTTGACTGTCTTTTATATTTTGGAATTTATAACTGTTTTAGTTCAAAAATATCAATGTTCAAATTCGTTTAGATTTAAGTAACATTTCCAATTGTATTTTTAACTTTCAGTATTCACGTTAATCTTAGTTGGTTTAGCCAGATGATCAATACAAATTTTGAGTACTGTGTAAATCCAGATTCATCTACGGCTTTTAATAGATGAATCAGGATTTACACGAATTATTTTCTTTGTTGCCTTAAAATTTCCCGAAATTATATCAGATTTGAAGCAAACCAATTTTCGGCTCTAAAAATATCAGTGCATTTAATCTTAGTTGTATGTATGTTAATGAGAGACTGGCTAACGACAAACAAGACTTACAAGTTTGTTGTTAGTGAGGAAAAATCAAATTAATAAACTTTTTAGGTTATTATGTTAAGAAAAAAGAGTTTGTAACTTATATAGTAACATTTACGGGAAATTTCTATAACATAGAGGATTTGTTCTTACAAACAGAACAACTTGTTCCAGATAGTCAAATCGCGGAGCATCGCAAGTAAGAGTTTCAGGTTAGAAAATGATTCTTGATATGGAACGCGAGAAAACATAATGTAGATGCACTATACCAGTCAGAATTTTATAAAATTCATAACAGATAAAATTTCGCTTAAAAAAAATTGTCGTCTGCTCTGAAGTTCGCGCAAAAGATTGTGGGCGGGGACGTCATCGTGAAAGAACTAGAATTTCCGTGTTTTTTTTGAAGTTTGAACACAGTTTTGTTATTTTTTTTTTGCCTAAGTTATTTTAATGATGTTAACGAAGCGGTAACTCAAATTTAACTTTCATACTGCAGACTGATGATCACGGGAGTCTACGTCTCCTGTAATATCCATCTTATGTGAAGAACCAGGCATGGTGCTTTAACTTTCACCTTTTAATGCTCTTTAACCTTTACCTTCTATAATTTGTTAATACAATACGTTTCAGATAGCTCAAGTCATGATGTTTACGACTGAAATTCACAACGTCACCAAAAAAAGAATGTCTTAAAATCCATTTTTTGTTAATAGTGTTGTTTTCTAAAAATAATTCTTATAACTTTTGGAACTTGAATTTCGTACAAATGGAATTACATCAACAACATTTGTTTAATCTTGTACATGATATATTTAATGATACACCATCTTCCAAAAATAAGTACGAAAAAAAGTACGATTATTCGTTAAAACTCAGTGAATGTTATTAAAACTTAGAACAATAGTTTAATCTGCTTTTAAATCAAGTCCCTTCCTTCGTTATTGATCGTTTGTGTTTTCATTCTCTGTTGAGAACGATGACTCACAGCGAAGTTAATTTTCATTGGAAATCTTTAGAATAATCTAAAATCTTTAGAAATCTTTTGAATTCATTTAGAAGTAATTTTCAAGGAATTTTTATGAGGAAAAATAAATTACGTCGCCAGTTATTTCTGTTCACGTTTACGTCGTGATTGTGTTGCAATAACGAAATCGGATTTACTGAAGAAATTTCGGATGTTAGGGCTTAAAATCGTGAATCTAGCTATTTGTTAACATATTACCTAACGGCCTTTTTTAGCGATCCATTTGGGAGATTTTGGGAGAGCGGCGAAAATCTGTGTCTATTGCCTTTGTCCTGTCTTTCCGTTCGTGTCTGTCCACCCCTAACAACTCCCGAACGGCAGATGGGATCGACAAACGGGTTGTACCATCGTGTTCAGAGGCGCAAACACTGGTTCCATGTATTTTCAGGGACCAACGCACCCCCATGTTCGAGATATTTGTCATTGTTTTCATTGGATTTCTGCTATTAGCTTAAATGTTAGAAATACAACCATCTCATTTCAGTTGTAAGCTTTAGCTTGATGGATATAGTTTCGAACTTATATACTAAAGATTGTCAGTTCGGTTCCGTAAATATACTTTTTTTTTCTCTTAATCTTTTTTTCTAAAAGTCCGCGTGGTTTTTTGTTGTTGTTGTTGTTGTTGTTGTTTTTCTTATTTTTCCTAACTTTTATTTTACCTTATGTTGTTGTACTTCCTTTTTTTATTATTATTTTTAATTTTTTTTTATGTTTTATTGTGAGTCGCCCTTAAATTTATGCTTCAGCACAAAATTATATTCACTTGTTTAATTTTTTTAATTTTTTTTTTAATTTTTTAACGATGATTCCAAATATCGCCTGTAAAGGGTAGAGGACTTTTTCTCCGACAGATGCTCTCAAAATCCCCCAATACTAGCAACCCAACAAGACCCACGACTTGCCATTTCAGTCGATCACCTCTAAGATTCGAAAACCAGGGAAGGAGCATTATGATCCCGATTTCCAAATCTTAGCAAAAAAAAAACAAACAAACAATTTAGGTCAAGCAATCACACACATGATACCGTAAAATAAATCTTAATCGAGAAAATTTGTAAAAATTATTAGAATTCGCGTTGTTGATGTCTTGTCCTTGAAAGGTTCAGTGATTTGTGATGCAGATTCACTTAACAATTCTTTATTTACAAGTTATAAAAAGGAATAAAAACACACAAATAAAATTCACTGAGCTGCTTTAGGAATTTTTGATACAGGGAATTGAAGACAGACTGTTTCCTGCTTATTAGCCATCATCAGCTGAATTTACCGTGCAACTGCAGCTCACTGAAAGCAACAAAAGAACAAAAGGCAAGTAAAAAAAACAATGACGCTTCATATGAAAGCAGTAACAAGAAATTTAAAAATAAAACTTTGTTTTCTTTACTTCTCTTCTTGTTCATATTTTGTTGCTTTCACTGAGCTGCAGATACTGGGTAAATTCAACTGATGATGGCTAATAAGCCTGAAACAGTCTGTCTTGAATTCCCGGTATCCAAAATTCCAAAAGCAGCTCAGTGAATTTTATTTGTGTGCGTTTTTATTCCTTTTTTATATACCTTTACAAGCTGTGCCCCGCGGTGTCAACCGCGTTAAATTCGGCCCTTCTCGGTAATGTTCGGTTCTCGTCGTGCGGCCAAGCCGCCCCGCCGCCGCACCCGTTGGTTGACGTTTATGTTTACTGCTCCGCTCTTACTGATCGTACCGTGATGTTATATAGCCTATAACCTTCTTCAATAAACGGGCTATCTAACGCAAAAAGAATTATTCAAATCGGACTGGTAGTTCCTGAGATTAGTGCGTTCAAACATACAAACTCTTCAGCTTTGTATATTAGTATAAGATTAGATAATCTCTTTATTTCTACAGAGTGGGCCAAAAGTTTCCATACATAGGAGTACATAAAAATTTGTCTTGATAAAATGATTTTAGTCATAAAAAATGCTCTACATGATTGTCATTACTTTGTAAAAGAATTGAATACGCCTCTGCCAAAAACGCATTCTAGAAGGTTGTCTAAATAAAAATAAAAAATAAAATATTAAGTTTTCTGATGTAAGGAAACTTTTGGTCCAGCCTGTACTTATATAATCTCTATCAGTAGCCCATTATCAACTTAGTCAAACTATTGTTTACAGTTCGATCTGAATAAAGACATTATTGAGAAGAGATGTGGAAGTGGCTTCTAGAAAAAATATGGATTGTGTTTTTTTTTTCCTTTCTAATTATTGTATGTAAAAATTTTAAAATATACAAATCGTTAGTGCTGATATTTTAATCAAAACTCGAATATCATGTGGGCAATGGTACTATCTCAAATTTCATTACAGTACTATATAGATCCTTTTTTTTTTTTGTGGGATTTCCCCACTCCGGGATGAGATTATCTCGATATTTCGGCCCGGTGTCTCGGGTCTTCTTCGTATATCAATAACATCAAAATGGGCGCAATTCTAATATCGAGATAATCTCATCCCGGAATGGGGAAATCCCTCAAAAAAAAAAGGATCCATGTAGTATCATGTCCCACTCCTCCTTCATTACAGTAATGTTGTGAATTGTTAAATCTTGTGTTTTTCTTTATTTTTTCTCCGTCTTAAACTTCACGAGCTCTTTCTAATGGGGAAAGATAATAATAATCAAAGTGTACTTATTATCAATAATTGAATTTAGTATTAAAAGGGACTCTGATGTGGCAGTCTGGTTTTGTTTGAAAGAAGAACACTGTTTTTTTTCCTTAAGATTTTATACTATTTTTTATTTCATGATAATGAAAGCTACAAAGATATTAAGGTTTTGCCTAAAACAGCCTATTTCGTGGTTCGCTCAGGGATTCACTAACGTTCGCAAGAAGAATTCTGTAACAGCATTTATTGTTATTTTATTGTTACTTTGGTTGTGACTTATAAGTATTTAATGTGGCAATGGTATTTCATAAATAGTACGGCTCGGTCGTTTGTCGTTGGTTTTTTTTTATTGGATAATGAGATTAGGGTTTTTTTGTTTTTTTTGTTTTGTTACTTTGAGGGTTCGCGATCACAATATAAGTTGGCAGAGATTGGGAAGGGGAAAAACAGTTGAGAATCACTGGTCCAAAGTTATTTGAAACTCTAAGCAATGGATTGGAGAGAAATAAAAAAATTGACCAGAGGTTGGAAATCGCCTATCATTGCAAAGTCACGTGTTACATAGCGGAGACTTCATCAGGCCGCATACAGTAGAGCGTTGTATTTAAATATTATCGATAGGTCATGAAAAGCATACAGTTTAGCGAAAATCTAAGTTTGTTGTTTGTCATTCAATCACGCCTTAACGGCGTAACGATCTGAATGAAATTTTGCATGCAGGAAGTCTGTGACACGTGGAAGGATATAGGCTACTTTTCATCCCAGACGATCAGTAGTTCCCGTGAGATAGGCCTCCAAAATCTGAATGAAACAGTAAAGGATCTATCCCCAACCTGGCGATAGATGTCTCTAGAGCCGCGTCACAGATCTCAATGAAAAACTTCCGAAACCTGTCGATGATCGCAGTTTTAAATCCTGCTAAATTTGGTTGACGGTGAGTGCATTTAAGGAGATTGTTTGCAGGCGCGGACCACGATACTTTTATAAGGCGATTTATACAGCGTTACTATGCAAGGCTTCCGGAGTGAAGCGACGGTAGCAGGCCATAAAAATAATAAACAAACATTTTAAAATATATATAGAGATACATATATATATATATATATATATATATATATTCAGGACACGGAAATAAAAAGAAAATCGCTATTCGTTTACCGAAAAATAAGTTTTCAGGACATGTTTTCAAGGAATCTTACTGTATTTTTACGCGAGGTATGACTGTAACGAAATAGCAATATTTCAATGGAGTTTGTAAATAGTTTGCTCATGAAGTTTTTTCATATTTTCAGCCCTGACTAATAACACATGGTGAGTTTGTTTATTTATAATAAAAATCCTTTACTGTATTTTTTGCTTTTTTTTTGATTCCTAAAGATTTTATGTAAGATTTGAATTTGAAATTGCATACGAAAGGCGCACTGAATATCGCAAAAGGCCTCAGGTTTCTCAACCCTGCCTGAGTTAGGCCAAAAAGTTGTTTTTTTTTTTTTTTTTTTTCAAAACCCAATTTTAATTCGAACTGCGCATGTCTTATTCATTTGAGTTTTGAGAATAAGTTTTAGCTAGAAAAAAAAAAAAAAAACCCAAGAAACATACATGAATGTTGAAAGTTTCATTTTATTGTTGAAATTTCATTTCGTTAGGCTTAGTGCAATATTATTTCAAGTCTAGTTAGTCACCACCAGTGTTATGAAATTACTTGTAAAGCAATTGTTTTTCACATTTCCTTTGGCGGAAGCACTGCAACAGGAAGTTTATGAATGCTGCTGTGTTGATTTCTTGTGATTTTTATCTTTCATTTTGGTGGGAGGCGCCATTAACATTGTTTGGGAAGTTTCGTCAATAAGATTACAGGCGCCTTTAAACAGTTCCTTAAATACTCATTTCCTTTGTCAAAGAACTTGCAAATCATTTCTTATGATCGTGGGAGAATAAAAATAAAAAATTCGATTAGCGTTTGATTTTTTTATTTCCTTTCCCGCTGTATTTCGGAAACACTAGCGATACCCGTGCGAAACTGAGATCAATTATTTTCCGATCTTAAGATATTAAGAAATGAAGACTGATTGTAAAAATAAAAATGAAGGGATTCCTCTTTAAAAATACGCGTATTTTCTTTGAGGGGAATTACGATGCCTTAATAATACTTTAATGGGCCCAGTAGTCGAGTGGGTAAGGGCGCTTGGTTGCGAGTTCGATCCCCGGCCTTGGCGGAGGGCGGGGATTTTTCCAGGTTCCATTGTCCTCCAACGGGTCTTAGGATCTACCCAGCCCTCTGTAGAAAGGATACCGGCTTTCTTTCCCGGGGGTTAAAAACGGGCGGACGTCGGGCTGACCATTCGACGTTAACCTAGCCCTGTTGCTCACAGAACGCCGGGAGCCTTACCTCCGCGACTCAAGTATCTAATAGACCTGTTGTGGGACAACTTTTGAGAATACTTTAGGGAATTAAAGTTCCAGTTGCTGATAAATAACATTTTGAATCCCCGGTTTACACTTTGGTGTGTCTTTCATTGCTTTGCTTAATCTTCCTTCAGTTATGGACCAATTGCCATTTAGTGGAAGAACCAACACTTACAGTATCCGTCACAAGTACCAAAGAAATGACTGGTAAATGAACAAAGTTTTTTGCTGTTGTAATTTCTGTTCATTTACACGTGTAAGGTCAATTTATTTCTGAAATCTTTAGTTTGAAAAAAAAGCAAAAACGAAAATTCAGCTAATTTGTGGAGAAAATAAAGCTATCATTTGATTGTTTTCAACTCAGGTTCGATGAAAAAGGTTTTAAAGTTGTTAAAATTTAATGAAAGTTTAGTTCATACGAGCAACTCTCGGTTTGTGAATTCTGTTCTCTGTACATTTTTTTGTTCGTTTTTTTCCTGAGCTTTCTTCAATAAGTATCGTATACGTTAGTAGTCATTTATAGCTTTAAAACCATGTACTAAACATCGAATAGAATACATTTCTGTATAACATATGTACGTATTTGTTTATCGTGAAGTAGAAATAAAATAAGAATATAAAACAAGACGACGTACTTGTTAATTTGAATTAAAAACATAAAGAATTACAGAACTAGTTAAAGTTGGATGGTTAGCATGAAGCCTGCCCGCACTTTACAAGAAAATTAGCCCTAAATAAAGGGTAAAAATACCCTTATTGGGCCGAAATATACTGTAAACTCAAAAGAGCAAATATGAATTATACAGTAAAACCCCGGTTAACCGAACTAAAGAGGGGGAAGCCGTTTCGGATAACAATTTTTTCGGTTAAGCCATGAACATCTAATACAGCTACAGTATTTTGTATTGTAATTACAGTACGTATTTTTGAAGGGTTTTTGAAGGTCAAACGAATTCAAAAATCTCTTTGTATGCTACACTTATGTTCTTTATTAAAGTTAAAATTACATTTTTAGGATTACAGTAGGCAACATCAATATACAGTATTCTATACTTAATAGTTTGTAGCATATTACTCATTTAAAAAACTTCCCGCTCTCGCCCTCGAATTATTTCCATGCAGTTATTGTTTGGATTTGTGATTTTCGGAGGCGTTTCGGATAACCCGAGTTCGGTTAACCGGGATTTACATGTATATGCAATAAAAACTGTCATTTTATATAAGAAATAACTGGAAAGTATTTATATCAATTTAAAAAGCAGAAATAGAACATCTGCAAAAGATACGATATTCATGGAAATCTGGACTAATCTTCGGTTATCAAGCAAATATAGTTGGTTTCTTACTATTTGTTCCAATTATTGAATCGAAATTTTAAAATAACTTTTTAATAGTGGCTCTATTTTTTGTGTAGTGTCGCAACCGTGGAGCCATAACTTATTACAGATGAATGAACGCTACAGAAATACTTTCACGTCTCAAAAACAACGCATGCGAATTGATCCACGAATGCCAGAACGAAACGATTAAGAATAGTCGTGTGTCTAGGAAACTGGATGGAAATTCTTAATAAACTGGAATCAAATTTCTGTGCAAAAGGCGGAGAACCGGAGTGTGAAGGGTGCATAATATTTAAATTATGGACATTATGGCTTGATGAAAGAGGAAATGAACAATAGGAACTAAGATTTCAAAGGAAATAAGCAAATGAAGACGTCGATAAAACGAGCGCAGGTGATTTAGATAGTATTTTAAAAAGATAAATTTGGAACTGAAGATATGGGATGTGTCCGGAAGTTTATACTTTTGCGTAGTACTGATTGCATACAGCACGTGAAGGTGGGTAAGTTTCTGCTTCTCCCTAACAAACGGAGCTGTGTCTTAAATAAATCTACGATTTGACTTTGTCTGATACAAGAACACTCTACTCAATAACTATAAGGAAATGTGTATCCTGCTTTAATGGGATTTAATGTTTTTAGTTAATTGGCGGTCGTTTTCGGAACTCCGGAAATGTTGCATTGAATTGAATAATTATTCCATTTTTGATTTGCGAGAACTCTTCCTAGAAGAGTGTTTTCAGGAACGAATTGCTTTCGCAAGATGGAAATATAACACCTACCTACACATATACGACAGTGGTAGACAAACAAGCAATCGGAACCATGCATTTCTGAGGGCCTGCATTAGGTTATTTTAAAATTCGAAAAAAAAAATTGAAAACGCTTTTGTAATTTAAATATTACATAACTATTAATTTAAAAATAAATTTAAATATAGTTATAATTTACAGTTCGGTGTTGTTGGCCTTATTTTTAATTTAATACTTTTGTAATTTATAACCCAGTATAAATCCAGTATCTTTCTTCGTATTCCAACAAGTTTTGGAGGTCTCAAATCTTAGAGAGAACAAGTTTTTAGTTTCTTTGTTATTTTTATTGTTATTGTATAAGTTGACTTGTATGCATGGTATTTTAAACGACCCGTAAGCGATATTTAAAAATATAAGCCACAAACCTTCTATGTTATCTCGTTATTTTTACAAAAATTAAAAGACAAATAATAAGGGTTTGAACACGTATCAAAAACACAGAAACGTCGGAGATTTCTTCTATCATAGCATAACTCAAATAAGAAATTTGTGTGGCGTCGCAGTCTTGAAACGGAAGCGTCGATTGAGAGATCCCTTGGTACGAGATCGGGACTGTATGGAGATTTTACGCACTAGTTGATAATCGTGACGATATAGCCATTATTCTCGACGAACAATTGCATAGTGGAAAAAGGGGATGTCACTCAACCTGGCCAAAACCTGTTAACTGTGTATTATGTAAGCTCACCCATCTACTGTCAGTTTTTTTGAAGTATCACAGTGTGGATTAGCTCCATTTTTAAATTTAAAATAAAAATGTAAAACGATTTTAAGATAATTACAAATTGTTTAGTATCCCACATTTCTTTGAAAATCTCGATTCTGATTGGTCAGATGTTTTCCCAACTGACCAATAGGAGAGCAACTTTCTTTTGTAACTTTTTCAAACAATACGTCTGACGTAATGTAGTGCTTGCAATGGAGGAAAATGAAGAAATTCAGATAAATAAAGGCAAAAACAAGAAAACAATTCCGAGAAATGGAAGAATGACAGCAGGAAGAAGGCCTGTAACAGAGGACTGATATCATGGTGTTGTTTCATGTGCCTTAAGATTCAGTGTTACTGTTTTTCTTTTGTTGTAAAATGTTACATATGATAAGATTAGTGAAATAATCTAACAATGAAAATAAACAAAATATGCCGAGCATTTACAGAAAGTTACTTCAATATCCAACCAATTGATTGTTTTAATATTTTACGTGTTGAAATATAGGAACTCACTAAATGTCCCAAGCAATATATTTATGAGGAAAAATCCTCTTTTTTCCACTAAGCCCTTCAATTGATGTCTCAATAGACTGATGTAAATTTTCACCAGCGACAGCATTTTTAAAAAAAAAAATATTGCTGGGGAGACATGGAAGATGTTGGCAAGTCATATATAATCTTTTTCATTTTACTATAACATCAAGTATTCTGGAAGTGTCTCGTTTCCTAAAACAGGGCATTACAGAAATTGCACTTCTTTACGACACACTTCTTTCTCTCGTCAAATGCACGAGAGAGAGAGAGAAAGAGAAAATTAGTATCTATTCGACGAGATTTTGTAGTCAATGGTATTGATTTGCTCTTTTGTTGTGAAGAAGATTGAAGCTCGTCTGGATGTCATCAGATTCTGTCTCTCCTGTAAAGGCATCTAATTTACAATCACTGCCAATATTGTTCTAAAGGTTCTTCTCTTCAAGTTTTCGAAGTCTTTTGACCTTAGCAAAGGTACTGCAGCAAATTAAACACCTGATTTCGTGACATAAGGGTATGTAACACCAACATATCTCCTAATAGGCGACGAATTCGTTATTGTTGCTCATGACTTTTAGCGCTGTAGTTTTGATCATGTTTCAGTAGTATTGCTGTTCCGGGATAGCCTTGTAGTCAAGGCGGGACTTTCATGAGGCAGATGAAACCTGTGTCAGAATCTCGGCGTTGGCATAGCTGTTTATTTTCTTTTCTGTGTTTGTCTGCTTCTTCATCTCTCCCTTGAGGTCTGAAGTCATTCCATATTGGCTTGGAAACATCCTCAGTATTTTTCCCAATATATTAGAAGGAGGAAGGCTAGACTCTTATCCGCCGCGCCTTCGGGTGGTGGCCGAAGGAAACCCCAACGGGTTGCTTTGATTAAGGAATAAGGTATGGACTAAAGGGTACAGCAGAGAAATAGCAAGCCGGCTGTACTATTTGCCGTCCTGCAACTATTGGCCTATCTTGACGCGCAAGGGTTTTGTCCAAGGAAATCGTTGCTTTGTCCACGGCATTTTTTTTTTTCTTTGCCAACTTTATTGTGTCTTCGTTCCAACAAATTCACAATTAGTGTGTTTTGAATGCAGTTTTAAATTTACATAGCCTTGTCTGTGAGAATTAGAAGGATTAGTTTACATTAAGCTGGGCCCGGTATCAAGTGGTAACGGCTTTTGGCTTCGGGTTGGAGGTAGTGGGTTTGATTTCCGGCCTCGAGCGGGGATTTTTTCCACGTTCCATTCTCTTCCAAACGGGTCCTAAGGTTTACCCAGCCTTCTGTTGAATGGGTATCGGGTTTTTTCCTGGGGGTTAAGGCGGGTGGGCGTAGGACTGACCACCGACTTCAACTTAGTCCCGTTGGTCTCTAAATGCCTGCTACCGCAAGGGACCACACAGTTATGTAGTGGATACTTAACTTTTTTAACTTATATTAAGGAAGATCTTTATTAACTTTTGTTCATATTGGACCAATACTTAATGTCCCAAAAATTTTTCTTCATATAAACAATATTTGCAGAAAAAGTAAAGTTTGCTTCCCTGTAAAACTGCTAACATTTTCTTCTCCTTATTTGATCTTTGAACTGTTAACTTTTTCTTCTCACTTTTCAGTAGCGCCCTAACGACCTCTTAATTTCCTAGTTTTTAATCAATTTTTTTACTTTACTAAAAAACTTTTTTGTTTTAATCAACTTTTGCAATATCTCTATACGCGTTTCGAAAGTTGCACATGAACTATAATGGGGTTCTAATTATTATTTTTTAAAGGGGTTCCAATTTAAAAATAATATTCGAGAGTAATTTTTCTGGTTTTACAAAAAAAAAAAAATTAAAAAATAAATAAACTTCGTAAGAGCGATGATTCCCTACGAACCAGAAAAGTCAAGTGATATAATAGAAATTATTCCGAGTCATCTGATCTGAACTATAAAGAGTTGTCGAGAGAAGAGCTTATTTTTACTTCGTTTGGACGGGCATTCTGAATGCCATTACACCACTCCACTGCCTCAAGAAAACATGGCAATGATATTGTGGTAAGTGGCCATCCCCGCCTACCAAGGAGGAATTCCTTACAGACGAGATTTCTTGGAATTCCGTTAGACAGATGCAGTAGACGACTAAACTGAGGCGGTCGAATGGTCATTACGTGTTGACGATGACTCAAGTTGGTCCATTTCCAATATTAGGAAACCAGTTTTTTTTAGGAGAGTAAACAAAATTGGAAATATCGATTTTTACATCGATTATTTCGAAAAGACATCAATGTTTGACTAAAAAGCTTTAAGATTTTTTTATTTGTTATAGTTCTATCGACTGACGTGATACATAATACACTGATACATAAAACTCTGTTTAGACTACCAGCGATTGTCGATCAATGGAACTAGTTGAGGTCGGGTAAGAAACCGGGTATCCTTTTGACAGAGGGCTGAGTGAACTCTAGGGTTCGTCTGAAGAAGAAATAATCGTGGAAAAAAAAAAACTCCCCGACCACCGCAGGAGTTCCTCCAGTCCGCAAGGCAGCGCCTACAAACCACTGGATTTAACGCCCCACCCCTACACTGATAAATTACTATTTTCAAATTTCCTTTTTTGTTTTAACTTAATTTTTAAAATCAAATGTGATTGACAGGAAGAAACTTGAGGAACTATTTTAAAAATTACAGCTCAAAGAGCTTACACTTTTTTTTTTTACCGTCATGGTTGTATCTACGAAAGGCCAAGTGTTTAGCATGGAGACTTGCGTTTTATGTATGTTAAAATATTCCCCATGGATCCCATGGATAATGAAAGGCGTATATTTAGTTACAAAGTAGTAAATATCGGTTTTCTACGAACGTAACTAGACTTATAATAGTATATGGGAAATTGCTATTCATTTAGCGAAAAGTAAGTTTCAAGACATCTTTTCAAGGAACCTAATCCTAGTTATGATTGTCTCGAAATAAAAAGAAAAAATATATTTGGGCGCCTTTATTCCAATCGATTTTGTAAATACAGTAAAACCTCGTTAAGTCGTCACTCAAGGGACCAAACATTTTTGACGACTTAAGCGGAGTGACGACTTAGGCGGAGTGGGAATTTTTTAAAAAAAAATAACAAAAAAACACTGAAATAAAGTATTTTAATGAATTGCTGTAGGTATCGGTGAGAAAAACAAGATTTTTAGAAATCAATTCATGCAAATGAATGAGTGGAAAATAACAATAATAAAAAAAAAACTTTTTAGTTACCACATTTTAATCGTTTTAAAAGAAAGGCAATGTCTGTCTTTGAAACGTTCCAACCAACCATTGCTGCCGCCGAAATCTTCAATGTTCAACTCCTTAGCAATTTCCATGGCTTTTTCTTTGAGAATCATGGCAGAAATCGGCACATTTTGCGATCTGGCATGTTTTAGCCATTGAACTAAAACGTCCTCGATCTCGTCAAACTTCGATTTCCTCATTCTCTTTCTTTTGTCTTTGCAGTCAGTTTCTTCAATTGCTTGTTTCGATGATAGAATATCGTTTAATGTAGTCCAGGCAATATGGTGTTCTTTGGCAAAAGCTGTTTTCGAAACATTTGATTTTTCAAAAGTGCAATTAAGTCTTTTTTTTTTCTTTAAAAGATAACGAGGTAAGTTTTCGTTTCCCTTACATGTTAAAAGCTTAATCGAACCACTAAATTGCAAGAGAAAAAAATAGCCCTTACAGCGGGGCTACTCGCTATGAAATGAAGTCACACTCAGGAGCGGTCAAGAAAAACGTCTACATGCGACAGAATCGCAGCGAGAAGTGTGCTTTGAATGATTAGAAGCGAGATTCCAAGAACCCAAATCCTCCGAAGGGGTAGGAAAGGAATGAAGTGATAGGCATGGTCGAAAATTCCCCGTAAAGGCTTGGCTTTCTTAAAGTGAAGGGGCGGGGTTGAAAAGACAACACGTTGGCATGCAAAATGGAGATGAAAGATGCTTTTGGCCTTTTTTGAGGGTGACGAGTTATCCGGAGGAGAATGAAATTTGGTGACGGGTAAAGGAGGGTTATTTTACATTATTGTGAATGAGACCTTGTCGGGACCAAAGGAAAACGACGACTTATCAGGGTGACGACTTAACGAGGTTTTACTGTAGTTTGCTCAAGAAGGTTTTCACCTCTTATGAAGTAAGGCATTGGGCTCCGAGCTGGGTTCCCATCCCCGGACAGAATGGGATATTTTTTCCCCGTGGTATTTCTCCTCTTTGCGGGTCCTAGGGATCACCCACCTTCTGTGAAATGGTTACCGAGGGTTAAAGGCGGGCAGGCGGTGGGCTCACCCATTGATCATGGAACGCCGGGAGTCTTACTTCCCGCGACCCCTAAGGCCCGCATGGCTTAGTGGATACTTTACAATGCTCTTATAATAATTAATTGAATCATGTTTTCTGTAATTTATTCTCGCTTTTTACATCAATGCAAACCATTAAGTTAAGGAAGATTCTTAAAATACCATCGTAATTGTGAGTATTTACAAAATAAATAAACATGGATAATAAACATTTATTTTTTTCAATGAAAAGTTTATTAATCTTCTATTAATCTTGCTTTTAATCTTCTTTTATTATTTTTAGTCTACAATAATATATTCATAAACATAAATGCAGAGTAGTTTGAAATATTAATTCATAGCAAAAAGCATTTATCTAAGCTGTTTTTATTTTTTATTTTTCCAATAAATTTGCTCAAATTACATTAACGTCAAATTGGGGATGGTTGCCAAAACTACATTGCTTGTGTTTTTGTGTTGTTTTGTTTCTTTTTTTTTTCACATTCTTTCCATAAATGCAATTCATGCAATCTTGTGAATCTAAAACTGTATTTTTTTCTTGGCAGCCATTCTCTTTTATTTAAATTTAAATATCAGAGGGGGGGGGGGGAAATCATGTCCGACTAAATTTATCCAGCATAGGAAAAAAAATGAAATCGCGAATTTATGTAGGAAATGAAGTAAACGTTTTTTTATAGTCTTTAATCTGTCTATCTTAAGGTCGTTTTAGACGTGCCATTTCAGTAGGCAATGCGAACGGCAATGTAAGGGCAGATTGCCAGTGAATAAAAAGCTTTTTAAACTCTGTCGTATACGTTCCATACCGATTTCCTTCAGACGGAAAATTTATACTTCTCAATTGCCATTAGACCTATGTTTTATTTACGAAAATAAACATTGATTTTTACACAAAAATCAGTTATTCAGTGCATGGAAAAGACGAGAGAATGTTTTTAATTAAGTAAAATAAGTATTTCATTTTTTCATCTTTTTGTATTTCTTCACTTTGAGTTTCGATATTTCTCGTTAAATCTTTACCAGCGACGATATGCTTTCGAGATTTCAAACGGCCTGCCATTTCAGATTTTTGTAAAAAATTTAGCTTTTTCTGGAATGCATCCACGAAAACATTGGGAGAAGATTACCCCTGTTCGTGAAAATCAACTTTGTAGTCAGTAATTGAGATTAAAAGATACAAATGTGATTGGACTTTCAAGTACTTCAATTCGCCACCAGGAGCGATGGTGTCAGATTGTTTCTATGAATGGAATGCAGTGTGCTTCGTAAATAAAACCTGTCCTATATTAGAGCAATAGAGGTAATCACGCTATGGACCTCTGATGGCGTACAGATTGCCTACTGAAATGGTACTTCTAAAACAGCCTTTAGGCTCATGAAATCGCCATGTGTTGCTCCGTTAACATCTTTGCTCGACTCGGATGTCCTTTCTCTATTAAACTAAACACATTCTTGTAAATAGATCTGCATAAAATTTGAAAACCTACAGATATTTTAATTAGAGTTTGGAAAATTACTTTAAAGTGATATTTCCATATTAACAAGCTGGCGTCACGTACTTGGAGAGATGTAATATAAAATAAAAAGTTTTGTGATTCAAGGCAGGAACAAAACTTCAGTTGGACAATTTAGTATTTTTTTTTATTCTGTTGTTGTCATAGAATGCGCCACTGGTATCGCGGCGTTAGGCTTATTATACAAAATCTAGACTTTTATATGTCGTACATGGTGGAAGGAGAGAAACTAAGATGAAGTAGACGAAAATAGGAAAAACCATGCCTACTACGGGATTCAAACCCAGATTCAGATGTACCGGCCTCGCGGCAGATCGCCGCCTTGACGACAAGGCTATGTCTGAACGGCGACAGTTTAGATCACTGAAATCTTGTCATCTTTTGAACTGATTTCTGATTCTTTCTTAACAATTTTGCTTTAATGACGACAATTGGTTCAAAATTTTGATTTTGAACAAAACTAAGTTACACATAACCCAGCTAACAATTCGGTTTAAATAATTTTGTTAGCAATCATCCTAAATTTCTCGACTTTTAGATTGACTGTAGGTTAGTTATAGGTTCAAAAGTTATCAAAAACACGATATTCAAGATGATATTGGTGTCGCTGACTTCCTGCATTATAACCTTTTCTTAGGTTTAGGTTTCCATTTAACTGCCAGTTAAACGAAATGAAGGCATTCCTTCGGATTAATGCTTCAAATAAAGAAAAAGATAAGATTGCTTTTGGAAATAAGAACGGAATTTCTTCTCAGATATGTCCCTCTTAATTTTTAACCTTTTTTGATCTGAATCTTTAGTATATTCGTATATTCTTTGCAACTAAAAATACAGGTCCGGAAATACGTCAAGATAGTAGCACTGTAGTGCGACATACAGAAATGTTGCTCTTGCACAAAAGGAAGGTTTTAAGAAAAGTTATTATCGAACAATGAGAGAGTTCACTGTTATTGACTGCTGTAGTTTTCGTTTCCGCGCCCAGGGCCTGTATTTTAAGTTGGCCTTCTCTAAAAATGTTTGACAGTGTTAAAATATAGTTATGTAGGAAAGCTGTGAAAGTTACCGATAATTGAGGTTATCTGTTTTCTATCTGAGCAATTGTTTTCACGGCTTTAACTGTTTTAACTGTTTGGGATATTTGGAAGTTGTCACACAGCTGCAACTGTGAAGTTTACATTATAAATTTTCATTCGAAAAGCATTAATTTTTCTTACCCTCGAAATTTAAAAGCCGAATGAAAGCGGCATCAGTTCGAACTTACCTTCTTAGTTGCTATATTTAATGGAGTAGTTTTTATTTCTTGTATTTTTTTTTTTTTATATCAGGAGAAGTTCACGATAACAGAGATGGTGGTTTTGAAGATACGTGAGATTTTGGGAATTGGTGTCGTTTTTTATGATGTGTAGGGGATCTAGCGATGACGTCGTAAGGGAGGGGGGTGTTTTCTCCAAGGGAAACTTGAAGCTGCAATCTTATTTTTTTTCAGCTTTTATTTCCAGATGGTGGTTGAGGGACCTTTCCAAGATGATGTTCATGTAGGAGATGCTGAACTGTTGCTATGGAAACGAGGATGAAAAAGCACTTTCTGTAAAGGAACACCCTTATTCAAAGAACAGTGTTATGCTCAAGACTTAAGAAATATCTTGTTTCTAGTATTTTTTTTTTCTTAGGGAATATTGGACTATCGTAAATTTGTCAAATCCAAAAAAAAAGTTCATGTCGGTTAAAGCCATAAAATGTTTACAAAACGACAATTAACATTCTTCTGATAAGAATTTAAGTAACTAATATTATTTATAATTTAAGTAGACTTTATGAATAGATTGAGAAAAACTTAATTTTGACTTGTAAGTTAATAAGTCAAAATTGAGGCGCTTTTGTTAAAGAGGTGAACATGGACGTAAGCTTTCTTGATTTTTTTTTTTCAGGTAAATCAAAAATTGCTTCGGGAAATGACTTATTTCGTTTCTCTCATTTTAAAACCTTATGAAATTTATTCATTTTATTTCTGCAAGTTATTATAGTATTTTACAAAAAAAAAAAAAAAGTGTTTTCCGTATATGGTCATTACGTAGCGATCGATTTTGTCTGGAACAAACGTCACCAGTCATGACGTCATCAACTTGAACTCCGTGCAGTCAGTCCAAGATGGCTTCGTTTTGTGATCGCATAAGCGTGACCAAGAAAGGACAAACTTTGCATAGCCAAGCAAGGGGAAGAGTGTGGAACATTTTAAATTATTTCAGTTGTAATTATTATTATGTATTCGTAACTGTAGAAACTACAAAAACCAGAATGTTTTTATATTGTTTATAAGATTCAGTTACGTATTTTAGCAATAGATGGCGCTGTTAGGTCCTGGAAACTAAAGCCCTATATTACGTCATCTACAGCTCTTCTTTCATGAACTGAACTGTAGATAGAAAGAAAAGGATTCCTAACAGACTTCCAACGATTCTCGCCCGTTAAGATGAAGGAGACCGGAGGCCTTATCTCTGGGTCTCGTTTTATGATTGTTCGTGATCCCAATCTGTCATTGGCGAAAAAAAAAATACTTGTCTTCGTCGGGAATTGAATCATCATCTTCGCACGGAGATCAGCCAATTAGTAGCTGTGGAAAATTAATTCCTGTAAAAAAAAAAAAAAAATATGAAATATTTAAATATAAAATTTTATCAAAATCAAAATTCCAGAATGTAAAATTTGTTTTCAAGCGGAAGAAAGGCGGACGGATGGACGGACAAGATGAAGTTAGTAGATGCTTCCCTAGCAATGCATCTTGGAAAAGCGCTGAAATAAAATTAATTTTAAATTATTTTTGTATTACAGGGTGTCTACAAAATCTGAATAAAAAAATTCCCTGATTTTTTCCCTGATTTCATGAACAATTTCTTTTAAAATTCCCTGATAATTCCCTGATCTGTTCAACCAAAAAAAAAACGATCTGTTCAACCAAAAAATTCCCTGATTTTAAGTAATAATTGCAAAATTCCCTGATAATTCCCTGATTTTTTTCCAGAATAACAAAATTCCCTGATAATTCCCGGTTTCCCTGATTTCCCTGATTCTGTAGACACCCTGTATTAAATAAATTTAGAAGACTTCTTGTTTTGCCTTTTTTGTGGCCTTTTTTTGATTTTTTTTTTTTTTTTTTTAGAAGAATGATATGAGCGTTGCCATGGCAACCATCTACTCAGCAAGTGCTTTGCTTCGACGAGAACATATCCGACGAATATTCGCTTGAAATGTGGAAAAATTCTTTCCTCATTTCAACAATTCATGAAAGTAGGCCGCAAAGAAAAACAGTGAAAGCACTTAAACAGTTCTAATTCATCGTATAATAAAAACAAGAGCGTCGTTATTGGAAGCAAAAGTTTGAATAAAGCTTATAGTTGTACGAGTTAGGAGAATGAAGTAACACACTACAAAAAAAAAAATAATTAAAAATAAAAAACTTACTGACTCAGCCTTAAAAAAATAAAATAAAGATTCATTAATAAAATAGTGCTTTGATAAAAGGATTTCTCCATAATTTCAAGATGTTTGGGAAATGTTGATGCTGTGGTTATTCAGTCGAAAAGTTTTGATCGCAAAACAACAGTATTTTAATGTAAAATATGTTTCTCTACTCCAAATGCAATGTTAACACTTGTATGATTTTTTGATTAGTGTAACGAGAACGTAAGAATATTTTTTTTTTTTTATTAACTGATGACACATGATTATGTTTTAAAGCAGCGATTCTGAAAGGATGCGCCGCGAGAAAAAAATACAAGTATTTTTATTACATCGGGAAATTAAGAGGAAATGTAAAATAGGTATTAAATGTTTTCAACAGCGTTATTTATTAATATAAGAAGAAGAATTATCAGTCATGATGTGTATAATCATATTAAATAAGGACCAAACATAGGATAAGCAAAATAAATAAATATAAATACTTCATTACATGTTTCGA
>JAFIDM010000179.1:30400720-30466340 GCA_023159025.1 Thereuonema tuberculata | reverse complement strand
TCTCCAGTTCAACAACCAAAAAAAAAAAAAAACGGAATCTCCAGTTCAACAACCAAAAATACAGAAGTACAGAATATTAGCTTAAAGCATCCGGCGTTGCCCGAGGAGGGGGTGGTTGGTGGGGGGGATGAAGAGTCCTGGTTTTCCCCTTCTCCACTATTCTATCACATCAAACCTTCCCCATTTGTTATAGTTGTTGCAGAATAATATTTGTGTAGTTCACATTGTCGCCACCAGGTGCACACGTGGCGCTATTTCAGAGATTTTGCCCCTTTTGGAGGTGGTTAATCGGTTCCAAGCCTGTATTTTCAGCAGGATAGTTGACAGTATGTGTGCTAAATTTGGTTCCAATCAGTCAAACGGTGTACAATTGTATAGTCTTGAACATTTTATGTTTAGACATAATGTCTGTTCCTAACTCTGAAGGTGATCTTGATCTCTCCATCTCATTCTTGGTCGTCCTCGGTCTCTTTTTCCTTTGGGTTTATGTCTCAGAATTAATTTTGGTATCCTATCGTTTGACATTCTTTCTACATGGTTAAGCCAATTTTTCTGATAATTTTGAATTTTTTGAATTATATTTGGAGTTTTAAGTTGTATTTCTGATATCATTATTTTTCTTTTTGTCGAAACGTGTAAATCCTAATAAAGGTCTTAGAAATTTCATTTGTGCAGTTTCCAATCTTTGTTTGTTTCTTTGTTTCAATATCCAGGTTTCACTCCCATATTTAATTGCTACTTTGGCTGTAACGTTATATAATCTTAGTAGTGTTTCTTTCGCCATTTGTTTTCCAAAACTTCTTCTAATTATTCCATTATTCTGTTATATGTCTGTACGTTTGATATCAGGTTTGCCTCATCGTTATAACATGAAATTATGTTTCCCAAATATTTAAACTCTGATACTTGTTCTATTAATAAATTACAGTTTTCACTCTTTGTATTTGTTTTCCACACATTGCCATAGATTTTGTTTTTAATTCCGAAATTTTTATTTTGTATTTTTTTTTGTATATTATTTAAATGATTTGCTCCAATTTAGAAGTTCTTCTGAATTTGCTATCAAAACTTGATCATCAGCATATAGCAATGTCTTCAATTTTTTATCTTTTGTTAACGGGATACCATTTTAATATATTGATTTCCATTCTTTTAGAATTATATATATATATATTTCACAGTAAATTTTCCACAGTAAATCTCTGTTTTAGATTGTCATAAGCTTTTTCATAATCATTAAGAGTAGGTACGTTGGTAAATTAAATTCTCTTCTTTTTTCAAGTAATTGTTGTAATGTAAATATAGCGTCTGAACATCCTCTTCCTTTCCTAAATCCACACTGTTCTTCTTCTACATAGGAGTCTGTAAAATGGGTTAATTTGTTTTTTCGAATAATACATCGGAAGCGCAGTGGTGCCTCAAAGAAAAAAATACACAATGAAAAATTAGTGAGAAAATTCATGTGCCTGCAGTGCGCAGGCCTCAATGAATTTTTTTAAAGCATAAAAATTCAAACTGCGCATTTGTTGTTTGTTTTTTTTTTAATGTTCGTAAATTTGTCTGCAGTAATGTTATTCCTCTATAATTTTGACAATTATCTTTTGGTCCTTTTTATGTATGCTTACCACCATAAAATTGTATAGAGAACATACAAGTACACAAACATAAACTTTGAATTTTATTTTATATGTATAGATAGTAATAAACTTCATAAGCGAAGAGGAATGTGCGTATCATTTAATGTTGGTATAATAATGTATACAATGTTTGAATATTATGCTTGGGACAGACAGAGGCATTCGAGGAGGCAGTCACAGATGTGGGATTTTATATATTATTAATTTTAATTCCTTTAAAACTGTTATTTTTCTTTTGATTTACGTTCTTCTCCTATAATCGTTTCATGAACGTTTTAATGAGTGATACCAACGTAGGCAGATGAGACCGCCTGAAAGTGGAATCGATGGGATGTCAAGGGTCGAACAACAACTTATACAATTTTTATGAAATTCATGTTTAAATAATATTTGGGTAAATGTGTGTCGGGATGGCTCATGCCTGATGGCCACAAAAGTCATTAAATTAATACTGATGATTGAAAGGAATACCTAACAGTTACTATAATATTTTTTTTATCATCATTTGTATTTTACAAAATATAGTCCTGCTAGGATTACAAAATAAAATCCTATCATCAGGGTGCTAGGAATTAAAAATATAAGACAAAATTTAAATATACACAAAGTAAGTCATGAACATCACAAAGTCAAAAAATATCTTAATCCTAAGAGAAAATGAAAATCTAAAATTATAATTTTAGTCAACCAGGGGATTTATATTTATTATTAGCCAATTTCTAATGAATTTGTTTTTAAATTTGATACCGGTATTTTAGAAAATGTTGGTAATTTTTTTAGATTTATTTATCAAATCCTGTAGTAATTTATATGGGTGGCATTCTCTGTAATTATTAAAGTTTTTTGGATATTCCGATTGAAAGTTATTTATATCTCTTAAGATTATAATTATTTGTGTAGAAATTTAATGTGTGTGAAATTAATGGTGTTGTTTTAAAAAAGGCCATACAGTAATTAAAAAACATAAAAACACATTAAGATCTCCATGACATCTCTCAAGACATGAAACAGATAGGCAAGTCCGATCGAAACCTGGTCGAGATTTTAATGTGTTTTTATGTTTTTTAATTATTGCGTGTGGCATTTTTTAAAGAAAACTACACCATTATAATTATTATTCGAATTTGTATTGTTCATGTTAATAATAATTAACTTTATAATATACTTTTTACTACTATTTACCACATACTTCATTTTTACCAAATAAAAAGTTCTGAATAAACATAGTTATAAAAATTATAAAAAGATATAATCAGATATTTACATACATGCCTATTACGGCGTAGTGGCGATGACGTATATTGCTATCTTTTTTTTATTTTCTCCCGTCAAGATAACAATTCAACTCGTAGTGGGTGAAAGGGATAGCAGAGACTAGTGGTAAAGGGGATGACTGGTAATTGAAGTTCGTGTTGTAATTTTAATGAGCTCTAATTAAAAATAAATCTTTAATAACTAATTCGCTATTTATTAACATATATATCTCTTCAATGTTAAAATGTTAAGTTTTATAGAATGAGGAATCATTCCTGAAAAATACTTATACCGAAGCGTTGGCAGACGCAAAAAAATGCTTAAATACATCTTTATGTGAGCAAAACTGTTCAGCTGAACTTTGTGACGATGACACACATTATTTGTTAATTATTTTGTTTTTCCTCCCTGACAACAACTCAACTCATGATGACTTAAACATGGATTTTTTTTTTTCGATTTTTAAAAAAAAAATGAAGAAAACAAGAAAACATTTGACTTTGTTCACAAGTTAATGACATCCTGAAATGGAATATTCAGATTTCTGATAATTTCCGATTAAAATCAAATAATTACTGAATTATCCCAATATTCTATTTCGTTTGATTCCGCTTAATGGGAATTGACTTCAGTTTTATTGCAATATTAATTCATCAATAAAATAACCATCAAATTTATTAGGACCTACTCAAATCAAGAAGTTTAGAAGTGTATTGCGTTGTAATGGATTTCATTAGTAGCCTGCTTTCCTAGAAAAGTGAGAATCATGAGATCAGTTTCTTTCCCCACTACAGTCCGGGCAAATCTTGCCTGATAATACAGGAACAGTTACAGAATGTATACCTTCGCTACGAAAAGTAGTCCGTACATTAAACGATGATACTGTCAGAAATAAATGCCAATTAACAGAAATAATCATTTTCGTAATTTCTCAAGATAAATATTGTAAGGATACAAAGATCGCATTTCAGATATTTATGAGTTTAAAAGTCATTGGTTAATTAACCAATCACGTGAGCCTTCACAGTTGAGTTAAGATGGCGTCTTCCAACTCTTTTGTTTTTCTAAATGAAATGAAATACAGGCCTATGTAAAAATAAAAATCAAATAAAAAAAAATTTCTATTTCAGTTTTAATAATTTTTTAAAATTTTATTTACAACAATTTATTTTGTTTAATTATTCTCCTCTCCTAATAATTGAATCGGAAAGGCAATTTCTATATGATTCAGGTGCTGTTCGTTTGTTTCTTTTCTTATCTTTGTTTCTCTAAATTGATTTCACAGCACATTAAACTTTGCTTATTTTTCTTAAATAATTATTTTTGAGCCTTCTGCTCTGTGTTTAAATTCCTTTCATCCATACGAGTCGTAGGAAAAGGATTTTGTTGATGTCGATAGGCACAACATTTTATTTTTCTTGCTTTTCCTTTGTTGGGAGTCACTTCCAGGTTGGTGGTGGCTCTCATCAATAGGATCTTGCCTTTCCGAGTCTATTATCGGGAGAGGCAGGATTGGGCTGATGAGTTCGTAGAAAGACGAAACGGCCGTCTCCTCTCCTCATAATTGAATCGGAAAGGCAATTTCTATTTGATTCAGATGCTGTTCTTTTGTTTCTTTTCTTATCTTTGTTTCTCTAAATATCTAAATAAGTAGTTTAACAGATCCTTTGACGTCCTGTGTCCTGTTCCCCCCCTTGAAAATGGTCTCCCGTTGGAGACCGAAACCGTCGGTGGTATATTAATCCTTATTCTTTTTATAATTTTTTTTCACATTATTGTCCAACTTATGCATCCTCTTGTTATCTTTAAATTGTTAACATTAATAAAGAGATTTATTTACTTATTTTATACTTTTAAAGTTAATTTTATACTTTAAAGTTCAATTAGACAACCTGTTTATTATCTTTAAACGTCCTTTTGGAAATAACAATCGAAGTACAACATTTTAAAATAATAAATTAAACCTTGCCATTATTATTTACTGCTGCGTATTTGTGAATTATATTTTATAATTCAGTTTCAGATTTGACACTAAACTATTATTAGTTGGGGAAAAACGGTATTGACGCTTGCTTTCTTTCTATTAGGTGGCAATGATATTCATCGCTATATCATTGCTTTCAAGTTATAATTCTCTTGATTCTGTTTTTGTTTTTATTTAAGTTTATATATTTATGCAAAAATATTTGCAATTACTTTTTTTTTTAATTACATAAAGTTTTTATACTCTTTCTTTTACTCAAATATCTTTTGATACCAGAACGAAGAACTAGATAATGCAATATGTGAACGAACATTTTAGAAGGGAAAAATTCTTTATTTTTATTTTTTTTTATTGTAAGGTTTGCTTAAGAATATTGATTGAACCGTCATTGACCATCCAATACGGAAGTAGCCTGGACTTGATCGGGTTTTTCTCCAAAACTCCAGGCCAAGGGATATCGAATGAATTACGATTCAGTGGACTCCGATTCCCGGTTTCGGCTGCGGAAGATGTTCAACAGATACCGAAACCTTAATAGCTCCTTCCTAGTGGATCGCTAAAAAAGATGGCGTATATCTACTAAAGTCCAAGTAGTTTGACCAGTGATAGTCCGATTGCCTAAAAGGTCAAAATGTATCGACTCACAAATTACGTTACTGAAACTTCGCACGGAATGGAGTGATGGAAGGTGATTATAAAGAGATTATTTGGATCGCTGGCCGCTAATGGATCGACTTAAATAGGTCAATCATTAAAGATTCGTTACAGAAAACCTCAAACTTAGTAATGGCATTTCAACAGTTTAGCGAAACGTACAGAGTTTTGAAAACAATAAATGATCTTTAAATATTATATTCTTATATGTTTACAATTAAGAAATGAGGAAAACAGTTTCGATTTGCGATTTTTTTTTTTTTGTTACGACGGTTGTTAAGATGGCCTTAAGCACGAAATAAATACAGAACTAGCAATATCCCAGGAAAAATTTTCTTTTTAATTTATTTACACGTAAAACAAAGAAATTTCGTCTCTTGACTGTATCATTTCTCTCTCGCTATGATTTCGAATTAAAATGAGTGTGAAGAATCCAGAATACTTTTTGGGACCTTTCAAACGAATCTGGACTGTTCTCACGTGACTAGACAAGGAACCCTAAACGAACGTCACCATTAACACATTGAAACAATTACATAGACGCTACGATTTATTACATCCTTGGCAAAGACCCATCCTCGTTTCAGCGGTTGATGCCCCAAACTGTTATCTCTAGCAGTTCATAAACACTGGCTGTACATACTTGCAATGGAGTTTGACCAATCAGAAGAAAAATATAAGAGCCGCATTGCGAGCAATTTCTATAAAAGAAGACTGAACCAATTGAGATGGCAACGATTGGGAGAAGAAGCGAACGGTCAAAAGACGAAAGACGTCGTTCAGCAAGGCAGGCGGTCGATTGCTTATATACTTACAACTCAATAGCGGGGTAAGCCTATACATATAAATACGTAATAAGCCATCGTTCATTCTTAATTTTTATTTTTTTGCGGAAATATCTTAGAGATTCACTGACTAGAATATAGTCAATTAAGGTTTCGAATTTTACCATATTTGCTTCAAAATTGTCTAATAGATGGGTAATCTAATGCCAACGTAAAAAACCTTATTTTGATGGGTAATCTATTTTCCTTTTATTTTCCCTCTTATTCTTATAAGATAATAGGATTTCTTTAATTTGAAAGCTTCCTGCTTAAAAGTTCGTGGCAAATAGCTTCCAGACATTGTGCGAAAGAATATTCGAGAATCATAAGCAAACCACTAAAGTAATGAAGCGTTCGTGATAAAACACGAAAATGTTGTAAAAAAATCGCCTTTCAAGTGACTGCAGATACTAATTTCATTTTGAAATGCTGGCCAAGTCTATAGCTCTTTTTTTTTTTTTATCAGCGTGTTTATATGATCTTTAAGCACAGTCTTGTCTGTGGACTTAATGAGTTGCAATCGGGCTTTTGAATCCTATTCTACCAGTTCAATCCTCCGTCTGACTGTGGGGAGTGGGTGGACGGGATTTGGAAACTCTCCAAACGCCGTCGCGTGGCAAATGGTGAGATTAGTCGGCTTGGAGATCGTAAAAGTGTTGGGTGTCTTTATCGGGGCTTGCGAAGACGGGTGCTGGTGTCCCACAAGGCCACGGAGGACGCCAAGGAAAAAGGGATCAGTCTTTTCACGGATCTCTTGACATACAACATCACGAAATATCTGTTTTTTCTTTTTCTCTTTTGTGGAATGAGGAAATTACTCTGTGACTTCACTTGACTCTTATTTCAGCTTCTGTATGCATAACTCAAAGAAGATCTCTTGACTCTTTTATCTTGGCTGACCTTTCATATTTAGAGAATCTAGAAAATTGTTCATTGGTAGCTTTGTATTTTCACAAATAAGTAAGACAAGGAAAATAAAGATTCATATTTGTATTAATTTAATTTTAAAAATCTTTATTTCTTTTAAGACATTAACATAGAATTCAGTTGTAATGTGAATCCAGTATATTGTAGGATATTGGAAAGAGCTGCAAGGATTTTGTCTTTGAAGGAAAATTATTCTCTCGTACGTATCAAGCCCAATTACTCCTCCATAATAAGATCTCATGTTTTGTAAGTGGGAGGAATTTATTAAGATCTCTATCTTCATATAGTTCCTACTTGGGCCGAAAACCAAAGTTCAGTACTTTCATAACTGAAAGAAATAATGAATTATAGCAAATTTTTGTAATAGCAAGCAGTTAACGACAAAGAAGTTCAAATACCGGTAAATTACATAGAGAAGTAACTAAGAAACATTCTTTTTAATGGCTGTGTCCCACACATGTAACACTTTGTACTTCTAATATATATAAAACATACATAAAAAAAAGGATATGTATACAGTATATATGTATATGTATTCTTGACCTATCTTTAAAGTTTGTACAGGGAATTTTGAATCTCCCTGTATATCCCCTCTTTCAGCCCAACTATAATGTTTATATATTGGTACGATAAAAAGAAAGCCAAGAAAGAAAAAAAGGTACATAAAATTTCTTATCCGCTGGACGTGTCTCGATAATAAAAGTAAAGAATTTCTGGATACTTGCTGTCCACAGAAACATCAAAATTGCCATTTATCAAGGTTGATGTAGCGAAAGCTTTTTCGATTTCTTTGTAAATACAGAAGATCTTCCATTATTTATTGTTGGGGAAATTAAAAGCTTCATGACGTCTATTGTTGCTCCCTCTTATAACTCTTGAACTGGGCACTATTGGAGCAAAAGGTCTTCAAATGATTGTCTCTGTCCACCCGAAATAAATCAATGCGGACTGGCACTAATGGAAACAGGATTTAAACAAGGTAGCGATTAGTAAACCAATCACAATGCTTCGCAACGGGCTTCTGATACGAGCACGAAGAACATTATTCAAAAGTTAATATAAAACGCCTACTTATAAATTGGCGCAGCTTAGCCACAGCTGCTTTTTGCACCATTAAAACCTAACCAACCTACTTATAAATAAGCGGAGTGAAAAATCGGTTGCGTGCAAATTAAAATATATTTGCCGATCAGCTAGAAAAACAAACTCTATGGCTCTGAACTACTCTTGGCAAGACCTTTTCAACGACATCCTAATCAAGTCTCTAGCCCTCGAGGTTGCTGAGTTGATACTTGTCCACAGACAGACAGACAAACCGGCTTCACGGTATCAGAAGCTTAAAAATAACTAATTATCAACTATAAAAATTACTGAAACTCCATTTTTGTCAGTTACATTATCTTCAGACTTTATCAGGTCGCGGTAATTCCTTTTTTTAGAAATGAAAATTTATTTTGGGATAAATTGAACGGATTAGAACAGCTAAGTGGTCTTCTTGTATGTTTCAGTTTATGGACATCCTGTATTGCCCTGTTTTTGCTATCAATTAACAAAAATAAACTATTATTATTAATAAATAAATGGAAAGCAAAAATTAAGCCTCTTAGGCTTCTTTTAAATTAATATTTCAAAAAGATGAATATATTTTCTTCTTATATTATTTTTTACGCAAGAATTCGTTTCTTAGAATATAATTCTCTTCAAAAAATAAAAAATATAGTTGGCTGGAAGAGACAAGTGTTAATCTGAAGCCATGAAATGAAGATAAGAAGTGAATCAACCATATAAGAAAGATAACAACGCCAGTGGGGGTGGCATTAAGAATGCCAAAGCACTTCTTAAAGGGATCGGGAGTTTTAGTAGCAAAAAAAAAAGAAGTTAATTATAATAAATGTATAGAATAAAAATAATAAAACAAATGAATATAATTTTTTGTGATGAAGCATAAATTTAAGAGCGACCCATAACAATAAAAAAAATAAGAAAAAGAATTACAATAACGTAAGAAAAAAAAAAAAAAAAAACACGCCGCGCCGTTGAGAAAAAAAAGATTAAGAGAAAAAGGAAAAGAAAAAAGAAAGTAGATGTATGGATTTGAACGGACAACTGAAATGAAATGGTTGCATTTCTAGAATTTAAGCTAATAGCGGAAATCCAATGAAAACAATGGGAAAACAATATCTCGAACATAGGAGAAGCCCCTGAAAATATCCTATTCCTACTGTGTTTGGGACTCTGAAGACGATGGTAAAATTCGTTTGTCAATCCGACCTTCCGTTCGGGAGTTGTTAGAGGTGGATAGAAACGGACGGACAGACAGGATAAACGAAATAGCTACCGATTTTGATCGCTATCACAATAGCTCCCAAATGGGTTGCTAATAAATATAGTTGCGTTTTTGAAATATTTCCTACAAGTTAGCTCAAGAGATAGGCCTCCTTTAGGATCGAACAAATTGGGATTCCTTGCTCTGGGCATAGCTGTAAGAAAGACAAACAAACAAATAAATAAATAAAATAAAAACAGGAAAAAAAAAATTGGAAAAAAAAATACCTCAACATCACGGCATTTTTTTTTTTTTTTGCGAATTTGAATAAAAGTAAATAATAAAAAAACTTAGGTTTATGAAAATTTAGAAATAGAACATACTCTTTAAGACGAGGCTGTTTTTTTGTTTGTTTTTGTTTTTTTGGAAAAGGGGCGGACTAAAAACTTTAAATTTTGTGATTCTCAATTGAGTTTTTTATTAAGGTTTGTGAGCTATTTTTTTAATTATTGTTCTTCGATTTTGCATTAGAGATATTTTATTGATTAAAAAGTAAGTTACGACATCTGATAAAAGAATAATTGGATACCTTTCAAGCCGTTCTAATTTTAATTACGTATTTCAGAACGAAATTTCCAAGAAACTTTGATGTAAATGATTAAAAGTTATTTTTTGTTGGTTGTAGATGTCGTCTTTTAGCAGGTTGTTAGTTTTTCTGTCATCAGATGCTCTTTTTTTTTTCCTTTCTTGTTAACGAGGACGAAAACTGAGATGCTTCTCATTCGTTTGGATATTTAGATTGGATCTGTCTTTGCAAGATCGTTCACTGAAGTTCTGCTTATCATCCTGTCTTCCAGAACATTCTACAGCTAGGGTTTCTTCTTTCCATCTTCTAATAACCTCTTCGCCTTCATCAATCTTTCACTGGATCAACCCTATGTAAATACTTCAAGTGTTGTTGGGATTTCAGCTAAAAATATCGTGAAACGAAATACGAGAGCTGTAACATAGCGTTAATGTGGCTAAAATGAAATATCTCTTTTTTTTTTTTTTTTTTTTTTTGCTTGCTTTCCTGGAATCAAGCTAAACATAATGTTAGTCAAGTCTATATGTATGTGTGTTTTCTCTTAATAGCTTTTGAAACGCAGGATAACGCTTCTTAAAACTTAACATGCATATTTACGGATAAGAAACGATCCAACTTTCGGATATGAAATTTTTTCAGCGTGGGTCCTTGCCGAGAAATTAACTTAACTCTTAATTTAGTGAACTTAACTTTTGCCCACACTTATCATGTGTGTAACAACACCAAAGGATATATATATAAGCAACGTAGAAAGTTCTCTCTGGACACAAAAAAGTCCAGTGCATTTTTTTTTGTATTTTTTTTTTAAAATTATTAATCAGAATTACAGACGTACACGTTTTCTGCTATATTAAACCCTTGCACCTTAAACTTTTTGAATCTTAACTGAGCCATCCCCCTGGTAAGTATGAGATAATCCAAGAAGAATCGATTCCAAGCAGTTATGGCAAAAAGTGATATTTTATTCCTTTTTGAATGAACTCATTATTTGATAGCGCGCGAACAAATAGAATAAAAGTAGGATTGAATATTAGGGGACCAGCAGTAGTCCAATGGTCAGCGTTCCTGACTGCGAGGAAGAAGGTCCTCGGTTCGAATCCCATGCAAGGCGAAAAAAAAAAGATAAAAGAAAATTTTATAATCTGACTTTCTCAGAAAGGGAAACTAATAATTAACAATTGCGCCGGACAGACAAATAGAAGATTTTAGTAATATAGGTCATTGAGGGGTCACTGTCGCCATCATGTATTATCAATACCTCCCCTCGTACGCCTTTTGAGTCTTGCACTGAGCTGATTAGCTCTGGCTGAGGAGAGCCCAATAAGCTCGAAACGGCCGTCCCAGAGTATCAGCTCGACTCAAAAGGCATTCTTAAGGTTATTTTGTAAATCACAAAACAAAATTTGATGACAAGGGAATCCTGTAATGTATTTAATTTTTTTTTCGTTACTGGGAATTTGTGAAGCCTGTTTGTTGATCAGTCATGGTATCTGTTTACTGCTTGTGACAAACAATGGATAATTTTATCTCCAAAGCGATCTTAGAACATCACGGACGTCTGAGAATTTTATTTTTTAGTTGAGGGCGAAATTGGGAGGTCAGTCATCCAACCAAAAAAAAAAAATAATAATAAGCAAAATAGCTTCCATTCTTATATTTCGAAATATCGATCTACCCCCCATCCCCAGTCTAACGAATGGGTAAAGTTATGCTCTCCATACTTACTTAAATTAAAAAATGAAGAATTAGAGAGGCAATACTTCTTTAGTTCAATAGAAAGTGATCAGTTTAATTTAGAGTCATTAAATCGCTATTATTTCGATGTTAATGGTATGTTGAGGTATGCACTTACAATGAGGTTTGATGAAGTCTCCGTTACGTAACAGTTGGCACAGGGGAAAATAGTAACAGTTCCCCACCCCTGTCATTGTATTAATAATCAATTTTAATTATCACTTCTCATTAGGTAAATAATTTGTTTGCAAGTCCTAATCTATATTACTAAAATCTTTTATTTCTCTATCTGTCTGTCCGGCGCAATTGTTAATTATTAGTTCTCCTTGCTGAGAAAGTCAGATTATAAAATTTTCTTTTTTTTTAATTTTTTTTTTTTTTCCTTGCGTGGGTTTTGAAACGAGGACCTTCGTCGTCGCAGTCAGGAACGCTAACCATTGGACTACTTCTGGTCCCCCAATATCCAATCCTACTTTTATTCTATTTCTTCGCGCCGCTATCAAATAACGAGTTCATTCAAAAAGGAATAAAATATCACTTTTTGCCATAACCGCTTGGAATCGATTCTTCTTGGAATAATCTCATACTTACCAGAGGGGGACAGGGGGATGGCCTATCTTAGTTATTGTACGACAGGAAGATATTTAAATTATATATTGGTGTTTTTAAAGATTTTATATTAAAATATGTATTTGAGATACTAACGAGATGATTAACTATTTCAAGTGGTACTTGAGAGAAACATATTGTGGGGTGTTTTCCGGGGTTCGTAATAAATAAGGAGGCTTAGACTTTGTTGGATCTGAAGGAACTATAAGAACTGTTGTTTATTTGCAGGTAACATCGATATTTATAGACTATGTACAAATGATTTGATTGGTTTTGGCATTTACAATTTATTGGTTGATTTAAATGACATGTGATCACAACGGGTTTTTAAACCGTTGTGATTTAAATAAAAGTGAATTAAAAGAGACGCCACCGTCAAGAATTTAAAGATAAACAGATTAAAAGATAAATACAGAAAATTGAATAATGATGATTAGAACACTGAAAAACGGAATAACTAAAATACAAAGGATAAAACTATAAAATAACTAAAAAAATCACTACAATATAATCATATAATAATAAATTATAAAAATCATAGTGTAGCTTATACTTTTATTTGCATTAGGGTTATTAATTAATAACTTAAAAATATTACCAATCATAAGTAATTACAACATTTTTGGGAAACTCAAATTACTTTTCTGCATTGAAATCTGAAGAAGCAGTAAACTTATTATGGAAAGGAGATTAGAAAATACTTTCATTAACAACTGTATAATTTTGTTTTATTTAAAACTTTAATAAGAAAAAAAATAAAACTATACAAAAGGAGACTGTTATTCACCCATTCGTCGCGAAAGATATTTTTCTTTGCGTATGTTCATGAGTTTGTTTTTTTGTTCCTTCGTCTGGTTTCTCGTTTTTGTTTTTCATTTGCCTCGGCTCAATAGAAGGAGAGGCTTGTCGAGTTGTTTTGTTTCGTATTCCTAGAAAGAAAAAAAAGAATTACAAGTAGATGTAAGTCATCAAAGTTGCTAGGAAATGTGAATTCTCAGGAAAAATATTGGAAGTCGTAGTCTCCTATCGAACGAGGAAAAAAAAATCCAGTAGGAAACCGATAACAAGTAAACAAACATAATCTGTCGATTGAAAGGATATCAATAACAGCTGCAAAGATTTTAAGGAAGAAGTTCGGAAAAGGATGGTACAAAAGAAAAAAAAAATATCGTTAATAAATAAAATTCATAATATTACGAAAGTTTTGATATTATAAATTAAAGTTTTGATTAAAAATTCCTTGAAAATTGTTTTCAGAAGATGATTTTTCTATTTTTATAGTTTTATTTTCATAGTGAAAACTCATGTACGACTTTATAATGGTAAGTCTTACAGCGCCATCTGTCGACGGAAGATGATAATTTTTTTTATATTTTCCCGTATGTAACATGAGAATGTTGAGAGTGCAATTGCATACTATTTCATTCCGAGCAACTAACTTACCGCTGTAGTATGGTAGATTTTAAGTCTACAATGGTACGTTAAGTCTGGAGCAGACAAAAGCCATACGAAAAACTTCTGTTTACCAATTTTAAACGGATACCTTAAGTTTTATCTTTTAATAAGATAAAGGCCAATTAAAAAATAATGTATTGTTTTTAATCTCAGTTTTTGTAAGTAATTATTTGGCGTATTAAACGCACCTGATCTCTGTTTATATCCTACTGTTCAGTTCATGAAAGAAAAGCTTTTGATGACGTAATTTCCTTATGGATTGATGTTTTCAGGACGTAACAGCGCCGTATATTGCTAAGCGCCATCTATTGCTTATAAATATTGCGAAAACATTCTGGTTTTTGTAGTTTCTACAATTACGAATACATTTCTATATTATTGTTATTATTATTTTAATAATTAAAAATGTTCCACACTATTCCCTTGCTTGGCTATGCAAAGTTTATCCTTTCTTGGTCACGCTTATGCGATCACAAAGCGACGCCATCTTGGACTGACTGCTCGGAGTTCAAGTTGATGACGTCATGACTGGTGACGTTTGTTCCAGACAAAATCGATCGCTACGGAATGACCATATATTGCAAAACCTTTCTTTTTTGAATACTATTATAGTCCTGTAAATGTGACTTCGCAAATGCACCGTACAATATTCGCCCGTCTGCTAGCTATGTGCGAGACAATTTTTCTGTCATATGACTGTCTTCTAAAGCGAAACAGTGTGTGAATACTCACTCCTTACCATCTAAAATACACGCCATTACACCTGTGGGAAACCAAGGCTTCGCGTGATGTACAGCAGTGTTTCTCAACTTTTTTTTTACCTCACGGCACACTTAATTATTTGATAAAAATCTCACAAAGATTGCTTTTACTACGTGTAATAGAATCTATGAAAAAAAAAATCAATATGATTTCCAGATGAATATTAGTTTAAAAATATTCTGAAGTACTTTTAAGATGATTTGAATGTGGATTAATACTTTGTTGACCTTCATTGTTTGAACAAAACAAAATATAGTTTAAATTTCCTATGCTTTTTTTTTATATCTAGAATTGATACTAGAGAAAAGGATTTGGATAAATATTTAATACATAAAAACTTTTAAGAGGACACAGCCTGTATATTGCAAATTTTACTGTGCTTTGCGAGATGAAGTATTCAAAAATATATATGGGTTTGGGGGCTAACACTCAAAAGGTTATCGAGATTTTGTTAGCAGTTTTCCTGCGGCAAATCAAAAGCATTGTTTTGGCGCACAGGTTGAGAAACTCTCGAACAAGGTTTCCCTATCCATGCGGACTACATTCAAATTATTTGTTAAAAATTCTTCACTTATTCATCGTCCATCCAAACCAATTTTTTAAATATTAAGTATTATATTATATTTAGTTTTCCAGTCTGACTGTGTATATCATATCGCACTCCCCTTGTGCTTAACGGAGGAGACCCGTCCTGTAAGTAAATGTACGGCAGGGCAGATCTATCTGTGTGCGCCCGTATTCGCAATTGTGGGAGGTTTTTTTGAGCGAGGCGATATTTTCTCATGGTCAGTTTTGTGTTGCAGTGTCGCGTTCACGAAACAGAGACGACATCAAAGTACTCATCAAAAAAAAAAAAAAAAAAAAAACCGACGGTCAAGGTCATTTGCTAAACGATGCTAGAATTTTAACTCGCAATGTGACTTAATCCAGCCTCCCAAGAAACAAATCCATTTATGTTCTTAGCAATGCATTCATTTTAATTTGGTGTCAGTCATATATACGACGGGCAAATATTCTATCTAGACTATAAGCAGTCACATTGTTATCACGTAATGGATACGTTTTAATTTATCAAAAGGTTTGCCTTTCTTTAGATTACAAAAGAAAAAAAAAGAATACAGCCTTCACATTTAAGCAATTTAAATTTTGCTAAGTTTATTTATTTATTTATTTTTAAATATGGTGAAAGGGGGACTATTTATCAAGAGTCCGCAAGTTGAGAGATTTTAGAACCACTGCTTTACATTAAGTACTTTAATATGCTGTAATAGTTCTAAATGCCTAGGTGCACTGTTGCTATTCATAGCTCGGCACCCGTTAAAATAACAAAGCTGATTAAAGGAGAGGAACCCTGTTTTGATTACGTAATAATTAAGACCGTTAATTCTAGTGGACTAACTTGTAAGTTTGATCGACCGTAGGGGAGCAGTAAAGTCCATTTAAAATAATAGAAAGTTTGATTACACTTATTTAATTTTTGCTTAAAATTAATGTTAATTTAAAATTCAAGAATATCAAAACTTACAACCCCCATTTTTTTTTGGTTTAACGGTGTTAGGGAGAGATTTACAACGGCAAATTTTACGTATTGCGGATAGTATATTAAAAATGTAAGACAATGAAGATATAGGCATACCTCGAGAATACTGCGTGTTTGGTTTCAGACGAGCGCAAATAAAGCGAGTCACACGAATTGTTTGGCTTATAAAAGTTATGTTTACACTCTATTGTAGCCTTTTAAGTATGCAATGGCATTATGTCTAAAAAATAACAATGTACATATCTTAATACTTTATTTCTAATAAAATGCTAACCATCATGTGAGCCTTCAGCGAAAGAACACAGATCACTTTAATAGATTTAATAATAATGAAAAGGTATGAAATACTGCGAGAATTGCCAAAACGTAACACTCGAAGTTAGGACATACTATTGGTAAAATGGCGCTCGATGCAAGTTGCCGCAGACCTTATTTTTTAAAAAAAAAAAAAACTGCCATATCTCCGAAGCGCAATAAAACGAGGTATGTTTGTACAAAATTAGTCGTTAGGAATTTCCTCATTTTGAAAATATTAAGTAAGAATCATGCAGGTTATTGTGAATATTCCACTTCCTGTATATCATTTCTTGAAGCCGATTGAGTATTTCCTTTAAAACAGGCGGCAGCGTAAAAGTATCTTACTTATTAAATGAAATGAAATTTAACGTGCGTACAAGATTATTACATAACAGAAACGCACGTAATTAAACAAAAATTCATTGGTATTCACTGGTTTTTGTGCTGGTACCGTTTCGAGTTTCAACACTCATCAGTCCGATCCGCCCGGTATACCTAGCTCAGGGAAGAATGGCAATATACCAAACGGACAAACGAACAAAACAATGACCCCTCCCTTAAAAAAAACATCAAAAAAGAAATTTATTGAATAAATCCTTACTAAGCTACGCGGAATGCTTATTAGCCCCTTTTATTCTTGATTTTTTTTTTTATATTTTTTAAAATGATGGGTCATTGTCTTTTTCTTTTTTCAGTTTTGTACATTGTCCTTCTTCACTGAGCTAGGTATACTGGGAGGATCGGACTGATGAAAGTGTTGAAACTCGAAACGGTATCGTCTCCGATTTCCAGTACAAAAACCAAAATTAGCTCAGTGAATTTTTGTTTTCTGTTATGTAATATTTTAATTATTGCTAAGGAAATATGCTTCAAAAATGGCTTGGTTTAGGGTTTTCCTTTGCGAGAGACTTCACAGGTAGGCCTATCAATTTTGGCTACACAACCAACCACTACTATCGTTTATCTTTTCTTCTTTTCTGTTTCTTAAATTAAAAAGAATTTAGTGTTGGCAACGCGCCGGAAAGAGCAACAGGAAGCCAAGATATTATGTCGAGTTTTGAAATTTTAATGATGGACTTATTAATAACAATGAAATTCTAGTTTTATCGTTGACTATTAAATGGCGCCACTTACCCACAACTTAATATTAACCGAATGTCTTAAAAAAATTAAGTAAAAGGCATTTATCTAAATTACACTTCTTCTTTAGAAAATTTTCAGGGAATTTTAACCAACCTTTTCATTTTTTAATCATTTCGTGGAGAACAACATTTCTCATCTATAAAACGACTTCTGTTTTACAAATTAGCCTTACTTCACAGTCAATCAATTCATTAATATTTCGAATAAATCGTTAGTAATACCCTTCCGAACTCATTTTGTCCGGTTGAGCGCCGGATCTCTGGAGCCTCTTCTACTCGTTTCTGTATTGTTAAATTAAAATTTGTTATTTTAATATTTCCTAATTTTAAATTTACGAAATTATTGACCATTTTCCCAGTAATTAAAGGTAATTATATTTAATTGTAAAGCTGTAGTCGCCTGCCATTTAAACAGCATTTTTTTTCTCAAGGCGACGGAGTTATTTTAGAAGAGTTAGATTCAGAGACGAAACGATTGTAGGAATCCCACGCCGAAGCTGAGTGAGTCAGTATTAGTTTGTGCGCTATAGGCTTGCTAGCATTTTGTTCGGAAATTTCTTTAACGTAAGAGGTAATGAGGCCGGTTGTCGCAGAACCCTATTACGGAAAAAAACAAACAAACAAACAAACCAGATTTTTCTCCCACAATACTGTCAACGTACTATATGAACAATTTCAAAGACATTATTTCGGGAATACAGTTATCTAACAATAACATGATAGCGGACCAATAAACTTTGCACGTAATCTCACTTTTCGTAATCTTCGTGAAAGTTTCTTAAAACATTTTGATAACTTTCGCATTTGTTGTTATTGTAGTTATTGTAATCTGTTATATTTAATTTCAATAATAAGCTTTTTTATTTATTTTTTTTGTTTAAGTACAATATAATCCGTAAGTTTGTAAATTGTGATCCTCCGCTAAGATCACAATGATCTCGTGCGCCAACAATGACGCCAGCTGAGCCCACGTAACACTACGATTCAACCGAACTATAAATACTGCGCAGGAAAAAGAAATCCTCAGCCATTCTGTGTAATTGCAAGGTAATTTGTCTCCGTAAAAATTAAACGTAAAAATGCGAAACGTCCGCTGTCTGCTGAAATGAGATTGGATCTCCCCCTTCCGATTTGATCAAGTTAAAATGATAAAGAGAAGACGACGATGGAATTACCTCTTTTACATCCTTTTTTTCTCTTCCGTTTATTTCTAATCGTTTCAAAATAAACCTGCATCATCATCATCATCATTATCTTCATTCGAAACACAATCCTTCGGTGTTTTGACCTCAGTTTATAAACAGATTCGGGAAGAGATAAAACCCAAGTGTCTCTCCAACGCTTTCGCATGCGCTAACGTCTTCCTCTTTAGAAATTCCCCGAATTTCTCGTGTCGTGACAGTGTTCAGGTGAACTGATTTAGGGACAAACGGACGACAGTTGAACAGAAGTTGAATTGGCTTTGTTTTGATTGTCACCAAAGGCCTTCGTTTTCGGAAGAAAGAAAGAAAAAAAAAACTTGAGTCGAAAACAACGATAATAGCCCAGCTCTGATATTTATAGTAACAAGAAGAAACACTTTATATAAATCAGCATCTAAAATACATCCACGAAGCACCAGCTGATAGCACTTTTATTTTTATTTCATTTTTTTTTTTTTTAAACTGAGAAACGTGAATCGTTTTCTGTGTATATTGTTGTTGTGGGTTTAGATTCTGTATTTCTCCCTAAGGTTTTTACTTCATCTGAAGCTGTGGATTTGTCCCAAATTTTTATGAATATTTATATATATCTGGGACAAAGCCTAGCTGCCGATTTTGGCCAGTAAATGTTTAAGTGTGTTGTATTGAATCTCCAACCCACATCCCATTAGTTGGAGGATGATTCCATTCTGTCTGTAGGGTGAGGAGATGCAGAGGGGTTACTGGGCAGCCCACATCCCGAAGAAAATGGCCCGTGAGTTAATAGGTTGGAAGCTGGCAGTAACCGTTATTGCAACCGACATGAAATGCTCACGTGCTGTTCTCTAATTGAAGTAAGTGGACTAATTATAATAAGAAAATTAATCAGTCGGAACCCGTTTAAAATAAAACACACTGTAAGTGTTAAGAAAGAAATATGTATATATATTGCTGTTATTATAATAAGCGCTCATAAGTTTAAAGCACAATCATGAAAAAAAATAATAATAAAGTTAATTAGAAAACTGTAATTAAGTGAAAATCAGCAAAAAAGTAATAATGTACTGAAATATTTAGGACTTTTTGAATAGGGTAGATGATTTAAACATATTAAAAGTTCATATATGTTAATATACATTTGGTTGATCGTAGTCATTCAACCAAAAAACAAAAAAGATCCCGATTTTTCTCGGATGGGCAGCGAATACAGAAGAACCCTTGAACTTTCCAATCAAAACAATACGTCCAAAAATTCCTAGATGTCTTCCATTTTCGGATGTAATAAAGGGGTAGGGTTTCTAACTCCTACCAACAGTCCCCCTTCGCTACGCCACTGATATATATATATAAATATTAATACGTTTAAATGAAAAAGGAGATTAACGAGTAATCGAATTGATTGAAAAATATATAAATATTTATAAATATATATTTTTAGCCTTCTTTGCTAGGGAAAATGAGGCTTTATCAGATGATTGTTTCTCTCATAACTTTTTGATGAATCTTCTTGTAACTTAGTACGCTTATTTAAGGACTACAGACGATCTTAACTTTTGAAGATCTTTTCAAAATGAGAAGTTGACGAAAAACGAATATAAAATTAACCCTCATAGAAAATCTTATTGGAATGTGAACAATGCATTTCTATCGATAGTTCTTTTTTTTTTTGGTTATTTTCACGATTTGAAAAAAAGTGTGATTTATTAAAATTTCTTTTGAGGATAGTGGGCTTTAACTTCTCCAAACTTCTTATTTTGGATAAGATAATTTCTTCTTCTGTAAAGAGGGATAACAATCATTTTTTTTACAAAAAGATAATGAGAAACTGATGAGTAACGAAGCAACAAATGTTCCACTTGATTATTTACATACATTCTTTATTTCTTTAAGAAAAAAAAACATATATATATATATATAAAAATGCTCTTTATTGAATTTTCTTTTGATAGTGACTTTGGGTAAATTTTAAAATATCCATTGACTTATCAATTATTACCATACGCATTGTATCTATTTTTTAACTCTCGAGGATTGTTTGTTTGCGGAAAATTAAATTTCATCTTTCATCTTGTACAAATTGTAAACTTATATAGTCTCCAAAACGATAATCTTCGTTCAATCATGGTATACAAATACAACTAAAAATCCTTTTAATCACGATATTTCGTTTTCTTCAATAGAAAACTTCTTCAGGTTAAACTGAAGACAAGAAATCTCTTTCTTCTTCCTCAACTGTAAACTTATTATTTTTCTTAATTCAAAACCTCAGGATAAGACAGCTGTTTTTCTTTTGCTGGGAGAATTTGAGAAGTTTTCCAGGGAAGCCGAATTTAGAGGTAATCTTATAATTCCAACTGACATATGTTAGGTATCGAAGCCCAAAGACTTAATGTATTTTTTTGCTGGCAGTTAACAAAAAAGACGAGAGGAAAAATTATTCTTATTGTTGTTAAGTAGATCTGAGTGATTGTGTAGTTATAATTACATATTATAGTTTTATTAGTGATTGCTAATCATCCATATGTGTTAAAAAAATACTTATTTCCGCATTAGAGTTCATAATGAAACAGTATTTCACTGTAGGCCTAGATAGGTCCTTAGGGTCTATGGAGGTAAGGCTCCTTGCGTTTCGTGACCAACGGGGACTAAGTTGAGTTCGGGGGGTCAGTCTGACACCCTCACGCCTTCAACTCCGGGAAAGTTCATAATAATCCTGCGTATATTTGGCCTTGCTCTAGGATCTATCCAGAAGGGTCAATCATAAAATCAGATAGCGGGGTAGGGAAGGGGGGCTATAAATACCTTTAACTCGGGAATCCTTCATCAACCGGGCATAGATGAAATAATACCCAGGTGCACAGGGTCGAAATGCGATATCTTAGACCGAAACGATAGACTTGGTATTTATTATTGTGTAACGGAACTATTTTGAATGCTACAGAATTATGTTATATTTCTATAGTAGTTTTTAAATAGAAATTTATTTCAAGCTGAATAAGTTTGATACATACATCACTTGAAAATACAAAATAAACGATACGTACTCTTTTAAATTTTAGAATATTTAAAAGCTTAAATATTGTTAACTTCCGGTAAATATTTCGCACAGTAGGCGTACATAGAGGTAAGAGGAATAACGGTTAAATTTAAGATTTCAAATGCTATGTAGGGAATGAAGAATAAAAAGGAGGGTAGGGATTAACGATAAGTAGATCCTTAGAATTCAAAAGAAAATTCGGCAATTCATTTTCGAAATTTCTACTACAATTATTTTAAATTTACGATTATGAAATTAAACATTATACTTATTTGGTGATCTTTCTCCTCTCTTTTATCGGGACTACTTTTTCTTCATCATTAATAATAATGTTTTATCGTCTAAAGAAAAAAAAAAGTGTTTTTAGTGGTCATCTATCCACCATTTCCCTGTTAAAGTGTTGAGGACATACAATCTGCATAAATAAAAAAGTAAATAGATAATCATAAAAAAAGAAATCTTTAAAACAAATCCTAGTTTGTACGAGTTTTTGAGCTTTACTTAAAAGCGAGTGGATGCGGTAGCTCAAGTGGTATGAAGCTTTATCTGAAGGCTGATGAAGTCAGATTCAATGTACGACATTGATCGGGGAATTTTTCCCTGAGCCAGACAGTTACTAGGGACAAGCCAAGCCTCCACCCAATAAGGTTTCGGGTTTCTTTTATGTAGGATCAGGGCGTCCAATTACTTTGTCCTGTTAGACTGACTACATGCGCGATCCTGCGAAGGATTATAGCGAATTAGTAGGTTTTTTACGGCCTTTCTACGCATATCGTGGTTTGATCATTGACTAACCGAAGAATGGATGCCAATTAAGCAAGATTAGTGAATTTGTCAATCTAATACATCATTCGACTGCGTTAATAAGACCACATTGAGTACCACAATTTTGAGTTTTATTACATTTTTCTAAGAAATTACATTGAATCTTGTTTTTTGTTTTATTTTTTTTTAAATTTTACTGCTTAAAATTACAGGCAGAAACATTTTCAGTAATTAAAAAAAAAAAAAAAAATGGGTTGTTCAGATATTTTTATTAGAAAATTTTCTTTCAAAATGATTACTTAATTTTTTTCTTTTTTTTGGTTTTACTTTACGGTAAGTGTGAATTTATGAATCCCTATTTTTTTGATTAATTCAGACTCTATCTCATTCAAGTAAACAATAGAACCGAAATATTCGCCTTTTTTTTTTTCCTCCTCCAATCGAAAAGTTGGTGTTTTTTTAGGGTCTGTTTTTTCGTCCATGATTATTATTTCGAAGAGTACTGCCACCGAAGATTGTTCTTTGAAAAGATTAACCAGAAATAAATAATTTCAATTTCACATTTTAAAGTATTTTTCCTAAAATTAGTTGAGGAGAAAAAGAGAAAAGCATTTAATTCTCTTTAAAGCTACCTTTTTTTTATTACAGTTCGTATCTGGATGGAGATTTCTCATTCTTTCCTGTATATATATATATGGCGTGGTCGTGCGGTCTCAGGCGTCGGTCTGCCTGTGTGCCGGTACCCGGGTTCAAATCCCAGTCGAGAGCATGGTTGTTTCAATCTTTCTTCTTCTGTGTTTCATCCGCTTCTTCCCTGGAACTTACACTTTCAGGGTTATTCCGTTTGAATGTGATTATCACCCCCTTCTACCTATTCTAGCCTCTTCCTGACGTTATCGGGTTGGGTTAGCTCCGCGGTCGTAACGTTAATATATATATACACGCACACACATAGCATATCTAGTTTTAATTTAACATTAAAATGATAATTAAAGAAAAATAATTCACTGAAGAACATTCACGAAGTAATGCGGAACTTAGAAAATAGACAATGAGTTAATGCAACGTTGTCATTTATTTTCATTCTTTTTTTTTAAATCTTTCTGAAACAGTAGACATGAAGCAATGGGGGTGCCAGTAGCAGAGATCTTTTTTTTTTCTTCTGCTTCTCTTTAAATGATGGACGATCGCTGACATGTTGAAACATTTTGAAATTGTTATTTTGTTTTGAATTCTTGCCAAAATGAACTAATTGGATGATGTGGACGGCAAATTAAAAACGAAAATGTGAGTCAAATCGAAAAACTCACAGGAGAAATCAATAATCTCTGTCTTGCTGCTTAATTCACGAGCGGGGGGGGAAAATTGAAAAGTAATTAGAAATGTTTGAACATTTCAACAATAATATCTTGATTAAAAGTTGTTTTTATTCTGTTTTCATCTAGTTTTTTGCTTTTAAAGAAAGCCAGGCCATGAAATGTGTGTCTCCGTCGGTATATCTGCCCTGCTATTTTTTTGGACTGACTTAAAAAAGCACCCCTCCCCTTCCTAATTTTAAATGGTGGTTCTTGATGTTCATATTTACCGATGGAAATACTCGTTTTGTATTTAAAATTTTCCACGTGAAGATGACAAAATTCCTAGAAGTGAAATCTTATTTCTCGCTGGCGGTACACATAAAATTGCTGTTAAACTCACCAATTATTTGTAATTGACTTTGTAATCCATTTTAACTTTGCACGTGCTGTGATTTCATTACACTGTGTTGGATTTAGTTGACGTAATGCGGAATTAATTAATTTCCAGCAAATAAAAAAATAATGTTAATTTAAGTATTCGGAGAATACAACAGATTTGAATACTTTAACTTGGTATAGTTTTTTACGTATTAAAAAATATCAAAAAACAAACAAACAAAAACAAATAAAGAAAAAGGCAATATTGTAAGGACTAAGTTCTTTCCGGAGATATTTCAATTTGATTGATAATATTTGGACAATACTTCGATGCAGAACGACTATGGCTGGAATGGCTATTTTGGTATGGAAAGAATTCTGAGCAGTCAACTAATAGATTTTGTTTAATAAATCAGAAGTGGACTTGGAACATCTCTTCGCGAACAAGAATCGAAAACATGTGCAGGACCTCCGATGAAACAGGATGGTCGTTACCATTTTTCCGTAATTGCGATATAACTGAAATATTAAATATCCCTGCAATTTTTTTGGCTCCATTCTTAATATCTTGTAGTTTGTTTCTTGTAGGATCCTCAGTAGCAATTCTTAGCTCACTTATCAAATTCCTTTTATTTCTATGTTCAACAACAAAATATTTATAACAAAACTATTTTACAACTGTCCAAGAATAGATCCATGTTCTACAACAGGAAATATTATCAAGCGTTGAACGTTGCTATTTCAATCGTACATAAAATACAGATCTTTGAGACTGCCGTAATCATACTTATCTCACGGCCTCCCACAGTAGCATATCATGACGAGAAATGTGTCAACAACGCTGCGATGTTATTCGACCCCTCAAAATAAGTTTTCATTTTTAGATTTGCCCCTGATTTCTACGAATTACCCACTGTGAGTCAGCCAACAGTTTTTTCCATCCTGTTTTCCATGCTCCTCCTTGTATTTTATTTTTTTGCTCTCATTTCCCCACCTGTTAAACTCAATTAATAAATATGTATAAGAATATGATGGCAGAGAACACTTCCACATCATCTCTTTGATATCTCTGCAAAAACAAAACAAAACCATGGGCATCAATTACAAGAAATTAAAAGCCTAGTATAAATGATGTCAAAATGAGAGTTGAAGTTTTAAAAAAAATTAAAAAAAAAATCAACAAAATTTATAATAGACCAAAAATAATTGCTGTATGGCGTTTATCTTAATATACAAAAATGAATGTGTCTTTGTTTGTTTGTCCCGTATGCGTTCCTATGCCATTCATCAGATGAAACTATGGTGTGCGCCCGCCCGCGAAGGTTTCTGAATTAGGAGAACCATTTTACAATATCTGGTGCGCGAATCGTTCAACAAATGAGTGTATTTCCGGTTTCAACGTTTGCAGTTTCCGGTGCGACTCGCATTTGCAATGACCATCAACAAAGCGCAGGGACAATCGCTACAAGTGTGTGGACCAAATTTCGAAAATCCATGCTTCACACATGGACAGCTGTATGTGGCCTGCTCAGGCGTCGGAAAACCTGATTTATTCGTGTATGCACCAGACGGAAAAACAAAACATACTGTGTATCCAAAAGCACTTCAATAAACAGAATTAAAACACAAACACTTTCTTTCTTTGGGTGGCATTGCAACGCATACTAGGTACAGATAATTTGCTACAAATTTGAACAATGATCTGTTTTACTCAAAAAAAAAACAAAAAAAAAGTAGCCAAATCTTACATCAGCAATTTATGATCTGCATAAATATGAGATTATTTTCCACTCAATATGTTTCTATAACATACAGAAAGTTATCTCTAAAAGTAAGGAGCATCTAAAAATTGCATTTTTAACATTATTTTTATTTGCTTCTGAGGGAAAAAAACTAAAACGACGATTTCTTGGAAAAGGGATTTTAATTTGTTCTTGAAAATGGTTTCCCTATCTTATAATTTTCTTTGAAATTTGCAAGTTAAGCAAATGCTGTCTCACAGATCAATATCTCTTCTTTCTCTATAACTTCTTAAAAAAAAAAAAAACTTCCTCGTGCCTAAGAACGAAGCGTTATTGCTTTTGAGAATGTGATTAGAGCAATTCAGCGCGAGATTTAGATCAAAATTACATTTTCGTTCGTTTGTGGACAAATTCATTTAAGAGGGCGAATGTAAAAACTAATTATATCTTTCTTTAATTTTCAGAAAAACAAAACAACAACACTTCTCTTATTAATTCTTATATAATGTACTTAAGCCCTTTTTGAGAATCTTAATTTGAAATTCCTTTTGCAGTTATTAGTCGGCGGTTGTAGTTCCTTCTGTTAAATTAACAATTCATTGAGAGATAAGGGCTTTAAGCGGTGCGACCTTTTAAACAACATTTGCTTTAAAATCTGGTCTTTCGAATGACAACTAAGACAACAAGCTGAATTACGTTCAAGGATGTGAAGATTTAATGTGTGTAACCGTTAATAACTTTAAAATAAATTAAAAAATAAAAGGATAAAAAACTGGACCAGTTGCAAGTCCTAAGGATCCTTTTCTCCAACGTCTTACGCAAAACCTTCACAATATAAAGAGAATTGTACCAAATCAAATGATCGGTAAGGTCAATTGCATGAAAGGAGCAAAAGTGTTTAGACCTCTCTGTAGAGAAACCATTCGGCCAATCGCAACATACTGTCGTAGACATACTATCCTGAGAATGAGGTTTCTGAAGAAAAAAAGTTTAAATATCGGCCGTTAAGGGTGAATTGTGATATTGCCTGTCCCCGTAATTTGCATATTTGCTAACATATCTTAACAAATTTAGACGAAAAAATGTTAAATTGCTGTACAAATTGCATTCGCTACACAGCACTCGATAGCAGAACGCAACTCACATGCGTTGAATTGTGTCACATGTTGCGAAATTCTGCCTTTTAACACAGCTAAGATCGGAACATTGCCTTGATAAACGAGGCTCTTTAAAAGTAGCTCCACAGCCAAAAATCACAGGAATTCAGATCCGGTCATCGGGGCGGCCATGCTGTGGGAAATGATCTACTCTGCCATACGAAAATGTTCACCGTAGTAACGCTTTTACAGGTCAAGACATGTAAGGGGACCATCTTGCATGAGGATTGTGATGGCATTACAAAGCTCTGGAGATATTCACTAAACATGTCAGTGACCCCGATGCTGTGTTTTCTTCAAAGAAGTATGGACCAATGATGAATAATGCCGTAAAGCCGTTACCTTTGGTGAATGGAATAATGAATGTATAGATTACTGTCAGACCAAATACGGCAATTATGAGTTTTACAGCACCATTGAAATGGAAATAAATCTCATCTCTCAACGTACTCGCCAAGGCCATGCATCATCCACCATCATCCGAGCAACGAATGTCAAGGCAAATGCTTTCCTCGTATTATAATCACCAGAAATCAATTGTTGAAGTTTTTACCCTTATGAAATATCCAAGACAATTCGTAGAACTCTATGCACTGTCGTATATGGCATATCCGTGATATAGCAATTGCTACCATTTGCATTTGCGATTCCCTGCTCCACTACTGCAGTTGCAACTTCATCCGGGTTTTACAGCAAAATTTCCTGTCTGTTCAAAACAAAAACCTCATTTTCCGAAAATTAGTAATCGTCAGTAAACCTTTTAGCTGCCGAAATGCCTGAAGCGCAGCTGAAGCATTGATAGAAGAGTTTAACAAGTAACGCGCGATCCGATAAGGTGAGCTTCATGACTCTGCGCTAGTCGTGGATTTGTGAAAAATGCTTTGTGACTCCTTTTATAGGCGGAGGTTGTTCTATTACGTCTCAATATGAAAATCAAGGGGATAGCAGCGCCAAAATTCACCCTTAGCGGCCGAAATTTGAAATATTTTTTTTTTTTTTTCAGAAATCGAAACCCGTTCTCAGGACAGTATATGTATGAAAGTTGGTTGCGATTCGTTCAGTAGTTTTTCCTATAGAGAGGTCTAAACACATCCTCTTTAATTTGGATCACCCGGTATACAAAATCGATAGACTTCCGTTATAGGAGCCTGAAGGTCCCACCAAGGTTTCAGCTCTGTCAGACGTATGAAGATGATTTCTGATTTTTTTTTTTTTTTTTTATTTGTTCTTACAAACTATTATATTTATACGCATTCCAAGGAGCATAAGAAATATTAGACCATTTGTAATAGCTATAATTGCCGTACCAATGGATGTCTGCTATATAGGAAAATCGTCTTAATTGCTTAATCATCTTAATCACGTCTGGAAACCACGTGACAACACTGATTCACAATATGCGTAAAACACAAAATAAGTAAAATAATTTCAAGTACTAACTTAACAAATATTTACAGTTATTATAATAATACCGCTTTAAAGAATAACAGTAATAGACAACACCACATTGATTTTACATTCGAACAATTTACAATAGTTCAATTTTTCAACAATAGATTTCGCCGAAATACGTGAAGCGATTAATCCATTACTAACTGTCACGGTTTTTTTAACAAACTTTTGTGAAGTCAACTACTACGGTTAAGTAATTGATCATGAGCAAATCAAATTCTCAAAGTATTTTGAAAGATGCGTCAAAACTTTCAATATTGCTTTTTTTTTTTTTTTTTTTTAAATATTTTAGTATTTTTTTTTTTTCAGTTTTAATACAATTTATTTTTTTCTTTAAATCCTTAAACGAGCATTGGTCAAAAAGAATAGAGAAAGAAAAAAATAAAAAGATTATCTTTCACAAGCAGGTCTTACGCTTTATTAATTGGGGAATCTAGGACAGCTGTTTCGTCCGCATTAGACAAAACATCGTATTTATCAAGTTTGATAAATTAGAGTTGTTAGTACTTAGTCTAAGTACAAAAATCCTCATTGGTCATTCGAAGTTAGATTACGAAAATATACTTGGTTTTTTTTGTTTGTTTTTTTTCCCCAGTCCAGGATCTTTTGAATTTGGATGATCTAGTCCATGAATTTATTTTTATATAGATAAAAGATATAACTATCGTACCTATAACTACAAACAATATTACAACATCAACTTTTTCCTCATCTTATAGTCAATTTTTTGCTGAAAGTCTAAAGGTGGTCTAGGACGACAAAAAACTAAATCGGCCCTTGGATGTATAAAAAGTGTATTCTAAGTATAGTGTATAGCCCTTTATAAGTACATCTAATTAATAGATGTATTTATAAACTCAGCGTTTGAATTATTATAAAATAATTTTAAATTAAAATATTGTAAAATAAATATAATTGATTACATTCATTAAATGAACAATTGTAATTTATACACATTTATTTTTTTGTTTATCATTCGATAAACCTTTTAACTCTAAAACAGTCAGAGATTACCCTAAGTTGAGTGGTAGCATCCGTCTTAATTAATTTCTAATGTTAAATTAAAATTACGGCAAAAAAAAAAAATCAATCAGTAAATAAACATAAAGATTAAAATATGAATAATGTATAAATAATTCCAGGGAGAAAAAGCTTAATCAAAGGAGCTAAATAATTTAGAATTCATTTTTATAAAAAAAACCATTATCACTGGACCTAAAAACAGCTGCCTCTCTTTTCTACTGTGTTTCTTTTTCTGCGACCGAAATTAGGTCAAAAACTATCGAACAAAAGTATAACTAAGTGTAAGATCGATGTATTTTCAGTGACACTCAAACATAGGAAAGGTTTAAAGTGATAAAAAGAAAACGAAAAAAAATATGTATATTTATTGTTTTTTTTTTATTTAATCCTCCATGAAAAATGTTACAGGGAATGATAAGAAACTTGGTAAACGTAGATTTGTGAAGTCTTACGTGAGGACGTACGTGTAGAACGTGACGGTTGGAACCCAACGATCTGTGGTCGTCGGAGTTAAAAATATGGTTATCCGAGTACAGTGACTGGATTTACTTGAGATTCAGTGACAGATGCAGACGAAAAGATCAGGCAGCGAAGTCCGCACCGATGCTACTTTACGGATAGTCTCAGGGATGGCAGATATGATGAGGCCGATTATCCCAAACTTCTTTCCGATCCTGAATGGCATTCGTAACTAAAGAGGGGACGCAGTGGGAGAATCGGAAAAGGAAAGTCATTTCTAATGTTCAGATAGATTAGTAAAGCAAGGACGGAAATGATAAGATCGTACACTGTTCAAGTATAACTATGTGCAATTAACCCTTTTTGTATTTTTCTTCTTTGATTGGTTTTGTTTGTTTTTATTCCCGCTCTAAATTTCTTTTTGTTTCTGGTTTTCTATGTACGACGATTCCATCATTTGGGGAATTTGTGAATTCCTAAAACTGTATTATCTTAACAAGGAAAACGCGAAGTTCCTGACACAACTTAACGCCCGTGTTTCTCGACAAAAGCCTATTCGGAAAAAAAAAATCAAATAAAAGAAAAAAATATTAGATCGTCTGTTTCTCGTAAACATGCATGTCAAGTTTTAGGAAGATCTATTCACCGGTTAATAAAATTCACCCAGGATATATCTTTATGGATTCATACGTAAAGTCCAGTTAATGAAAGAAAAATGTTTTATGACGTAATTGCTTATGGGTTGATGTTTCCAGGACGTAACAGCGACATCTATTGCTCAACTTCGTAACCGAATTTTATAAACATAACGAAAGCATTCTGGTTTTTGTATTTTCTAGTTACGAATATATTTTCGTATTATTTTTATTATTTAAATAACTTTATAATTTTTTAATAACTTGGCTTGGCTGTGTAATGATGTAGAATTAACTTCATTCCCAGCTCCACGTCAAGAATTCGTTGTCAAAATTCAATCTTTAAATTCAATCTTTGACTTGATATCAAGTTTTGGTTATTCATTCTCACGAATAATTCAACTGTTAATGACTCTGACAATATATATAAATCCACATCCACCACAGGCTTTATATGAATCCACTCCATGCCAGCAGTGGTGAACGATTTTCCGCGAAAAGACCCTTCGCGGATAAATTTGTTGCGGTAGCCGTTCTATCCAGCGCTTCAGAAATACATATTTCATCACTCTTGACTCTTGGAATATTGAAAAACTTCCAAATTATAAGTTTAGCTGTGTAATACCTTCTCTCGCGTACTGACCGGCATTTCTGTTTGAGATGATTTCCAGGCGAACGTAAGTGATCACATTTCGCCATATAAGGAGGCTTTTCTCTGCTGATTCTTATCATACAAACATTGATTTTATGACCCTCACTTGGTCATAACATAACTTGATTTTATGAAAACAAGCTACGAAATGAAGCACAGTTAAGAAAGAGCTTTAACAGTAGCATTTTATTTCAAGTTTTTTTTTTTTTACATGGAAATAAAAAATTTTTTGATATTCTTTGTAGATAACAATTATGGCTTGAAAATAAAAAAATAAAAATAAAAAGTTTGGGAAATATTTCGAGATTTGTAATATAAATATATTAAATATAGACGAATTCTACTTGATTATTTTCGAAAGGAAACCTTATTATTATGTAGACGAGGGTTGGTTGATTCTGTTATTCTCGGGTGAGTTTAAATCTCAGGAGAAGAATCCTTTTTGAACTGAATCCAATGATTTATTTTGGTTTTTGGATTCTTCAGCTGCTGTAGACGAAAATCAATATCACACAGTTACTTAAACTAACCATTCGTTCAAAAGCTTCAAGTAGACAATCCTCTGTATTGAAACAGATCGTTTTTTTTAATTTTATTTCTTCCCCACTGAGAAGTGGTTTTCATAGGCTTATAATATATATTAATACATATAATGCACTAGATGGCTGCCTGTCGCTTCTCATATATAACGGAAAACAACACTTTATTCATTCAAAAACGCAAATTACATCAAGTAAACTAAAAATAAATTAAAGTTTAAATTCTACAGTATACATGCAATACAATATTCAAATCCATTGTAACAGTTGAGTTGTCCCTGCCACAATATTCTTGTTATCTGGCAGCGCCCGTGTTAACTTCAATTGTTGCGGACGTACACACACACACACACACACGCCCTTTATTTTTAATAATACAGATTATTTAAAATCACTGTGCATCAGCGAAGGTGTGCACAGATTTACGACCGGGTAACGTTCCGACCAAAGGGTCGTAAATCGATTATGAAAGTCAAATGTACAATACTGCCAGACATAAGCAATAAGACCGTTATACACATTTGAGTTTTTCTTGAATATTTCATAACTAAACACAGTAATAATAATGAGAGCGAGAGAGAGCATATATAATACAATAATCATTATCTGTACTTGCCATGACTAGTGCTGTTGTTTCTATAGGCCCAACTACTGAACTTGATGTACATTTGAGGATACAATACTACAGTGTACATTACAATCAAAATTCACAAAAAAAATATTATTATTATGATAGCTACTATTTTTACACTTTTCCGTATTCATTACATAAAATTTAATTTAAATTTAAATTTATTCCCCTTTTTTTTTTATTTATGGGACCTCGGTCGTAAGTACAAACGGTTGTAGGTCCGACGGCCGGTAAATCGACGCTCACATTCAATTGTTCACATATAGAATCCACGACATACTTCAACTTAAAAAGTTGATTCATCAAATATTTAAAATCTTAGCTTTTAATTTGATAACAAAATTTAGGGCGAACTGATAAACGCTGAAGTTATAATGTGTTAAACTTTTAAAACACGCGAATAATAGAAAAAAATTGATTCATTCTAACATATTATTTAATTTCGTATTATTATACTGTAGATATCGCTTTGAAAAACGAAATCTGAACTAAAAACGAAAATTTCGCCATTAAACTACAAAGAATACTTTATTGAAAAGGTTGATTTACTGAAAATAAAACAAGTTTGTGAGTCTTTTTAATGAAAGACAAACTGAGATTATCCAGGGCGTACTTTTAAGACTTCAGTATCGGAAAGACGATTTTTAACTGTACATTGATGTCTCGGAATCTTATAATTCAAATGACTGTTAGTTGTTTTCGGAAGTTTTCTCAATGAAGGACCTAAGTCTTTTGAGTTAATAGAGTGGTCTATTTTTGATCAAGGCCTAGAGACAGATAGTTACAGATATATACTCAGATAGCGATCAAAATCACTTTTTAACATGCATTTAATAATTTGTTCACGTTGTAAAGACGTGCAATACAGCTAAAAACCGATAGGAGTTTTCATTTGCAAGTTATCGTGTAAACGGGGTATATGTACAAATCACACGATCCAAGTTTTTCGTAATTGTTTCGATCGTTGACACTTATCATTCAAGCTATTTTATCGTGTTATTTGCTTCTTTCATCATTTTCATCACTGAAAAGGCTTTGAGCAAAGAACTCAATGATCGAAACAAAAGACAAAAAACTGATTATATGATTTGAACATAAGACTATACAGAAACTATAAATAAAGCGCGAATTCGGACTCAAAAAATCTGTAAGATCTGAGAAAAGCATATGTTAAGGACTTATTTAAATGCGATTGCAATACTTCTTCAATCGAAAATTTTAAAAAATATATTAGTTTTCATCCTAAGTTGTGGAAGTACTGGTTTTAATCTGGTGCACGTTGGCTGTTGGGCCATTGCTTCACATTGTTCTTGTTGCCTCCGCCTTTGGCAAATTCCATTTGCTTTACCAATTGCCAAACGGAGTGATGGTATCAGTACGTGTAAGGCTGTCTCGAATGTAAAAAAATGCTGAGAATTGGATTTGTACTTTTATCTTTCCCGTTTTCTCTAAGGTTTTTTGCTGTGAGCAAACAAGTTTCCAGTCTTGTGATATTTTTTTTTCTTTCAATAGCAAAGAACTTTCAACCATTTCATTAACTGGAAGAAAACCCCTAAGGATTTTTACACATCTTAAAATCATTACTTGGAATGAGAACGTAGATTCTCCAAAGAAATCTCAACACATCAATAAAAGAAACGATGCTGCTTGTTGGGTTTTTTTTTAATTTTTTTTTCATCTTTCTTTTTCCAAAACATTTCAACGAGGGAAAAAAAAAACCAAAAAAAAAAAAACCTGAACGTAAACATTTTAGAAAAGAAATCATTTCTGATCTTTCAAAACAACATTGAATTTTTATCAGAATAAATAATAAAAAAGAAAAAAAAATGAACATCAACACAAGAAAAGAAAACAAAATTTGCTTCTGGATTCGTTAGTTAAATTAAGGTTATTTTAAATTAGATTAAATTAGGCTTATTTCAATCTGTCCGAGACAGAAAACCAAATGATGACAGTGGTTTCTTAATTTGAATAAATAGAAACTTTTACCGCTAGATAACTAACACCACTCACGTTCTTAAGCTACAGCCATTTTCGTGCGAAAACTGATAAAATATGGAATCGTACAAAAATCATTACTATAAAATCACAGTGTTAGCTCTGGGCGTCCGCATGTGCACGGATAATGAATTTGCAATTTAATACTTTTTTTTTTTTTAATTTCTTTTCTTCTCAAAGAGGACTACAGTAGTTTTCAAAAAAAAAAAGGGGGGGCGGGGTTGCCATATATGGTCATTACGTAGCGATCGTTTTTGTCTGCAACAAACGTCACCAGTCATGACGTCATCAACTTGAACTCCGAGCTGTCAGTCCAAGATGGCGTCGTTTTGTGATCGCATAAGCGTGACCAAGAAAGAATAAACTTTGCATAGCCATGCAAGGGGAAATAGTGTGGAATGTTTTCGTAATGTTTATAAGATTCAGTTAAGGATTTTAGCAATAGATGGCGTTGTTACGTTCTGGAAACATCAATCTATAAGGAAATTACGTCATCAAAAGCTCTTCTTTCATGAACTGAACTGTAAATATAATAAATTTAGTCATTTATTTCACTTAACATATTTTATCTTAAATTTAATTTTTTTCTAACTATTTTAAGTTTTAACTTCTTTAAATAATTTTTTTTTTTGTTTAAATTTTGCTTGAAGCTTATTTCTCTAATCTAATAAAAATCTTTTAATTATGGAATATTACAGAAGATTAAATTGTATAGTTGATTTAAATACAACGTAGAAAAACTTACATTTGAATTTGAAAAGACAGTTTATCATTTTAAGTAGAATGGAGATCTACTAATACTCAGAGAGATCATTTTAAATAATTATCATCTCCAGAGAAAGTATTTGCATAATAGCTTTTTAATTCAATGTCAGGGTCATTTGACTGAAATAAAAAAGAACTAACACTTGTTCAAAGAAATAGAAACTCTGATGGCAGTCAAAAGACGAATATTGCAACTTTAGTAAATTTTAAATTTTGTAAAAGTAGTAATTTCCATTTTTTTTAATTTTTTATTTATTTGTTACAAATACTTTATAACATATTAGCGAGAAACTGTTGCGTATTCTTTATAACAGTGTTACTCAAATTTTTGAGCTTCACGCCTCCTTTTAATGTTAGAAATTTTACTCAATCCTTACCCCTTATATTTTAAGTCAAAAGAAACAAATCAATTAAAAAGTTTTGTAGTAAAATACAAAACCAAAATTTGTATTCTATCGAACCCCGTGCAATGTGTAATCGGAAGTGGCCACATTGGATCAAGAGTATCATATTCGTTCTCAGTGTAATTGATTAGCCAATTTTGCTCAATCACCACTGTTATCCTGATGCTCTCATTGGCCACGCTAAACCGGAAATCAGTTTTGCCCCTATCTCTAGTTTTGCCCCTAAATTTATAATTTATCATCTCTCGGAACTTAATGTATGGTTTTGGAGTCAGATGAATTTGTTTTATGTGTGTTTTATCATATATTCATTCTAGAAATTAATGGGTCTGTATTAAGATACCTGTTCTGGTTTCGTTTCTAAGATTTAATATAATCACTTATTCGATCGTCTCTGTTTTCAATATCAATTAAAAAAAGCGAAACAAAGAAAGACATTTTGCCAGAATGTTCTGTATTTATATACATTCTTAAATGTGTATATAGTAGAAATTTTATCACAATTGCAAAAACTATATTTTTAATATTTTTGTATTTACCTTTACCTATCAATTAGCATTTAGTCGATGTTGTCTGCATCTTTTTTAATTCTTATTATATAACGTAATAAATAAAGTATATAATTTATGATTGGCTTCTATAATTTACCTGCACATTTCTTCCAGTTTGTTCCATAATAACTCTCCAACACTGAAAAAAAAAAATATATAATCGATAATGATTCATTAAAAATTGTAGATTCAAATTCAGTGAATTATCAGAATTTACTGGCAAGTAATTTTCTGTATATTTTTTTTTAGCAACATATTAAAAGAGAACATAAACAATAATAGAAGAGTACATAAAAAAGACAAAGGTTTTAATTTTCATTTATTTTGAGCCATCTGGTGGAGAAAGTTGAAATATGACGCTGTAACTAATTAGACAGTATCTTTTCGTATTAGGGTTAGTAATTTATTCTTTACATAATGAAGAATAAAAACTGAATAATATAAAACTGAATAAAGTCATTTCAGTAAGATTTTTATTATTATTATTATTATTATTATTATTATTATTACTATATATTTCCCCAATTTCTATGTATTTTAAATAAATTATTCGTGTAGTAGTTATTGCAAATAATTTAGTAAGAACGTTGCTGTTTTTCCAACAATAAGATTTTAGGGCATAAATAATGCTTCACGTGACTTGTGTTTATTGTTTTCAAAATAATATGGAAAAAATAATTGCTAGTGGCCTGATAGGACTAAATCACGTAAGTGTTTGTTTTTTTCTTCGTTCAATGAATAGAGGTGATTGTAGCCTAGGAAATTTCCAATGAGCTTTTTCTGTTGCTTGAATCTCTAAGGATTCCTTCTTGTGTTTTTGCTTTTACTGATAAGTTGTCACCAGCAAGAGCTTAAATTGATTAATTTCTGCTTTTTATTAATCTTTCTACGCTCGTGTGCTTCGTTTTATCGTTGCTGTCAGATCTACATTATAAGACTCTTCCATTTCAATCAGTCAAAGTCTGTGGGAGTCTTTGCAAAGAAATATCTCCTTTCTTAAGACATACATTAAGAATTGATAGCTCCACTGCTGTGAGCCATTCGTTGTCAACAGCAATGAAGCAATTTAACAACAATTTGTCTTTCTTTTCGATTAAAAAAAAACCCGCATAAATCTGTTATTTTTTTGTAAAAAATAAAAATTGTTGAAATACAGTTGCACCAACTCGGACTTAATGAATGGACTGACAGTGCGTGTATGGTGGTCTTTTCATATTTTGAGTAGATGTTTCAAATTAGGACAGAATTGATTTAGGGAGGGGAGAATGGCATTCAAAGTAGTAAGATTTTATAGATTTTTCTGCTTAAAAAAAAAAAAAAAAAAAAAATTCCTGAATTTTCTTTTTATCTGTTATTATCAAATGCGTAGGTACAGGGTCTCTCAAAATTTTGTTACATTTCAGAATATAAGGAAACTTATTACGAAAACATTGTAGATTTCTGGTGAGAATACGATCAAGATGAAGTTCATATTTTATATCAAGACTCTGAGTCCAAAGAGTTCGTTGTAGAATTTCTGTGATGAGTGACCCTTCATTTCATCTGTTAGGCTGATGATCACAACAGCTTTTACTCCTGTGCAATTCGGGCTCATTTGAGATTGCAACGGACCCAAAGATAAGGAATTACGTACTAGAACATTCTTGTAAAATCATTCTAATGTAAAAAATATGTAAGCTGCTATAGTTTTCAAAAGAGCTAACAAAATAAGTTAGCAACGAAAAGTATTCTGAATTCCATTTTGGCTTTAATATTTTTTGGTAAACAGAGATTTTAAGGAAAGGGATATAAAGATCGGGAATACCCAGATCCTTATGAATAGAAGTCATTAACCGAAAGGTCAATTGATGAACCTAAAAAGGGAGACTCTTTTAAAGGACCTTTTATTGCCTATATTTTTACGGTGCTTTGATAATTCTCAGTATTCACTCTTCAGAAGCGTCATTATTATAAAAAAAAATACGATCTCAGTAAATTACGAAGTAAAGATATGTTGATGAATAATTTTTTCCAAACCTTGTGTACTCTGAAATGTAATTTATGAATTTTTGAATAGTAATAATAATAATAATAATTCCAAATATTTTAAAATCATAAATTATTTAGAAAAGATGTTTTTAGAATAGCAAGAAATCAAGGTCATCACTCAAATACATTTATAATAAGTGTATTAATTAAAATCACAAACGTTTTCAAAGCAACCTGCGTTTCATTTTCAAGCGAGAATTCTAGACAAGGAAATTAACGTGCATTAGTACATTTTTATAGTAAAATAAACCAAAGAACGCACATAACTAAACAAAACAAAACACAAATTCACTGAGCTATTTTTGATATTAGTGCTGGAAATGGAGGACAGCGCTGTTTCGAGGCTTTTTGGCCTCTCATCAGCTCCACCTATCCAGCATACCTAAGCTCAGTGAAATGGGACGAATAGACAAAACGGACAAACATACAAATCAATGACCCCTGAATTAAAAAGACATCAAAATAAAATCAAGAATAAAAAGGGGTGAGTAATTTCACTCACTGAGCTTAGGTATGCTGGATAGGTGGAGCTGATGAGAGGCCAAAAAGCCTCGAAACAGCGCTGTCCTCCATTTCCAGCACTAATATCAAAAATAGCTCAGTGAATTTGTGTTTTGTTTTGTTTAGTTATGTGCGTTCTTTGGTTTATTTTACTGTAAAAAGCGAGAATTCTAAACAAAGTTTTCGAGAATAAGAATTTTTTCAGAACTTTCTCTTAATTTGACGATGTAAGTAGTTAAAAAATATTTGGTTACATGGTTGTCGGTAAGACACTGTTCTCTCACCTCCGAGTACCGGAATTCGGTTCTCACGTGAGTTTCGTGATGGTGGACGATACGAGTTGGACAGATTGCTCGACTTCCCTGCCACTCACATTCACCAACACACAACATAAAAGATATTTCCAAATAATCTGTCCTGTTTAATCCTACAACATGAACTTGGATTAAACGAAACTCTGTATACCCTTTCTGGGGAGCATTAATTAACATTGCAACATTGTTTAATTATAAATATTACTTTTTGAATGACGATAAATATTTTTCGAAGAAAAAGAAAGGCCTTTGAGATCTCCATCTCTACGTGATTCTCCTACAGTTTTTGAACCAGTGAACGGAAAGTCTTCAAACTTAACATGCATACTTAAGGTCAGAAAATATTTCTTTGTTTTAAAATTCAGAAATTCAATATGGCGCCGAAATGAAAACGTGTAATACATCTGTTCAGCCACTGCGGTAAAGTTAAAATACAGATTAATTAGGAACAGGAATGTGAGGTATATTTCATTTTTAATATTCAAAGAAAATTAAAGTTAAATTTAAAGCAGGAACATTTTCAAATTTATAATTCTTTTATTTTTTTATATTATATTTCCCTACATTGTAGTAGAACTTCAAAAGATTTTTTTTCCCATTATTTAAAAAATTAAATTAATGCAAAACCTGATCCATAAATTATTTGGCCGGAAATAACTTCAGCTGGAAATTTTAATTTTGATTACTTCAAATCACATAAACGAAGTAAAGGAGAATGAGCAGATCTGTCCCACCTCTGTATAGCGATAACATATATGCCTACAGAAAGATCTCCTCACATAGAACATATGTTATTATTGCGACGTGTCTCAATTATTAGTCCGCTCGGAGTTATGTAATTCTAGAAATGACTTATCTAGTTGATATCTTAATTCCCGGATTTATTATTTAATTAATACTAGCAACCCGGGAAAAGTGGACTGCTTTCTTACAACTATCCAATAAAAGTGGATTCTCCCAACCCACGACTGCTTTTAGAACCAGCGAGTGCGTCTGTGACATATTTTTTTTTATATATATAGATTAGAATGTAGTCCCCGTGGCCTAATGGATAAGGCGTCTAACTTCGATTCAGAAGGTTGCAGGTTCGATTCCCGTAGCGAACTTGTTGTGATTTTGAAATAATTTCTACAATTGCGCCGGATAGACAGACAGAGAAATAAAAGATTTTAGTAATATAGATTTAATAATTATTTTCATTTTAACAGTAAATATTATTTTCATTTATTACATGTAAATAATTATTATTTACTTGAAATTAAATAATAAATTCGAGAATTACGATGTTGACTAGATAGTCGCATCTAGACTTCTAACTCTGAACGGACTAATAATTGAGACGAGTCGTAATAATAAAATATGTTTATTTAAGGAGATCTTTCTATAGTATATATCTTATCACTATACAGGGGTGGGGCAACTTCCCATACATTTGTGCCCATTGTCCTATGAAGCAAATTGCTACCCGTTTATTGCTATTTTTAGAGATTTTTTTTTTTAAGGGAAATGTAGCCAATTTTAATGATTGAAATTGTCTGAAGGACATTATTTTCATTTAGTCATTTATTTGGGAAGGATTTCCCCGTCATTACCATGCATTGGATCATTTAGCTCCACTTATCTCCTATCTATCATTTCAAAATCTTTTTTTTTTTTGTCTGGTCCGTTTTGCTATTCCAAAGAGTTATTTCCGGCTGATCTGATTTTGATAAACATTGTGGACGACTGCAAATATATCTGGCTTTTGCTCCACTCCTGAACTACAGAAGGGAATGAAATAGACATGTCCAAATTTATTCGAGCATCCAAACCTTAAGTGCCAACAATAAAAACAATTCATTTCAAGAATAGATTACGGAAGTAAATACAGTCGAACCCCGCTTTTACAGTTTTCAAGGGACTCTAAAAAAAAAAAAAAAAAAAAAAAAAAAAAAAATAGTGTAAATTGAGGGAAAATGTAAATTATGGGAATGGTTCCCGAATACCAATAGAATTAAGGATACAATATTCAGTACATAGGATGATTTGTAGTCAATGCTTGGAACTTACATAAGACAGGACTATAATAAATATTACAATTATTAAATATTTACTTTGGAAAAGGAAAATTATTAAATATTATTTTAATCACTTTAAAATCTCAAAATATAAGGCCTACACACATATTTTTACGAAAGAAGACGATATAACAAGAATGAAGCCGAAACAGAACGAAGACATCGAGTGTCGAGACAATCGATATATTGAAGTCGCTATAGTCTCGCGGGGTGCAGTCACAAAGCAATGTAATATGTGGACGTAATGCGAAAGAATATTTTTTTTTTTTTCAAAGAAATATTATTTTCAAAGGAGTTTAACGTGCTGTAAAATAATTGAAATTAAATAATACAAGAAATGAAATTCAGCACAAATTTCACCAAATTGCCTTTCTGGTTCGATTATCGGGAAGGAATCGGGAATTTGTGCTGAATTTAATATTTGTTTTATTTAATTTCAATTATTTTACAGCACGTTAAACTCCTTTGATTTATGTTTCTTTATATTAAAATAACCTACAATCATATCAGTTATTAGGAAGAGTTAATTAGCACAACATTTATTGTTGATGTTTTTTGTTCTGCGGGGGTCACTGCCAGGTGTGACGGTGACCTCTACTTAAGTATCTTGCCTTTCTGGGTCTTTTATCGGGGAAGGTGGAGATCGGGCTGATGAGTCCCAAGTAGGACGAAACGGCCGTTCCCAATTCCTTCCCGATAATCGAACCAGAAAGGCAATTTGGTTAAATTTCATTTCAAATATTATTTTGCTTTAAAAGAAGAAGGATTTCTTTTACAAATCAGCTTGGATCTGGGTTTAGAAAAGCATCCTGAGGAAATAAATTTGAAGAAATAACTTTATAGTCCACTACTTTACATTAAAATTTCACATTTTAAAGAGTAGTATCTTACTGCGTACATTTTATTAGATTCTGATGTTCACTAAAACTTGTCATAGACCACGTTTCTTAAAATAATAAGCCTTTAAGTAATTTTAAAGAATAATGCGCTGCTCTACATCAAATTTCATATTTACAAGTTTAATCTTACTATCTAAGTAATCCTATTTTACGAGTCACGTCTTTCAGCATCAATAGGGTGATCAGATGTTTCCGACGACAGAGTTTTCACAACCAAAAAAAATGACTTTCTCAATAATTTATAAAATCTGGGACTTTTACTGATGTTGGACACAGTACTAAATTCCGAGACTGTCCCGAACAATCTGGGATATCTGGTCACCGTAAGCATCAAAGACTGTGCGCTTTCATAGATCAACCAAACATTCATTGAAGTGCATTACATCTCTTAACATAACATTATGTGTACGATGTGTAATTCTGACATCTCTACCGAATTGTTAACAGAACAAGTGCTATGTTATTTTGATCCTTAATCAACTAAGGGACAAATACTAGATGCATAATGGCTAATTGGGAAACTTTCATTTTATTTATTTATGTAATTTTAAGAGCGGATGTTATCGTTAGCGAAGTATTATCATAAATTCTGAACAAAGTCATTTCTGTAACATTCGAAATTATTCTCATAATTCTTTGATTTTCGGGATTGATTCAAAACTAAATCTAGAATTTTAGAAAATTTTAGTTGGTTATTTATTAACATTATTGACATAAATGACAATATACGTTGCAGGATCTTCGATATTAATTTCTATATTTTACATTTTTTTTTGGAACTTTCAGTTATTAATATTTTATTATTAAGTGAATCAAAATCTTACTAAGATAGCAAATGCCAGAACAAAATTGAGACTATTAAATTAGAGGGAGGGGGAGAAAGTCAACGCCCCGAGCTTTCTTTTCCATTCAGTAAAACAGTTCATTTAATAACGATTTCACATTTATGTATACAAAATATATGGAAAAGATGGTGATAATGAATTCATTTTTTACGAGAATTGATTGCTAAGATCATTAAAAATAAGGTCACTGGATAAAAAAAAAAAATCAATTCACATTTGCTGAGAAATAAAATCCAGAGGGTTAGTGATTTAGGGAACTGAGATTATTTGTTTTATTATAAATATTTGAAATTCCGAGTCTTTGGTGTTATTATAATTTTCAGATTATTAAAACACTATGTTTTTCTTTCTTTTCTAGATAAACTAATAAAGAACTGAAGATGTCGGCGGTTCTATTGGAGTACAAAGGTGCCATATTAGCTGTTTTTATCGTTATTACTTACTTCATGTGGATGGATGTGGCTCTGTATTATCACATTCAAGCAATGCATACGGTGACTTTGAACTCTAATGCGGGCAAAGGACATCCAAGGTTATTTTCACCATTTAATGGGCTTACAATCAAAATGATGATGATAGACCATGCCAATCATTACATTCATACACCTGCTGCAACGCTATTCAATCAGGTAAGATACCATACATTCACTTTACTTTGTAATCATTTACAGATTTACAAAATAGATTTTACATATACATATGGCGAATTTCAATAAAATGCTTCAATTATTATCATTTTTTTTTTCGGTGAAGCATTTAATGTCATACAATCGCATTCATTTAATTACCGTTTTTATTTTTTGTTTTTAGTAGTAAATATGATAGCACCGTGATAAGATCAACACATGCTGTGTTTTCCCCTGCTGTTAATAGCCTACTTGTTTGTCTCCGATCGTTGTGGGCTATTGTTAAACGGCTACAGTGACATTCATGCATGCTTATTTTTATATATCATTGTTTGTAACAGTGATCTACAGAACTGTAGTCACTTCTGCAGAGATCTGTAGGTGGACTGTAAATCCCTATCTTTTACACCTCGTCAGAACTTGAAAAAAAAGAAAGAAAAACCAATGAAGAAAGCAAGAAAAAACAATTCCCATATCTTTTATGCCACTATTTATGTTAATAGCCATTTATTCCTAAGCAGATACTGAATATTCATTTATTATTATTGTCCCCTTTTGAACGGAATCGCATCATCAAAAGGGAGCTCTTTAGAACGTAATAATGTTAGTGTTTCATTAATAGTGAGAAATGTTTCTTCGCGGTTCTTTGAGGGATGATGTGCGGCCCACGTTCCTACACTTCTGCAATAACAACAGTTTCTTTTTATTATGAAGTTGACGTTACCTGGATTGATGATGGTGACAAGGACTCCTCTTTGGTATTTTTAGATTTTGATGAAATTTGAAAGGAAAAAAAAAAAAGTATCATACGAAATGAATTTGTCTCCGTTAAGTCATTCAAATGGAATTGTAGCACTGCAACGTCTTACGATGCGGAGATTTTGAGAACCACTCACAGAGGAGCTTTTCTTCTCCCTGAATCCTTGGCGAAAATCACACACACCTCGACTATAGTAAAAAATCCAAGTGTAAGTAATTATTCAATATTTCAAGACAATTTCTGATGCGTCGAAGGCCAGCTTTCAACTAAAAGATTATTTTGTTTTCAACGCATAATTTTTGTTACAAGTGATAGTAAATTTGTAACGAGTCGTAATTCATTTGAAACAGAATGAGAACCACCAATCACAGAACTCGAAAAGTCATTATTAACGATAACATATTGTTTTAATACATTGTTTAAGTGTTTGCGGTGATTTAAAAAAAAAACAATCAGTTTTTAACTCCATTTTGAAAAGTAGTTTACAAGGTCAACTTTAAAATGTTAGCTTTAATCTTCCCGCCAAAAGCAAGCAAGTACCTCTTCCGTTTCCGCTTGTGAATCTGTTTTACTGGAAACGATCGTGGTTCTGTCACGTGAAACAATTTTTGAAAAGCTGTCGTAATATAATCTGTCTGAGGAATTTTTCGTGCGACATTTCTATCGTACGAATGTCGCGTGAAACGCATTTTTCAGATAGACGTCATTCCTTACTCTAAGCTTATTTCTTTATTTTATTTATTTACAGATTACTCACTTCAGTGACGTGTTATACTTCATTACACCCAATATGATAAGTGCGTTTCATATTCTGGTTGCCCTAGTCTCGGCTCGGTTCATTTCGTCCGAGACGCTGTTGATGCGGCAGGTGGGAGTCTTGCTCTTCGAATTCCGCAGTTTCCTCGACTGTCTGGACGGGGTGGTGTATCGGTCGAGGGCCCACCAGCAGTCCAACATATCGAACTTCGGATCGATAGGCTACATTGTGGACGGGGTAGCCGATACCCTGGGCTCTACGGCCCTTATGGTGGCCTGCTACGTGTATCTACGGCGGAACCTTCCTCGTAAGGGCCTCTATCTGCCGTTGTCCGTTTGGTCTAAATTAAGCAGCTCCAACTGCGACGACGGTGGCCTCAAAAGCTCCAACAGCAACGGCATTTTGACCCACCGGAGGGTAATGAGTGTTTTGGCTTGCTTTGGATTGCAACTTAGCATCAGCGCCTTCTTCTGGGATCGTTACATATCCGGATATCACGATCTTCTAGAAAATACACAAGCATCTGAACAACAAACGGTAAGTACGATGTCAATTTCATTTCCTACAATAATAGAAATATGTTGCAGTAATGAACTAGGATTAATTTAGTATAAGCTAACCATCCATTCAATTTTGTTTGAAAAACCTAATCAGTAAAAGTAATGGTTATCTTTTAGCATTTGTTTTTCTTACAAGTGCGTGACCTCGAACGCTGAGAACTGCACGAAAATATACTTAGAAAAATAAAAATCGCTCACTCATCGCCAAAAACAGTGGTATGAGTCATTCTCATGCAAAACTGCACGTCCTACCACTAGACACATTTGAATGATCACGTATTGAAGGTCCAAAAGAGGAACTTTGGTAACGCGAAGAAACAAAATATCGATGTAATAGGACCAAAAACACACATATTTTAATGATGTGACTATATTGCTATATTTCCCTCTCCTTAAAATAATTACGCTATCTGAACAACTAACTTTTCCTACTGATCTGATAGGTGCACAGTTATTCAGTCTTCAAAGTGCGCTAGCAGACAACAGCTGAGTTTTGATTGGGAATGGCTCATACCACTGTTTTTGGGATGAGCTATTTATATTCTAAGCACTTTTTCGTGCGGTTTTCAGCGTTCGAGGTCACGCACTTGTTAGCCTAGGGCAACAGCTGGGTTTTTCGATGGGTCCAGACCGATCGAAATTGCGCCTCAGGACCCGACCCGAAATTAAAAACAAAAAACGGTTGCTCTACCTTCCAACCAAAACAGACAGCGATAGTATGTGTGAGAGACTTCATTTTGCTGCTCCCATTTTAGAGTGCCTCCGCCTCTCTCTAGCTACCCTATGTTACTTGCCTAGGGGTGGCTAAATCACATGATAAAGTAATTGTGATCATCCATATAATCAGTGGCGGTCTTTGATCGACTTCTGTTCTTTATTTTCATCATCAGTTTCATCAAATTCAGAAATTATTTAAACGTGTGCCTAAAAAACAGTGTTATAATTCAAAATAAGTCTGACAAAACACACAATACAAAAAAGGACGAAAGCTTTCGAAGTCCTTGAATGGCTTCTTTTGTAATGTATTTTTAAAGTTTCATTAGAGTTTAAAGAGAACATTCTTGTATGTTTTGTTAGACTTATTTTAAATTATAACAGTTTCATCAAAAAAGCCTTTAGAATTGGATTGAATTTGAATGAATGTTTTTTAGTCTACACCAATCACACGCGGCGGAGTAGTGACGTAATAGTAAGCAAATGTTAAGAATCCACATTCAGTGGCGACGAAGCAGCGGCGCCATTTTTACCACGCTATGATTGTTATCAATTAAGTGTCACAGTCAATAAATTCGAAAACAGCTAATAGTTTTTACTGAAATAAATTCATTCAATGCAACAGAATGTGTAGACGTCTATTTCGTAAAAGAGATTGTTCATTTCTTGTTTAAAGAAACACCGAATTCGCAGAGGACTATGGGATTGTTTTATCCCGCTCTTTAAAAATTTACAAGCACTACAACTTCCGCTTTAATATTACAGATTCTACAGTACAACGTACATGCAGTTTGAAACAGTTTGACAACTTGTTCAGTTAACATTATACGGAAAAACTGCATTGCATAAAGGCAGCTTTAAAAATCCGGAACGAAATATGAAAGACGAAAGCATTTCTTCAGAGTTCTTTGATCTTCTGATTTGAGAACCAAGAAAAACTATGAAAATTTCTTCCATGTGACTTAACCTTTAGCAACTCCATTGTATTTAATCAGTACATAAATAACAACAAATGATAGATTAAATAAGCCACAAACAAAAGTTTCTAAAGAAATACATGCAATTAAATAATATTTTTTCTGAATTCTCCTACAAAACATCTACGTCTCCATTTTAACAGAATTTTTACCTTGTCTGGTCTGTAGAATGTACTAGAACTGCTTTTCGAAAACTGCGTCACTACGTACATCGTTGCTTCGCTTTAATTTGCCAGCAGAAAATAACAGTAGATATAATTAGAAAATTAACGATAATCCAATAAATATCTCATTTCTACCATGTAAATGAATTTATAGTGTTAATTATTTAGTACGTTACTAATTTAATTAGGAACGGTGTTTGGCAGGGTTACTAAAGGATCTGTCACATAGGATCTGTGAATCTTAAATTGGCTTTGGATTTCTTATTATTGGAAATATAAATGTTATCTGGCAGTCAAATCATCAATAAATATTACACGCTCTGATATAATATAACAGTGGTATTCAATTAAAAACCGTTCATTTTGGTCGGCTTCCCTCCATCCACACTCACCACACACAAGACGGTTACGAGACCCAGGTGTCCGTGATCACTTCTCAGTCAGCAGGGAAGCCACAAAAAAATTGTGCGGTTTGCTAGTAATGTATTAAAGTTTAATGTTTTTTTAATAATTAAAGTAATATACTTAAAAATAATGAAAATGAGAAAACACTCCGACATTACATTAACAGTACATTTGTTTTTTCCACGTATTCCCTGACATTATTTCTCGTACCCCAGATTGAATATCACTGTATAAGAGGATGTAGTTATAAAACAGCAAATAACTGTACAGGATTTCTAGGAAATGTTGTATCAAAGTTGGTTTAAAGAACTTAGAAATACCAATTACTCTTATTTCAAGTTAGTTATTTTGTTATTTCTTTTTATTAATGAAAACGTAAACCAAATGACAAAGAAAAGTAAATTTCTTCTTGTTTCTGTGTACCACACATCTATGTAGTATCTTGTTTTGTGTCTTACTAAATTAAAAAAACTTTCTCTTGTTTATATATATATATCCCAATGAGTGTTTAAAATTGACAAGGGAACCATATAAGATTCCGAAAGGCTCTCCTTGTTACATAACGTATTTTTACATTTTTATTACAAATTAAAAAAAAAAAAATTGTGTGTGTTGATGATTTCTTATTCAATTTAATGCAATTTTAAACATACATTAAGCATTTACTTCTTGTTTACAAATAACAAAATATTTACTGTTCGTTTTCGAAAGCCAGACCTTTCACTCGCGGACGATTCTACTCCGCAGAGGGGGTGAAACGCTGAGTTGGGCAGTTTCCTAAGACCTGTTTGAAAAAAATAACGGCGTAGCATTTTTGCAATAGTACGTATTCCTTCCCGAAAAGCACAAATAGAGCGCAGCTGCTAGTAAACTAACACTGATAAAAAGTAAACATCCCCTCTTTATTTCTCTTCACCCCTATTTTGATGAAATCGAAGGAGACCTGACGCATGCGCAAAAGCGCTGAAGGTTCTCGTAAACAAAAACGAACAGTAGTTTACTAAGGATTAATGGAATATTTTTGTTGTTGTTTGTTGCATAGAAATCAACTATACTAATCAGAATTCAATAAAGCCTATATTATTTTATGCTGTTATTTTCATCCTTTCTTCGCTTCTCTTCATTCATCCAACCATATTCATAAACGAAAACATTGGGTTTATCATCGCTACTCCTCCGAAACCATAACACACAGAAATACAAATAAGATATCAAACATTAGATATAATACTGAGGATGCCTACATTTCATTTAGTCGGCTTCCCTGCCACACACACGACGTACACGTGACCTTGGATTCCGAAGATTTTTTCTCAATAATTTCATTTAAAAAATAAATTCCAGAAGAACCACACTTAGACTGTCTCCACAGTAAAGAACTACAAAGCAGTTTCTAAAAAATGGCTAAGAGAAAGAAAAACGCTATCACAAGTGAAAATATTAAAATCCTACACTGTAAACGGTTGTTAGATAAGAAACTCAATGAAGATAAATTATTAATTGAGCTACCAAAGGTTGTTTAAGAAAACTGGCCTCTAAAATGTCTCAATCCTACAATAGGAAAAGTGTATGAGATCTATGAGGAGTGTGTTGCAGATCAGTGATTCTTTGAATCACTTAAGGGCATAATATATGGCCTACATTTTAAAGTGGCTCATAAGATATTTATAAACATCAAGTTTAATAAGATGGATCCGATGATACTGAACTCATAAGTGCTCAAGTAAGTAAGTAATTTATTTTTTTAGTAAAACTAAAGCGATCCATATTAACAACCTACGAAGCCCTCGATCTCTAAACAGGGCTGGGTAATAAGACTAATTCAGTTTAAGTTTGTTGTAGATCATTGTATTATTCTTTGTTTTCGTGAAGGACTGGTGTATACGAATATAAAATCAGACAGTGAAATGGAGGTTCTGGAAAGGTCCATCTACAACAAGATCAAACCGTCCCCGCTGTGCGAATACTTAAAACGAGAACCAAGACATTATGTGAAACCTGGAGATTACTTAACAGATTCATCGTCGAGATGATCGCGAGACTGTCAAAGTACGGTATAATACCGTTTTTCGCATTTAACGGTTTAAACCTGTTATTACGAAGTCGGAAAATGGTAATTATCTGCTAAAAAAAAAACCGGTAGTTTTTTAGAGTGCAGGCGGATATAGCAGCCAAACCATACAGGCTCTACACAATTTTAATCGAGAATTCTGCTTTTTAACGTCTCACCGAATTAAATGTAGAGGGAATCTACAACCAAGTAGATATTAGACAGTTAATTCCTTAAAATTGATGTCGTTCAAACTGTGTCTTAGAATTGGAATAAACATATTTAACATGCGGTTGTAATAATAACAAGTTAGTAGACCATTACCACACTAAGCGTTAATAATAAAACATATTTTTATATGGTTTTATTATTAATGCTTAGTGTGGCAATGGTCCACTACCTTGCTATTATGTCTTAGAATTGTTCATCGCATTAGTATTAAGTTCATAATTACACAAAATTATTTGAAAAAGGGCTGTAATCAGGCGTAAAGAATTTATAATGATTGGTAATAGTCTATTCGTAGTTAGTAAATGTATGGTCTATTGTTTTGTTTTATTACAAATATGAAATTTTTATCTCTAAATAATCATATATGTTTTGTTGTAATTTTCCTTAGATTTTACAAATTGAAGTGATGAAATCTGCTTTGATGTGGATCATAATGTGGTTCTGGAGGATTTTCAATGCTCACGCTCTTCTCGAAATGGTGTTATTTTGTATATTTTTCGATAAATTATGGGTAAGTTAATATATTAACTGCTTATTTCATCTATGCAAATATTATCGCAAGTGTTTTTTTAATTGAGTTAATTGAAAATGTTAACAAAAACAAACAAATCTTCTCCATTTCGTTAGAATTAGTGGTTCTGTGTTTTCTTGCTAAGAAAAAGAAAAGGGATGCTGGTTGGATTAGAATTAATTCTAATTACTTTCATTAAATAGAAAGAGAGTGCGTATTTATCTCTCTTATTTAGAAGAAATATGAGTCAAATGTACTGCAGACAATAAAAAGAAGGTTGGCAAGTGCATGTTCAGTTGCGTCTCATTTTAATTATTATCTCTGTACCTTTTTAACTGAATACCTGCTGTACTCGGCAAATGAGCAAATCTTCTGTATTTGCCAGAATGAATTGCAGCTGAATGGATATAGATTGTAACGATTGTAAACGCCAGTAACATCTAAGTTAATCATTCGTATCGTTTCAAGTCAATAATGAGTATAATCTATCTATATATCTATATATTATGTATATATAATATACATAATTCCCTGTACAAACTTTAAAGATAGGAGAGGAATGCAAAAACAAACCGTATTCGTAGTGGAACGTATGTCCGCAAACGCCAGCCGAATATGCCAGAAAGTACACTCAGGTTCAGAAATAAAAGACAAGTAAGGTAGAAAATATGTTTATTAGCCCTATGTTTACAATATGACAGTAAGGTGTACACTTAGAGGTTCACAGTAGGTACCCAAAGTTCCTTCCACCAACAATCTCTGGTGCAAATGAAGAAGATTGTGCATTCGTCTGTTGGGGAACCGTTCACGATACAATCGTACAGCGGCTCATCCGTTTCCGTTCGCTGCCCGATAGGCTAGGTGCATATCTACCCTCTCAGCATTAGTGAAGCGATACATTCTAATGTGCAGCCAAACAGCGCACTCTAGCACATTCGGGTGGCGTTTGCGGACATTCGTTCCGCTGTGAATAGGTTTGTTTTGTATTGTTGACCTACCTTTAAAGTTTGTAAGGGAATTTTGAATCATCTTGTACATATGTATATTTATGTAATTTTTATTTAATCTTTAAATTTTTACTTAGTCGTAATATTTTTCCCCTTACATATATTTGTCACTTTACAATTCCAAATGTGGTATTTATATAGTTTATTACATTGCCTTGTCATTATTTACATATATCTACATAATTTGTGAGTGAATATTTGAGAATTATCTGATTGTGAATCTTTCTGCAGATCTGACAAGATATTAACTCCTATTTTATTTTAATGAATGTTTTTTCCTTATTAGATTACAAAGTAATAAATTTTAATCACTTTAAATTCGTAGTTATCATCTTTAATCTCATTTGTGGGCGTTTTATCAAAGGTAATTGGAAAACTGAGGTCCTGAATGTTGACTTTTTCAATTTAACTGCGCAAAATCTCATTATTTAAATATTGTGCCATCATGTGATAATGACCACTGCGTTAGAACCAATCAGGAATTTAGAATTGCTGATGGGTGAGGGATGAACAGCATGGCAGCTACTATTCAATAAAAACAAAAAAACGCAATTCTGGATGGGACGGGAATACAAATAAAATAAATCTCGCCATCCCCCCCCCCCCCAAGTCCTAAATGCTGAATTTCTTTTTTTTTCGGATGCAATGAGAGGGTTTAAACCTTCCGCCAATCTCAAATCAATGCTACCAGTTCTCAACATTAGCTTTGGACGTGTTTGCATCAGTTATTATCAAATTTTTTTTTAATAAATAATATTTTTAACTTGAAGTCCTCCCTTTGAAATGAATAATTATTTAAAGGAATGTACATGCGTTTATTTCAATTAGTCCTTTAAGGCATCCCTTTAATTTAATCGTTTGTAATTCGCATACTTCGTGAAGGCTGTTATCTTTTATCTCGTTTAATGTAACCACTGGGTAGCCATTTATCACAGACACCGTTTGCAATCTGATCGTTAAACAGTTACTCTGGAAACCACTAGATGGCAGCAGCGTCTACGCATTTAGATCACAGAATAGAAGACGCTCTCAGATGAGGACGAAGTCATCCTCAATACGAAATGTTGTCCTTTACAGCTACTAATTACGACCTATAGACTAATAGAAGCCATCAAGATTGTCCATATAAATATTACTATTGATTTATTTCTCGACCGGAAAGTCACTTAGTTAAAATTTATTATATTTTGATAATATTTCAAAAAAAAAAAAAAAAATCTACAATAATAAAATTCAAAAATTTAATTTGGGAAAACATTTCTACAAATATTTAATAATAACAATATACATTTCAAAGTCGTGAAAATAATATAAAACAAAATTCTTATATTTATAAATTTTAAATTGTATTTATAAATAATATTCGTGCAAAACATTTTGAGTTTGCTTAAGTTTTCACTGAGATAATAAATACCGACTTAAATTACCTAAAACCACTTCATCTTCGTCAAATCAACACCTGCGCATATTAAAAAAATAATTACAAATTCCATTACTATCACAAGTAAGACATCCGTAGAAATCCACTCTTTGCTATGAGTAAGATTTAAGTGTATCTAATGGTTTTCTGTAGAAGATTCAGGCACAAATTTCTCCACAGAATTTACTTCTTCTCTTGTATCCATTTATTCAATCAAAGATGCTGGGATGGACTATTTAAATATGAGTCACAATTCGTTCGTTTGACTTTTCAATCCTCTGTGTACTTTAAATATTTTTTAATGAAGCTGACGATGTCTTACTATATATATAAAGGCCGCTTTACATGTACCATTTCACAGGCCATAATGCAGGCCAAAACGCAGGCAATGTTAGGATAGATTGCCAGTGCATTGGAAGCATTTAGTCTACCGTCTTACACGTACCATAATGCCTTCCATCACACGGAAAATTTACACTTCTCAATTGTCATCAAACGTACATTTTATTTACGAATAAAATAGCATTGATTTATATAAAAATCATTTATTCAATTCATCGAATAAATGAAAGAATGCTTTTAATTGATTAAAATAGGAAATATTCATTTAAATATTCATTTTTCATCGTTTTGTATATCTTTGTTTTTCAGTTTCGATAGTTCTCGTTAAATCTCGACCATCCCACGATACGTTTTCGAGATTCCAATCGCTCGCCGATTCAAATTTTCAGGACGAAATTCTGTAATGATTTTGATTACTAATGTAACATTTTCTAAAGCATCCACGAAAACATAAGGAAAACATGACCTCCGTACGTGCACATCGTTTTTGTAATCGGTAATTTCGAATAAATAGATACGAATCGATTGGACTTCAAGTTCTACAATTAGTCACCAGGAGTGCTAGTATCAGATGGCCAGCCATCCCATTGCTCGCCATCTCTTCGAAAATAGGGCGGCTCTATGTGGCAATGTGGTCGCCATCACTCATGGCGAGCTTATGGCCTGTGAAATGGTACTTGTAAAATGGCCTTAAGATTATCATTCTAATCTTCCCGCCTTAAACAATAAATAAAGTTAGAAAAGTTCAAGTATCCAGTAAAAGTTCAATAGGAAAGGCTTCCGGCGTTTCATCACCAACGGAACTAAAGTCGAAGTCGGGTGGTCAGCCCGACGCTCGCCCGCCTTTAACCCCGGGAAATAAACCCGGTACTACTCTACAGAGGACTGGGTGGACCCCAGAACCCGTCTGGAGAAAGGAGAATTCAACGTTGGAAAAAAAAAATTTCCCAACCCCGCCTTGTGTGTGTATGGGGGGGGGGGTTCGAAAATAAAATCAGGCTTCTCAAAGCCGCAGTCAAGCACCTTACCAAGTGGCTGTCTCGCGCGCACACTTAAAGGAGTAAAAGTCACCATAAGAAAGTTTACGAGTCTTAAAAGAGTCGATTGTATTATAAACAGGTTTTTCTTTTTGGGGGGAGGGAGAAGAAATGTCCGGTTTTTTCCTCGCATTGTTGATTCAAAATAAATAAATAAATTAAAAACAGTGGAATGGTGAGAATATATATTTTCATACAGATGTAGGTATATAGAATTAGTCTACGTAGAGAATACATGGTACAATACATCTGGAAAAGTACATTTTTACATACTCTCTATAGAATGGTAAGTATACATATACGTAAGTTACGTAAAATGGCAAGTAGAATAACTGTATTACAATACCGATACCACATCTCAACACATATGAATACATACGATGTAGAGAACCTAAAGGCATTGTAATTAACTCGTTTCTTGTCCACAATACATATATGAATACCAAGTTTCATTAGATCCACCAAGAGGTTGTAATAAATTAAAGGGCATAGACGAACACAACCACCCACGTCTACGCACAGCTTAATGAACACTACGCAATTAATCACAAAACACACACACAAACAGACTGCTTGATTGTGTAAGCCTCACTTATTTAAGAAAGTAAGATAAAAGCTAAGTGAATCCATAAATATTTACCATTTCTCTCTCTCATTGTTTTCAGGAATTTTTGGTGTCCATTCAGTATATTGGTTTCATCGCTCTTTTTATCTTAATTTCTCTAACGGAAGTTCATTATCACGATGTAAGTATATTTATCTTTGTTATCATTGGAATAGTAAACACTACTCGAATCTTGTATTTGAAAATCTCCATTTTTTTTGTGTTTTTTGTTTTTTTATATTGTTTTGAAAAAACACTGTTTACAAACGTCTTTTTCAATCGGCATTACTAAAATTTCATTACTTTGAAAGCAATTTCTCCAACCATTGTCAATTGGTTTGTTTTTCAAATCAACACACAACAGAATAGAACCCCTTATTCGAATCAGGAAGATTCATGACGTCACTCAAACGTCGTAATTAAACTTAAAAATCTTTTGCAAAATTCATATGGATGAATAAAAATGAATTTCTACAATATTTGTATAAAAGATGGGATATATGGTAATTTTTACAATACAATTAAAGAGTAAAGTCCGAAAATTTCACTCCTTTCAAAAATAATTACAATAAGATGCTCTTGATATCAATGATGACATCACTGAATCATTACAGCTTTGTTTAATAACAGAAATAGAACTTTAAGGTATGCTATTAGTAATTTAAAGTACGGTATGTATTTCTTCTAGCTATTTAACACAAGTAATATTCGTTTGTTTAACAGATGTCCTAAATACATCGGTAACTTTCGAATACAGATTTTTAATTTTTATTATTTTTTTTCCCATTCCAATGAAACAGCATTTGTCTTTTTATTTGTCATGCACATCTTAGCATTAAATTATTATTATTATTATTTAATTATTTATATAGAATCGTGCTTCATTATTAATTCTTTATGCAAGTCCAAAATGTAGTAAAAAAAAAAATCTCTTATAAATATAGTTTTCCTATTCTGTATATGTACCCCTCTATGGATAATCCTAACATGTATCCCTTTGTGGGTAACGCAAGAGTCATCCCTGTGTGTAACGACGGTCAAGGTCATTTGCTAAATGATTCTCGAATTTTGATTCGCAGTGTGACTTATAATCAAGTCTCCCAATAAACAAATTCATTTATGTTCCTAGCAAAGCATTCATTTTAATTGTCTGTCTGTTATATGACGGGCAAATACTCTAGTATTTACATATATTCTTCTTTACTTACTTTATGTAAAATAATGACATGGGTAAGAATCCTCCATAATACTAATATGAAATGCTTTGGCTACCCCCAAACAAAGCTGTAATGCTCTCTGGCTTTTCCCAAAGCTTTATTATGCAGTCATGATGAACACGTGACATTCAGTGGTAAATGCAGTCATTGGAATTCGAAAGCTGGATTATTCATAAAGGAAGTTTAACTTTTGTCGATCTAAAAATAGTTATTCTGAATCGAATTACTAGTAGATTAACTTTATTCAAACCGACATTAATCACAAACAGGAAATGATTTCCGCAATAACATTGCTGGAACAGCAACTCAATTGTAACATAACGAAAAAGCAGCTACAGCCAATTATCCTTAAGAGTAACAAGATAGACTCTTAAGGTATCATTAAAAGAAAGCATGATTCGTTTACCGCCAGAAAAAGAAAAATTGCGGGTTTGTTTTGTTCAGTGACGAATCTTGTTTTGTCTTTGAAAGGCGTGATGGTGCCAGAATACTCAAACGACAAATCCAAGCTGAACGTTCGATATAGTTGTTACAGACGTAACCAGTTGTAATAGTTAATTATTATTTAAATTAAATCATTACAAAGATATTTTAACATGCCTGTTATAAATTAATCAACAAACCAAAAAGGCACCAAAGTAAACAAAACATTTCGCCTCTGAGCTATCAACAGTGGGAGTTGTGGGACGGCCTTATTTGGTTTCGCGATCTGAGCTTTCGACAGAGGGTTTGTGTGGCTGATGAGTCCAAAAAGAGTAAGAAACGGCCGTCCCACACCCCCACTGTTGATAGCTCAGAGGCGAAATCTTTTGTTTAACTTTGATGTCTTTTTTTGGTATGTCGATTGATTATTAATCATGTTGATAAGGGGCTCCGCATAGGAGCCCGAAAGTTCCATGTTGAAGTATTTAAAAAAAAACTAATTTTATAAATCTAATTTTATCCTATACAATTGAGTGTTGGTTTTTTGTTAATTTATTATTAATCAAACACTTATGGTATAAACCATAAATAAACCATCCGAAGATCAGTTTTGTCTATTAACATACAAGAAAACCCAATTGTAGCAGCATGCAAACGAGCACATTTCATTGACTATATCTCACATCTTTGTCTCTTTTATCCAGTAGTAAGACGGCTTAGCTTCAGTCACGACTTCCCTATCCAATTCTTTTGTTAGATAAGCCAGTCAGTCATAATGATTGGATACCTCACATCTTTTTAAGAAATTATCCCAAATAACCATATTTATAAATATTAGCGGAAAAGTAGATTTAACAAAAATAAATAATAATTTATATTCCAGTAATATTTAATCAAAGCTTATTAATTTTTAATGTTTTTGGAAGTGAATTTTGGAACGTGTTCAATCCAAAGTTGCTAATACAAGTAAATCATTTGTTTTTTCTTTGCAGGTGAGTAATTACATTGGCAAACTTGCTGCCACTTCAGCGACCCGTCTAGCTGTATAGCATTGGGAATATTCTTCCAAAACTCACCAATCTAGTCCCGCATCGCTGTGTAACTGCAGATGGAATACCTTACGTATTTACAAAGACTGTAGACTAGTTGTTGAACGTTGCTCTCCAGAACGCAACCAATGTATCCATTTCGTCCCTTTGTATGTTTTGCAGATCAATATTAAGTTTTCATTAAGTTTTTTTACATTACAAAAGCAGCTTTGGAAAGAAAGAAAAAAAGAAATTCTCTAAACGGTTTTAAAGTGTGATATAAGTTGACTTCAAACGTTGTAATTTATTTTCTTTCTACTCAACAAATAACTAAGATATCTGCTAGAATTATTGCAGGGAGTTGTTTAAAGTCAACACTAGTCTGCTTATATTAAAAACTTATTATTAAACTATTAGGAAAGAGAGATGGTGGCAAAATAAAAGGTATTTAAGATATCTTACTGTTTTATAAATATATTTTTATTTTGAAAATGTTATTAAAAATGCTTCTCGATTGCCTGTGTTCAAGTTAATATAATTTAAATTATATAATGTTAAAGCCTACAAGAACAATGCAATAATAATAAATTATATGAACTGATGAAAGTTATATTTGAATTATAAAAATTTAATGTAATTTTTTAATGTTTTATTTTTCTTCGAAGTATGAAAATTTTTTGTTAATAATTTTTATAATAAAAGCACTATTTATTGTTAAAAAAAAAGAATTTTATTGAATATTCAGAAATGTAATTTTTAAACCACTTTATAATATATATAGAGAGAGAGACGCAGTTAAATATTTTTTGGTGATCTTAAATATAATGTGTGATGATGATTTTATTTTGTAGTAAGACAACACACATTTACACATTCGGTAGCATTACCAGTTGTTCATTGGACGTTAATAGAAAGCAACAAAAGATGTTAATTCTATCTGTAAATTCTGATGAAAAACAGTTCGAAACTTAAAAAGTTTAAACGTTTACTGCTTTGTATAGTTTTTTTTTTTGGTATTGCTGGTTTAGCGTTTCCTTAAAGCTCAATTATTTTTATGTTTCCAAAAAATCGGAAACAGTAAAACATTTAAAATATGAAAGCAGTTCAATATTAATTCTGAATATATATAAGACAGACAGACAGACACTAAAGACAAATAAGAAAATTTTTGGGAGGTTAGTGTTTTTCCATATGTATAATATTGGAAGTAATAAAGCCCGAAATTAACGGTGAAAAAGAAGTGAAAAACTATAATCAAATATAAACAGCGGACTTGTTGAAGCAGTGGATTCAAATATGCAAACCTCGACGAAATTAAGCCTATTTTAAATTGTTTATTTATTTACGGGATTACTGAAAATGTGAATAATTTATTAAAATTTTAATTAAGGTTAAATACAGAAGGAAATACATAGTCCTAATTTGAAAAAAAAAAAGTTTGATCTAAGTTATTATAACAAACATATACTTCAACTTTAAAGTTTCTTTTCTTCATTAAAGAAGTTATTAAATTTGAAAGTAATAACAGCAATAATTGTTATCTACTATTCTAATAAGGAAATTCTATAATAGCTACATTAAAAAAAGATATTGGTTACCTCAAAGATATATTTATAAAAACAATGAATAAAATTATTTATAAACAACTTATAAAAATTAAAAGCTGACGGTCCTACTGTTAACATCCACTTTGTCTTGTGTTCTTTCGGTTTTTGAATTGGAGACATTATTACTTAGAAATTACAGGACTTAGAAGAAATAATAAAATTCAAGATTATTTTTTTTTCCAATTCATTTGTCTTGTTTTGTTACTTTGCTAGGACTGGATTCATTTGTATTGGAATTTTAATTTTGATTCTTGAATTTACTGTTCAGTTTATGAAAGAAGAGCTTTTGATGACGTAATTTCCTTATGGATTGATATTTCAAGGACGTAACATCCCCATCCATTGCTAAAATCCGTAACGGAATCTTATAAACATTACGAAAACATTCTGGTTTTTGTATTTTCTACAGTTACGAATACATAATAATAATTAAAAGTGAAATAATTAAAAACGTTCCAAACTATTCCCCTTGCTTGGCTATGCAAAGTTTGTCCTTTCTTGTTCACGCTTATGCGATCACAAAACGACGCCATCTTGGGCTGACTGCTCGGAGTTCAAATTGATGACGTCATGACTGGTGACGTTTATTCCAGACAAAAACGATCGCTACATAATGACCATATACGGCAAATCGTTTTTTTGAAAACTGCTATAGTAATATTATATTTACTCTAATAAAAATAAAACAATGAAATCATTGTTCTTTCCTTTTTGTAATGATCTCATTACTATATGATTTTTTATTTCTAAAAACTCCTATTAGGCTTGCCGAGGGGAAGAGTGATACAAGGGATGAAGAAGTATAATATCTGCGATAACTTGGGAAGGGAAAAAAAATATAAATCAAGGAGCTAAATCAAAGACAAAATATAGTGTAATTAAAAGATTTTCTTGAGTTTGGATGGATGCCACTGTAAATCCATGGCTCTTCCCCAGTGGTTATTAGTTCATTCCAAATTGCCATTCCTAAATCTTTTGAACGATTGTCTTTCTTAAAAAAATCTTTAACTTCCAAGAAATCAGTTGAAATCCAAGTCTAATCAGTTGTAAATAAAGCAATTTACTAAAGATATTTCCGGAACATTCCGAAATCTTTTGAAATATAGGAGAAATCAAAAGCTGTTGCTTTTCGATAAAATGTTTGGTTATTTTGGAATCCCAGTCATTCATTCTACAATAATTACAAAGAAGAGAAAGGGGTTAAAAAAAAAACATTACAATTTATCGAAGTTAATTTCTACTGAAAAGCAAATTTAACGTCCATAGATATAGAAAAAAATCCCAACTGGACAGTAACTATGCCTTCGTCCACTGAGCCAACATCAAGGGGAAAATCCTGAACAGCTGTTTCATACTTATTAGGAATCATCAGCAGAATAAGGATGAAACAGCTGTTCAGGATTCTCCTTATGTTGGATCACTGTGCGAAGGCATATTTACTGTCCAGTTGTTGATTTCTGCTTGTTATAGAATTACGTGCGAACTTAATTAAAAAAAAAAAAAAAAAACACGCTTACGAAAGATCTAGAGATTTCTTTGCTTCCAGGAACTGCTCTGTTTCATAAAAACCGCGTCGTAGATTTTTACCGCCAATTTTCAACTGGAAAATGAAATTTCCTTCTCACTTTATTTTTCAAATTAATCGACTGAAAACCTTACATAATTTGCTAAATGATATATTTTAATCAAAAAAGTCGCTTTTTTTTTTAACTGTCTGTTCTGTGAAAGAGGTCCAAACTATTTTGCATTACTCTTGAAGAAAATAAAAATGTTTAATTCACACGACATTGCTCACAATAGTCTACTATTTCCTTGTAATTTTTGTAAATTTTCCTGTTTTCGTTTATATTCGATGTTAATTGTTTGCCTTAACTCTAAAGAACTGTATCTCAGACAAAGAGTTCTTGTCAAAGACATTCACAAACAAACTTCTGTTAATAAAGAATATGTAAATAAAATATTTATTGCAATTTTCCTGTAACAACATATATATCGGTTTTAAATATCTTAGTTTCAGCAAAGAAAAAAATAGACAGATATATATATATATCTCATACCTCTGTAAAATGGTATTCTTATTATGTAAATAATGTAAAATAATGCGAATTTTATAGGTTTTTTTTCAAATATCTTTCTAATGTTCTAAGTGTTGTCTTTTCATAACTATTTCTCTTGTTAGTATTATCAACGGAAGTTTTTGTTAATGTTTCTTTACCGAGCTATATGAAAATAATAAAACCACTGTTAAAAAATCGCATGAAAATTGATCAGTGGAAAGTGTATTTATTTATAATTTCGACTTCGTGGAGAGAATCGATGTCCCTAATCATCGCCATCTTCAAATTTTTCGCGCATGCGCTCGAGTCCTTCACATGACATCTCTTGTGACTGCTCGGTTATCGCCATCTTGATCTCTGCCCTCTCAGTCACATCCACTTGTATCTGTAATTAACTTCTGCGTCTGTTATTTTTTTTATTAAGATTCCACTGCAGTATTTACATTCTATGAGACAGCTGCTTTAAGCTGATTAGTTCTTATTGGCTGGCAATTTAGTGATGTTAAATATTGTGAAGTATAAAATGAATCCACCAATAACAAAACACCAAAAAAGATAAACAAACTTCCCGGCAACATTGAAAAACCTTACAAAGAAGTTAAAAGCAGTTGAAATTCAGACAGACTAAAAAAAAATGATGACATCGTAGTACGACAGAAATCTTCTACATTACATCCAGCTTTTTTTTTTTTTTTTTTTAAATTGCTTAAAACATCACAAGCAATCGACGATATTACATATAAAATAAATTGTACAGTTTTTACGTAAATCAAAGACATTTACGAAATTGCCACAAAGGCGGCAACCAGATGAACGTTGCATTTTGATTGTAGAAATAACCAAAAAAAAAAAAAAACCTCTTATATAAACGAACTATGACAACACAGCTAACAACGACCTTGAATTCAAAACACACATTTATTGTAATTTACAATTGGAAAAAAATTGCTTGTAGAAAATAATTGTATACATTATTTTTCCTCCAAAACTATTTTTAAGCAATGATCTATATTTCAGTGATTGTTTGTTACAAAATATGAAATATATGTTGGAAAGCAACGCAGAATATCAATTATAAAATCAATTTTCATGCGATTGTTTATTGGGTATTTGGACGTCAAAATCCACCAAGTGTGTTAGTTTATTGTAGGGAAATCATATTTTTGAAAATTATTACGAAATACTTTTTCGAGAACTTCTACGATACTCCAGAAGGATTCAGACAGGAAATTGTAATGTTATTGTACAGCGAAGATACCAATTGCCTAATATCTAAAAGTCACAACTAAGTATTTTTATTGGGGTTTAGACGAATGGTCACAAGAAATATTAAGAAAATATGATGGGTGTTAAAAATGGTCTGTTGCTTCCTAGATGTTATGTAATGCAATACTGCTTTTTATTGTTTCTTGTTTGAAGCAGTGGAATTGGTGTCTGAAAGATCTTGAAAAATATTGATAATTGTTATTCATTTTTCTGTCCTTTGATTTATACGAACCATAAACAGAGAATAGGGTTTAAGTCTAGACACGAATTTACAGCCTAAATGAAAATTTCCATCTAGTCAAACATTTGGAATGCGACGTTGTTCTATACGCTTGTCTCTGTATGTTGAGGAGTATCTGTGTACATTGTTAATAATGTCTTAAGAATTTATAGGAGGAGAGGAATCTATTTCAGAAATTTTTCGGATGCAACCACGATATTTTTGTGAAAGTACATTATCTTGCTGGAAGCATCCGGACTACGTCTAAAATGTGTCTGCAGGCAGGATAACATGCAACTACAGATATTGAAGTGGGCTTATTTCGTATTCAGACATCTAATGTACATGTTCGCATGTTTATCAGCTTTTAAGTTTTGTTTACATCTAATAAACTGTTAAATAGAACTGTTATTTATGATATAATTTCATTTACAAAGTTTGTTGTGAATTACAAAACCTGATATTCTATACGAAGTTTTTAAGCAGTGTTTTGAAATTTAGAAAGATATATTTATCAATAAAAAAAAGGAAACATGTCTTATTCATGAGAAATAAATCAAAAACGCAAAAGACTGAGATGTAAGATACTGGGCGGATCCGGTGACGATGGTCAGGAAACCTGAAATAGGCTGTCTTGGATTCCCGGTATCACAATTTCCAAAACAGATCAGTGAACTCTTGTGCGTTTTTCATTTATTTCTGCCGTAATTGTTTCCATGCACGTTAAATTTTTGTACTATACGTCTTATTCAATTTAAGATTCTATTTAGTTATTATTATTTTAGTTCAGAAACTTAAAATAAATTTTATTACTTTTTTTTTTTTTTTCAAAAAGAAGAATCAAATGAAACGTAAGTGTAATTTTTTTTCTTTTCCATAGATCTCGACCAGTGTCAAGTTTTTATTTTAAATTCGTTTTTTTTATAGTGCTTTAAAAAAAAGAAAGAAAAGGAAAACAAATCCTAAAAGACTTTATTTTTATTTCAAGTAGAATTCAATAGTTTAAAAAATAAAACTCTTGAAGTAAACTTATTTTAAAAAATATCTGAAAATATATTTTTCACAGAAGTAAAAAACCATTTAAAAGAGTTTACAACAACAAAAAAATTCAACTGATTTATAGGACTAAAAAACTCAATGTAAATTTTTAAAAAAAGCACGGCTTTAAGAATCTTTCAAAACTATTTTAAAGAACTATTTTAATTGTATTGAATAAAAAATTGTAATTCGCGTAATTTCTAAAAAAAAAATGAAAGATTTAAAATAAATATTGAAATGAAAAGCAAATACAACGAGAACACATATCAGGAAAGTCAGAATCTATAATTATTTTTTTATAAAAAAAAAAATTCTAAAAATTAAAAGTTTAAAAAAAAGTAAATCCTCTTGTGGTATTTTTATTCTAAAAAAGTTCTAGTTTTAAAGAAGAGATTGTGCTATATGAAGGTTTATATGAAAGAAATATTATCTAGCTCTTAATTGTATTTAATATAAGTCTTAAATAAAATTATATTTACGAATTCTAATAGTTCTGAATATATATATTTTCACTGAAGGATTTAATTTGTATTTTTGGATGCAAGTGATGCAATTTTTATTTTAATTTACGATTTAATGGCCTTTTTGTTCATAATTGTATATTTACTGCCATTGATATCATTTTGTAATACAAATTCCAAATTCAAAGGTTATTCAGTCATTAAATGGAATTTTAACTATCTTATGAATTCTTATGTAACTGTTTACAAAATATAACTTTTTCAATAATTCCTATGTGAATTTTTTTGAGTGCGAAAATAATAAAATATTCATTTTTATATTTGTTAATGTATATAAAGAATTTCCTGCGTCAAAATGTCCTTATTAAAACTATGACAATTTGTTGAATTTTAATGATTTTTTTTTATTATTATCAAATGCTGTTATTTATTGATCATGTTCTTCACTGAGCTTCCTTTTAAGATAGAATAAAGGTGCTTTGTTAAAAGCTACTATGCTCTTTGCTTGTTTCTCACGTTTTCATCAAATAATTCTTATTAATAAATAATAATTTTAGCTAACATAATTAGTTATATTTGAAATATAATAGTAAAAAAAAATAATACTACCCGATTGAAATCTTACGAATTTTAATTTAGACACGAAGCAATACTTCCATAAGAAGTTAAAGCATATACAGGTTGATTCTAAATTCATAGGAAAAACAATGTAGTTTGGTAAGGCACACTAAACCAAACATTTTTTTTGTCAAACAATGTATGTCCGCAACTGTCGCGTTACCCGGCTAAACCTTGAAGGAAAATTGTTGCTGGTAAGCATGTGTAGCGAATGGATTTAGGTTTGCCCACACATGAATATTGTGCACATTAAACACTCCTTCATGTGTAAACAATGCTTCATCTGTGAAGAGCACATGTGCTGGTAAATCCGGCTGCACTGCACTAAAAAAATTCTGCTGCATAAACCAGCAACAAAGAATTCTATCCACCGAGGATAATCCTCAGCTTTCAATGCGTGAATTCTCTGTAAATGGAATAGGGTGTAATTGCTCCCGGTGCAAAATTCTTCATACGGTGGTTTGTCTCATATCTACGCTACGTTCAAGAGCTCTGGTGCTTGTGTCGGGACGTTCCTCAATCTGTCGTAGAATGTAAA
>JAFIDM010000179.1:30362736-30376474 GCA_023159025.1 Thereuonema tuberculata | reverse complement strand
CAATGAGAGATAGGAATCTCGAAACGGTTCCGTCTTGGGTTCCCGGTCCAAAATTTCCAAAAAGTGAACCTTTAATTTATGTGTGTTTTTATGCTTTTTTTGTAACCTTCCTTGGAAAGTAAGAAAAACATAGTAGTTCTAGTCAAACGATAACACCATTTTTTGAAAAACTAAATAAACGAAAATATCACGGAGAACACTGTTTTATCTCAATAACGCATCTTTCATTTCCGAAAATATTATCATTTTTATTTCTGTTTATCTCCGATGGCTTGTTTGATAAATGATATCATTTAAATGGCACATCCTGTATCTTATCACGATTAGTGCAGGAAGCGTTCAACAGTTTTTCATTTACGAATTAAAGCCACAAACGAATTTGTTACTTGCTTAGGATGTATCCGACTGAATTTACAGTATGGTTATTTATTTCTGTAAAGAAATGAAAAATAGGCGATCAAAGATATACTGCTCTTGTTTATCGAATGATGTCACAGAGTCTACCTGTGGGATTAGAATTCGTTTGTATTTTTTTATTAAGTGTATTTTTTTGACAGTTTCGTATCAGTTGTATTTATTTATTTATTCGCAATAGATATGTATGTGTTTGAATGATGAATCGTATCATCTGATTTTCTTTAATAAACAAGATATAGTTGGCCTGCCAGCTTCCGAACATCCGCACGATAAGATACAAACAATTACATCAAAACACTGTGACAGCATATTTTAAACATTTCTATGTAAGTTGCGTTTATTTACCGTGGTAATGGAGCTGATAGTTCGGTTCGCTATTGGTCCAATCTCCGTAAAAATCAACGGGGAGATTTGGCAGCATTTATCTATTATTATAGTTTCGTGTTCTAAATATAAATATTTTTTTTAGTCATCACAATTACTGTTCTTTAACGTACTTCTGGCATTTTTCTTTCCTTCCTCCAAATTTAATCGAATATGTATTTAAAATCTATAGTGAACAAATAAATATCAGCAAACACACACATAACTTTATAAAATAACAAATTATAATTAACAATATAAAAAAACATATAAGTTTATACGTATTCTGGAGCTTTCGAGCTGTCTTTGCGGAGCTCATTTTCAACCTCATTTTCCGCTCATTTTCCGCAAAGGCCGCTCGAAAGCTCCAGAATACGTATGTATGTTTTTTATATTGTTAATTATAATTTGTTATTTATTAAAGTTATTTGTGCGTTGGCTGATACTTATTTCTTCACTATGAATTAACCATCACACGTAAAAACTTTCTCGTAAAAAATCTATGGAGATCTTTCTTGTAAGCAACCTTTATCTGCCTCTAAAAGTTCAGCTTCCTAGGATATATACTATTTGCGCTGTTGTGTTTATAGACAGACTTATATCATTCTGCTTAAAATTGCATTTTTTTTTCACATCATATTAATGGCTTTACAAACGTTACACAAATAAATAATATACTGTGATTGTTACCATGCGGCTGTAACAAATTAACCAAGAGTATAAAGATGATTTCTGTTTTTGTTTGCAGATGACGACGTAAAACTCTCTTCTAACTTCAACTGTTGTAAAATTTCCCATCTATGATGGGCAGAAAGCCGCGCCAGCATGGTCGAGCGGTCTCAGGCGTCGGTCTGCCGTGAGGCCAGTGTGCTGGCGTCCGGGTTCAAATCCCGGTTGTGAGCATGGATGTTTCAATTTCCTTTCCTGTGTTGTAAAGCCTCTTCTTCACTTTCTCTTCGGTCTGACGTCATTCCGTGATGGCGTCCTAGAGAAGGCAACGGGAATCCACTCTAGTATCTGTTCCCAAGAATAAGTTACGGTTTCTCCTAGGGGTCGCCCTTCGGGGGTCACTAGGGTCCGTGAACTTTCAACCAATCTTCGGATTGAATTACTGTGTATGTATGATGGGCAGAAAAGAATTCAGAAATTTCCATTATGCAATAAAAAAAAAAAGTTGACATTCTTGTTTTTACTGAAATTGAAATTGAACATTTATATGCTATAAAATCGAAGAATAAGACCGCCGTTAAGAGGCTTTGAATAGAACTATTTTGTTTGCGGAATCACACAAGATGACAAATTTCTGCAACTTCACCGTGAAATAGATTTTGTATGTCATTAAATTAAAAAGAAAATACAGTTAAAATTTAATACAGCTGTCACAATTCGGATTTTTTTTTTCTTAGCATTTTGGCATTAAATGCTGAGAATCGAAATCGGGAAACAATGCAGTTATAATATTTTAATAAATTTCGTATTATGTAAAAAACGAAACGGTATGTATAATGTTGTCTTTCTTTTGTTATTTATCATTGACGGGGTGAACTTCGTCACAGACCGACGTTTAGAAACCACTACTTTAAACAGAAGCATTTAAACCACTGCTTTCGCTGTTGTAAAACTGTGCTTCAACTAAATTAATTGGATGATGGTATTAAGTAATTCTTTAATATTTACTGTAATTACCTCTTGTAATTTCATCATTTCTACTAACCCTACGTTTGCAGCCGAAAGAGATTAGTTTGAAGACAACCTTTTCTGACATTTATGTCCTCTTTCTCGGGAGCAATGTTAGTTCGAAAGGATTTTGGGAAGAATAAAGATTAATTTATTCGGAATTTTCTTTAAATAATTATAACGAACGAGTTTGAAGTCAAGTAAAGGCCAGTTAATTTAGATTCTAGACGAATGTAGTTGCGTTTGTATTTGATTCAAAATGAAAAGTCCAACTTCGTTCTGAAGGTCATTGGAAGTCAAAAAATCCATATCAACATTTGTCTAGATCGCTAGAAGTCTTATGGAATTTTAAAGGAAATGAACACAGTTAAAGCTCTTTTTTAAAGTAAATATTTGTATTCCTTACAGTAATAAAGACCTTTCATTGGAATTTTATTTGTATATTTTGTGTTCTGATTTATAATGACCTCCAGAGTGCTGTGTTGAATTACGACATTTCGTTCTGAATCATGTACAAGTATTTTTTTTTTTTTTGTTACGTGAATCACGTACTTTTTTTTTGGTACTAAAAAAGGTTTCACTTGTCACTGTCGAAAGGCGCAATCGGAGACCCGCCTCCTACTAGGGAATAGATTCCTGTGGTGGTTTCATGTTGCCGTCCTCAGGAAGCCATTATGGCCAGGCTTCAGACTCGAAGAGAAAGGCTGACAAACGTAGGAAAGGAAATAGAAATAACCAAGCCCCGACGGGGATTCGAACCCAGGTTCTCATGCGTCTGCCTCGTGAGAGGCCGCCCGTACGCACGAGACCACGCCGGAATGGCGAATCCCATATACTGCTGATAAATAATGAAGTTACTCTCGTAACCTAAGTATGTTATTGATAATACTTTCTCTATAATGTGGACGAGATACGACCGTATTGATGTGTAGTAGATATGAAGAACATCTAATCTTGGAATAATGCATTATTTTGGAACTATACGATTAGAAAATACTTAATCGCATTCATGGTGAAACTGCGGTGTCTTTGTTTCTGTTTTGAATTTTAAGACAATTTGATATCTACCTAGTACTCTTTCGCCGGTCAGTGGACGAACATGGCGGAGTTGTGTACTTCATTGTAAACACAGCGCAGGCGAAAAAGGAATCTACAGCGTTCTCTCGTAATTTCACTAAGTTATAACAGTTGTTACTCCTTATTGTTATAAGGGTGGTTGGGATTTAATTAATGGCCGCGAGGGTTGGTTTCTGCTAATTCAGGTGTAGTGGGGTCGCATGTTCCCTACTGCCTGGCCACCATGTTCTCCTGACCTAACTCAATGCGATTTTTGGTTGTGAGGATACATAAAGGATATGGTGTATCGTGGAGGAATTGCAACATTAGCAGAACTAAAAGACAGTATCATGCTACATGTGCAAACTATCACGGGTGTAGTGGGGAGAGTGAAACTTCCCCTCAACATACACACACACAAACACACAAATTTGAAGTTTCAGAATGTCCCTCGTTTCAGTAGTCGTTTTCCGCCATCTTGGTTCATCCATAATCCCGCGAAGTGCAACGTACTGTCCGATTTCAAAAAGCAGACCTATCACTGGCGGACGATTTTACTCCTGCTGAGGGGTGATACGCTGAGATGGGCACTTTCCTAAGAAATTCTTTTGGACATTTTCGCTTTTTAAGAAAAAAATAAAGGAGGAGTATTTTTGCAATAGTATTTATTCTTTCCATAATTCTTTCCTGAAAAGCGCAAATAGAACGCTGCTACCGGTAAACTAAAAAGTAAACAACCCCAATTTCGATGAAATCGAAGGAAACCTGACGCATGCGCAAAAGCGTTGAAGGCTCTCGTAAACTCTGTTTTTCTCTCTTGTAATCTCTGTAAACTGTTCACCAAAATACTAACCCACAGATTGGATACAATAATGGAAAACAACAACATATTAGGAGAATTTACAGAATGGATTCAGAAAAGATAGAAGAGCTTCAGACAATTTATTTGTACTCACTGAAACCATAGATAAATATAAAAATTCAAAAAAACCGCTTTATATTGCCTTCTTGGATATCAAAAAAGCTTATGATACGGTAAGTAGAGAAGGGCTCTGGAACATATTACAAAAGAAAAATCTTGATGGCAAATTTATCAGATTGATTCAAAATATTTATAAAGACAGCAAGTTGAAATACAAACTCCATAATTGGGAATCAAATTGGATACAATCGGAAATAGGAATGAAACAAGGGTGTACTTTGTCACCAAAACTATTCAACATAATAATGAGTGAATTAACGTTTAGACTCGAAAAGAGCAACTTGGGTATCCCAGTTGGGAATGAAACCCTGCCAGGCTTATTGTTTGCGGATGACATTGTTCTATTCTCAGATAATAAAAAGGATTTACAGAGCCTACTAAATACGGCAGGAAGCTTCGCAAAAGATTTTCAAATGGAATTCAATTGCAACAAAAGCGAAGTAATAAATTTTAATGTAGTTGAGAAAAACTACTGGCAAATTAATAATCGGGAAATTAAAGAAACCAATGAATACCAATACCTAGGAATATTAATAACAAATGAGGGACAAATCTTTAAAAAACATACAAACAACACAATAGCTAAAGCAAATAAACTAAGTGGATGGATGAGGAGCGTATGTAATAAAAGCTACAATAAAGTAGAACTAGGTAGAATATTATGGAAATCATTGGCTGTGCCTGTTCTAACATATGCTAACGAAACTATAATTAATACAGAAACCGAACTTCAAAAATTGACAAATATCCAAAACACATTTGGAAGAAAACTAATAGGAGGGAACAATTTGACACCTACTACGGCAGTTCAAAGTGAAATGGGGTGGTCATCGTTCTTTAGCAGAGAAGCTTCAAGCAAATTAAAATATCTGGGGAGGTTGACTTTCATGAATAAAAATAGATGATCTAGAAAGGTGTTTGAAAATACAACAGAAAAAAGCAAATGGGTAGATAAATTAGAATATTTAGCAGAATATTATGAAACAGAAGAAATTAGAATAAACATTGAATCGGAAAAAAATGGCACCATCTTATTAATAAATGTGTAAAAAGTACAGAATTAGAACTATTCGTTGATTCTATTAATAAATACAAAACTTTACCATTAGGGTTTAAAAATAAAAGGGCTCCCCTATATCAGGATATTTATGATAATTCCTATGGAAGTTCTTTACTTTTACTATGGAAGTGCAGAACGGGATCATTGGCGCTAAATAAAAGAACAGAAAAATGATCTGAAAAGGGGCCATTATGTTAAATTGCGATAAAAATGAAGAGGAATCTCTAAAACATTTCATCTTAATGTCCATGCTTTTCGGAAAAGAGAGAACCGAACTCTTAAAAAATATGAACATAAACCCAAATAACTGGGAAGAGGATGAATTACTGGATCACATATTAGGATTCAAGGGAAAATTAGATCTGAATAAAATTAAAAACTTCTTAAAACTTGCTTGGATTAAGAGAGAAACTAATAAATCCTTAGGGTATCCTGTCTGAACAGGAAGTGCGTTTTAAAGCATATCCCTATAAACATACATACATACATACATACATACATACATAAACAAAACCGAACAGTAACTTTGCAATTTTCTTAAAGATTAGATAAAAAACAAACAACAACACAGTTTTCTGTGATTACGAAATTAACTGTTTCCGAATCGTTTGATTGGAAAATAACGAATATTCGTCTTAATTTGTCAGAGTTCTTATAATAACTTGCGCTATATACTTTTCTTTATTGTTATGGATAGGAAATATTCCAATGATTTTTTTTTCTTCATCCCAATAAAAGCAATGTTTCTTTTTTCAACATCGCTTGAAGCATCTCCTCGTGGGTATTTTGGGAATTACTTGGACGACGCTTTATATAGGAACTATATATAGTTCTTTTGTTTTGTTTTTTTTTGAAAAACCTTTGTCGAAAGTGATCAAAAGGAAGATATCCATAAAAGATATCTTCATCGGAGTTGGAAAATTGTACATTCTTGTAAAAGAGAAGGGTTATTAAATTGTGGGCTTTTGTTATACAAGAGGATCAAAAAATTGGCCTACATTGACCGAAGATCCTTTCTCGTTACCTGAAACTGCAGATGGAATGCTTAGAACAGATGTCCGAGCACGTTTCATGTATTTCAAAAAAATTTCGTTAAAAATGAGAGTTTTTGGGGATCTCTTAATTTTTGTTTGAATTCCTATTAATCAAATATAATGTTACTGTTATATGTTCCGTTTTCAACCACATTCGATTGTTTTATTATTTCAGTTTGTAAAATAACCTGAACAATATAGTAGTTTTTTAAAAAAAGGTTTGCCATATATGGTCATTAAGTAGCGATCGATTTTGTCTAGAACTAACGCCACCAGTCATGACGTCATCAACTTGAACTCCGAGCAGTCAGTCCAAGATGACGTCGTTTTGTGATCGCCTAACCGTGACCAAGAAAGAACAAACTTTGCATAGTCAAACAAGGGAAATAGTGTAGAACGTTTGTAATTTTTATTATGTATTCGTAACTGTAGAAAATACAAGAACCAGAATGTTTTCGTAATGTTTATGTGATTCAGCTACGGATTTTAGCAATAGATGGCGCTGTTACGTCCTGGAAACATTAATCTATAAGAAAATTACGTCATCAAAAGCTCTTCTTTCAGCAACTGAACTATAATACACTACTAAATTTTCATCCGTGGGCAGTCCCATAGCCAGAATTTTATTTCGGGAAGGATTCATTCCTCGAAAAAAGTGCCTTGTCTTGGTCGACCATAGTAAGAATACAGCAGCACCGCTTCTAGCTTCCCATGGATGTCGTAAAGCTATCCGAACACCATCGGATTTTGTACCAACTTAGTTGGCCAACCTCTAGTCCGCCAACTTTTTGTTAGCCCCGAACACCATCCAACTCTCAAATGAAATCGGCCATGATAGCAGCAATCCCATAATGCAATGCGTTTCCCCCAGCAACTGTGGAAAATCCGAAAAAATCAAGGTTTTGAAACCTGTCTGATAAATTCTGCCGCATACAATTACTGCATTTCAGTATAAACTTTATTTATGCATGAAAGAAACTCGCAATACTCTGATATTCATTGAGTAGTCGTTTGTCTTCGACTCGAATCGGTGAACATCGTTTTAGACGCCATTTCTTTCCATGGGCGTGACGTCATGACTGACGTGTTCCAACGCTGCCCTGTGATTGGTAATTCCGACCAACTTTTAGTTGGGCAACTCGAGTTGGTTGTGCAGCAACAACTAAAATCGCTAAAGTCGCTCAAAAACCTGCTCAAAGTCGTCTCTAGCGACCCGAAAAGTGAAAGTTGGCCAACTAAGTTGGTCGAAAATCGGATGGTGTTCGCGGGGCTTAATAGTCGACGATAGGACTTGATAGGGCTAGTTCCTTTGATATCAACTCTGAGAGATATTTTTCTTTTGCATAGATTTCGGGAGGGGCTTCACCCCTTCGAGCCTCTTCCCTGGCTATGTGCTGTCTGTAGGGTTTAAATTATACTCTGGCACTGTTTAATTCTTGGAAGTAAAAATTCTTGGAAGTAAGTGATAATGTGAATATAACAGATAACAGACAGTTAATTTACTATTAGTAAGTGCTGACAGGCAATGTACTTACTGTAAGCTAAGTATTTAGTATTAGTTTATTTAGCTCATTTAGTATTAGCTTACAGTAAATACATTACCTTACTAAAACTGGACTTATTAATATAATCGTAAATAACGGCTCAGTTTTTAATAGTAAATTGAAATTCGTCATTTGCACAGCAGTAGTTGTCGATCCGAAAGTTGATACGAAAATAACGATTGTTGAAAACGAATATTAAAAACTTTAATTATCTGATTGAATCAATATTAAAACTGATGTTGACGCAGTCAGATAAACATTTCAACTATCGGTAATTTGTTATTAAATGAATGGTAGAAAAAAATTATAATTGTCAAAATATAAAGTCAATATTTATTTATTGATATATTTTCTTAAACATAATATTAATATTTTAATTTTTTGTTTAAATATAACAACGTTTTTTTCTCTCGTGACTTAGATTTTCAGAATTTTTCTGTCCCTTTACATTCAAAGTATTTTCTGAATATTAATATTCTCATTATAGGATTATTTATTTGTTTTTTTTGTTTTTTTTACTCTGTTTATTTAGTCGTGACAAGGGCATTTCTTAGGTTAATGAGATCTTGATGTGAACCATAACTTACTCTGGTTGGATGGAATCACTGAGCTTTCATTGCCGACATAATGACTTCTTTTATGGTAATTGGATACTCTGCGATGCTTCAATGATATCATTTAATTTTCACATTAACAACTGGGCGCCATTTCACTGAAAGCTTTTGGAGTAATTTTAAAAAGATAGATTTTAAACTTTCTGTCGGCTTTCACATTATAATGATTCTGTTTAAATTTTTTTTTATATGGATATTATGAATGATAATGTCTATATCTTGAAGTAGTAGTATTTTTTTTTTGAAACTTTCTTTCCTATTGATTTATAAAGTTGTATCTGTACATATGTGTATGTTTAGATGTTTCTGTCCCCATTCCCTAATTTTTTTTTGAACCATTAAGTAAACATGTGAACATCTAGAAAAAAGAGGTACAGGGACTTTGGCCATTTTACGGCGCACAAACCTATTAAATTACAAAAACAACTAGCAGAATCCCCGATCTTCTGAACATATATCAAAAAGCGCATATGTGGCGCTTTCACTGTACTGGTTACAGTGACATGGATGAGAAAGAAATTGAAATTGTGAATCACTTCGAAACTTTTCCAGTTGGTACAAAAATCACGTGATACAATACAGTAATGTTATATTTAAATTTTGTTAACTCGAGATCTCTAACTTCCCACTCCTTTTCCCCCTTCTCTACATTCCTGTCACTTCAAACCTTCCACAGTTCTTAAAAAAAAAAATCATATGATCATTACAAATCTACATCTGTCTTGAAAACCCCGTAGAAGTATCCTACAATATTGTTTGCACATTCCCTCACCCCCCTCTCGTTTACACCCCATAATTCTAGTTTTTTGCCTCCCTGTTAATTGTTAACCGGGCGTTACTATGCATAACAATATTTTAGTTTCAATTGTCGCCTCCAGGTGCTTATGTGGCGCTTTCTAACTCAAAACGTTTTCGAAATATGCATAACCTTCAAGAAACTTCTCCCCGTCCGTTTACACCCCGTAGAGATGGTATTTTTAAAAATCCTTTCTTAGTGAGCGCCTACGTCATAAAGGAAAGCCATTCCGAAAATTTCAAATTCCTAAGTTCAATGATTTTGGCGGTGAGTTGATGAGTGAGTGAGTGATTGAGTCAGTCTGGGCGTCTTGCCTTATAGATATACAGGACTTTTAAGGAAAAAAAGGTACAGGAATTCTGCTCATTTTCCGTAGAGGCATACTCATAGTCACTTATAGAGAGTCACTTGTACTCATAGAGAGCCCTTAGCGCACAAAGCTATTAAATTATATAAACAATTGCTGTTAGAAATACTAAAATACTTTTGTAGACTAATATTTTTATAAAATCTCCCAAACATTTAATATATACATACATACATACATAGTTCTCTGCCAAGGGCAGGTCCTTCACTGCAAACCCAGCATTCTCCAATCTTTCCTATTTTCTGCCTTCCTCTTCGTCTCCACATAAGATCCATTTACCATAATGTTGTCGATCATCTTAAATCTTCTTCTGCCTCGAACTTTTTTACCGTTCACCATTCCTTCCAGTGCATCCTTCATTAGGGAGTTTCTTCTCAGCCAGTGACCCAACCAGTTTCTTTTTCTCTTCCTGATCAGTTTCAGCATTATTCTTTCTTCACCCACTCTTTCTAGCACAGCTTCATTTCTTATTTTGTCTGTCCATTTCACATGCTCCATTCTTCTCCATATCCACATTTCAAATGCTTCTAGTCGTTTCTCTTCACTACGTCGTAATGTCCATGTTTCTGCCCCATACAATGCCACACTCCACACAAAGCACTTCACTAGTCTCTTCCTTAGTTCTTTTTCCAGAGGTCCGCAGAAGATGCTCCTTTTTCTAATAAAAGCCTCCTTTGCTATTGCTATCCTCCTCTTTGACTTCTTGGCAGCAGTTCATATCACTACTTATAGTACATGTCCAGTTTAAAGCCCCGCGAACACCATCCGATTTTGCACCAACTTAGTCGGCCAACTTTCAGTTTTCGAGTCGCTAGAGATGACTTTGAGCAGGTTTTTTCAGCGTCTTGCCAGTGATTTTAGTTGTTGCTGCACAACCAACTCGGAAAAGTTGGTCGGAATTACCAATCACAGGCAGCGTTGGAACAGGCCAGTCATGACGTCACGCCCATGGAAAGAAATGGCGTCTAAAACGATGTTCACCGATTCGAGTCGACGACAAGCGAGTACACAATGAATATCAAGAGTAATACGAGTTTCTTTCATGCATTAATAAAGTTTATACTGAAATGCAGTAATTGTATGCGGCAGAATTTATCAGAGAGGTTTCAAAACCTCAATTTTTTTCGGATTATCCACAGCTGCTGGGGGAAACGCATTGAATTACGGAATTGCTGCTATCGCGGCCGACTTGTTTGCGAGGTGGATGGTGTTCGCGGCTGACAAAATCGCACCAACTCGACTAAGTTAGCCGACTAGGTTGGTGCAAAATCGGATGGTGTTCGCGTAGCTTAATGAAAAGCAGATTTTTAATGGTATCAATTAATACAGCTGCCTTCTCTGCTAATACAATTAGGTTCATCTGAGAAAAGCCTCGTTCACATTCACTTTTAGATACAGGGATGATATTGAGAATATTGTGATGTGCAATTTCGCCTGGTCCGTAGCAATAAGATTAGACTGAAACTGGCTGGAAATCTGTAACTGATCTCATCTGATCCGATCTGATCTGTTTATTTCAGAGAGAGCATGCATTTAAATAGCCTATGTACATTGATTTTGATTGGTTGGTGGCTTTAACAATTTATTGGGTTATTGAGCTAGACTGCAAAAGCCGGGTTCAATTCCCGACAGTGATGGAGATTATTCCACAGTTGTTACTCCTCGGACGAACTGTAAGGTTCATCCTGTATCAAACGAATTCGTACTAGCTTAGTATATATTTCGAAATCGCTTAGAATGAAACTCCAGAACCAAAGATTTTCAATACCCAAGATTTTTCATCACAATTTTAAAGTATTTCTAAATATACTCATTAACAAAAAAAACGACGCACTTAGAAGGAGTTGTCAGATGGAGACAAAAATTGGTGGAGAGGAAGATTATGTACAGAATAGAAAATGATTAAAATTTCAAACAAACTGAATGATTTATTTCAGAGTTAAGAGTTACAAAGTAACGAGCTCAATAAGGTGTTGACCCACCTCTACCCTGAATGCAAGCTGCCACACGACGTTGCGTAGAGTGATAAAGCTCCCTGATGGTCTCCTGCGATATTTCTTGCCAAATTTGCTCCAATTGTCGGGCTAGGTCATCCACATTCCCTGGTGGATGCACTCGCCTTCCCATCATATCCCAGACATGCTCGATTGGAGAGAGATCTGGAGATCTGACTGGCCAAGGAAGTGTTTCACAAGCTGCAAGACAGGTCATAGCAACATGTGCCGTATGTGGTCTGGGATTATCTTGCTGAAAAATAAGGCCAGGATACTGCAAAAGGAAGGGTAGCAAAACAGGTCTCAGAATGTCGTCGACATACCGCTGTGCTGTAAGTGTGCCGCTAATGACCAAAGGGATCCGGCTATCAAGGGAAATGATAACCCAGACCATAACTCCTGGTTGAGGGCCTGTGTGGCGTGCAATAGTGAAAGCAGGATCGGCACGCTGCCCTGGGCGTCTCCAGACACATCTGCGACGATCGTCAGGACACAGTTAGAAGCGGGATTCGTCGCTAAATACTATACGTCCCCAGTCAGCATCATTCCAACCGGATCGAGCCAAGCACCACTGTAATCTGACCCGACGGTGTGCAGGCGTGAGTGGCAGGTGGCGTAGCGGTAGTTACGAGCGTAGATGTCGCGCTCTCAGCCGTCTGTGAATGGTCATGGTGGACACTCGTGTGCGGGTCGCACGTCTGATGGTTGATAACGATGATTCAGGCGCTGTGACAGCTGATCTGACAATCACTCTATCCTCCCGCTCTGCTGTGGCCCTAGGTCGACCGCTACCTTCATGACGCTGAAATCTGCCATTGTCCACCCATTCCTGCCAGCATCTTCTAATCGCCGCATCACTTCGACCCATATGACGAGCGATTTTCCGATTTGCCCAACGTGCCTGTTTCAATCCAATGATACGACCTCTTTCAAACTCTGACAGTTGCGCGTAATGAGCTCGAATCCTGCGGCGAGGCATTTTTTCAGTCGTTGAAAGGTATCCTAACTCGCAATGCAACAGAAATTTTGACCATCAGATTGAGAATCGCTTCTTATATACACCTGCTGAGTGCACAGTTCCGATGCGCTGTAGCTCTCGCTGTTCATTCATTGGACACCAAAGTTTAATCATTTGATGGGCGGTCCCAATAGCTTTGCATACGAAATTGCATTACAATCGGACAACTCCTTCTAGGTTCGTCGTTTTTTTTGGTAATGAGTGTATACCAAGACATTGCACGCAGAAATACTTTGTACAGGAAACAGAAAAGAAGTAATTTTACATCTGAAATCAGCGGGAATTTACGATAAAATATTCGTTCGTATTTTGAAAATGTTTTGACAGGAAGTGATAAGCAGATGTAGTTGAATGTTTTTATTAAACAAGGAAGTGATTTCCTGAGATAGAAGGATTACTCGTATCTTTAATGACTAACGTTAAAACTATGCCTTCAAAACTACTACTAAGGATTAAAAAAAAAATCTATTATTTATATATTGCTTTTGTATAATTAAAAGAAAAAAAAACCCGAAGCATTTTAAATATTGCATTATTCACAACTATTTCCATGAAGTTAAGACCAAAGGGCCGTAAAAAAAGGCTTTTGACATTAAAAAAAAAAAAAAAAAAAATCGATATTTTTGGCCTATGTGAGGAAAGGGAGACTTATCAGATCACTCTGTCTGCGTTTGTGTGTCCCTCTAATAACGTTTGAACCACTGAATGGGTCTTTCTGAAGTTTCCTATCTTTTTTCCAAAAGGGCCCTTGACGAGAAAACAGGCGAGAAGGCGATAAAACTTCCCTTCAGCAAAGCCCTGGAATCTAAACCACGG
>JAFIDM010000179.1:30320013-30335225 GCA_023159025.1 Thereuonema tuberculata | reverse complement strand
AAAAAAATTGACGGGAATAAAAATGGAAATATTATTGACGAGATAAAAATAGAAATCTGAAAAAAATGACATTTGAATGAAATTGATTATTTAATCATTGTGCCACAGCTATTTCAAAAGCGAAAAGGTTTTCAGAAAAAAAATAATAATAAAATCTTTAAAGTTTTATTTTTAGATTTCTAATTCTATTCTTTGGACTGATCTTAACGTTATTTGGAAATATCATAATATAACATACACTTTTGATTCGAATGAAAAATCGAAATGTTAAAATATGTAATTTTCTTTAAATTTAAACAACACGATTATTAGTATTTTCTCCGTATGAAAGCAATGAAATAGTATAATAATCATGGAAAACGACAGGCAATCGGGAAAAAAACTTTTTTTCTAAACTTTTTGCTCCTTAGTAAGAAAAATAATTGCAATAGAATCCTTGCAATACAGCCATTGTTATTTGTAATAGAGTATAGTTAAAAGTTTAATAATAAAAATAAGCATAAAAACGTACACATTTAAAAGGATTCACTGCACTATTTTTGGAATTTTCATACTGGAAACCCAAGACAGACTGTTTCAAGGTGCATACCTCTCGTCAGTTGGATTCGCCCAGTACTCAATAGCTCAGTGAAATCCAAAGAAAGATTAACAAAAGACAAGATTGAACAAAACAATGGCCCTTGAGATAAAAAAAAAACATAAAAAACAATTTAAAAATAAAAAGGGCAATAAATTAATCTCCGCTAGCAAGTCGCTTAGCTTGTGAAAGGTTAATATGTAAACTAGACATATATATAACGGTAAAATTTAATGTGCTTGGTACAAATATAACAATAAAATAAGCATAAAAACGCATACATTTAAATGATTAACTGACGTATTTTTGGAATTTACATACTGGGAACCCAAGATAGACTGTTTCGAGGTGCATACCTCTCATCAGTTGGATTCGCCCAGTACTCAATAGCTCAGTGAAATCCAAAGAAAGATTAACAAAAGACGAGATTAAACAAAAGAATGGCCCTTGAGTTAAAAAAAACATCAAAAACAAATTAAGGATAAAAAGGGCAATAAATTAATCTCTGCTAGTAGATCGCTTAGCTTATGAAAGATTAATCTGTAACATAGACATATACATAACGGCATAGACATACACGTTTTATAGTTAAAACTTTGTTTAAAAAAATCTCTTAATTAAAAAAAAAAAAAAAAAATCAAAATACGCACTTTGAAATGTATATCCATAATTTTTTTAATTCGAAGAGTACAATTCATATACTCAACATTCAGAAGGCATTCCATCAAAACAATGAAGTAACCCATGGAACACTAAATTTAATTTAAAATAACAACCAAAGGAGGGACATAAGAAACCAAAAAGATTCCGCACCCTGAACTATCATCAGCGCATGTCTGGGACGGCCGTTTCGTCCACTTTAAGACTCGTCAGCCAGACAAATCCCTCGATGATAAGCTCGAAAGATGCGAAATCTTTTTAATTTCTTTGTGCCTCCTTTGGTTGTTACTTTGTATTTCACAGAGCATATTACAGTTTTTTGTTTTTTTTTTGCTTAAACTAATTTTAATTGTTAAAATATACATTTGGTTGCTGGTTATTTAGTACAAATAGCCGTCTGTCAGCTGCAATCGGTACGCGTTTTTGTTGGCTGTTGAAATTCAATTGTATGCACAAACCTTGCTAGTTATGCATTTAGATGATAAAAGTGGAATGGGAAATAGGCCTTAAATTTCGTTTAAAAAAATCGTTAAGTGGATTTTTGTGAAAGAATCATAATCAATAAAATAAAAAAAAGAAATGATCAAAATAAACGAAAAGTTGTTGGAAATACAGAAAACTGTTTAACACCTTATTAACTGATAAAGGTAAGAACGAAAACTGTTTATAGACAGTTCTTCTTTCGAAAAGGATTGACTTTGAATTCATTAAGAAATTAAATACAGTAATATTAGCGGGGATTAATTGTTCGACCTTTTTATTCTTGATGTTTTTTATTGAGGGGTTTGCCAAAAATGGTCATTACGTAGCGATCGATTTTGTCTGGAATAAACGTCACCAGTCATGACGTCATCAACTTAAACTCCGAGCAGTCAGTCCAAGATGGCGTCGTTTTTTGATCGCATAAGCGTGACAAAGAAAGGACAAACTTTGCATAGCCAAGCAAGGGGAATATTGTGGAACATTTTTAAATAATAATAACAATAATACAGAAATATATTCGTAATTGTAGAAACTATAAAAACCAGAATATTTTCATAATATTTATGATTCAGTTACGAATCTTAGCAATAGATGGCGCTTTTACGTCCTGGAACCATCAATCCATAAGGAAATTACGTCATCAAAAGCTCTTCTTTCATGAACTGAACTGTAGGTATACTGGGCGGATTGGGCTGATGAGAGAGTGTAGTAACTTGCAACAGAAATGTCTCCTATTCCCGGTACAAAAACCAAAATTAGCTCAGTGAATTTTTGTTTAGTTAGGTGCATTCTTTTTTCTTTTTATGTTACAATATTGTTAGGCACATTAAATTGTAATTTGTATTGTATTACTGTATTAAGATTGTATTTGATTGTTTTTTCACAGGAATTCGAACATTTATTTGCAATTACTGTATTTACATACATATATTCCTCATTCCAATTATAATAATTAAATAAATATTAATAGCAATGATAATAACAGCAATTATAATAATGAATATATATATATATATATATATATATATATAATGAGAACATACATTTTACGTGGGATTAGTTATTTTCAAATGAAAGCACTTACCTAGGGATTGATGACACTGGTTCAATCCCAACAGTTATCAGAAAGTTTTTTCAGATATTTAAAACTTTCTCTATTCTTTACAAGTCACCATAGGATTTACCACCATATACAAATAAAAATTTTATTCTCTAATGGGCCCTAAGGTTTACTTCTGCCTCTGCTTTACGAAGACAGGTTGACCCTCGCTGTACTGTGCTGCTACCCAGGATGCGATTTTAACTTCTAATCAATTTTCCAAAATTCATGTGAAGGGAACGAATAATAACAAATGTCAATGTTAAGTTTTTGTAATTAAATTTTTCTGATTTCTTTTTATCTATTCATTATTTCTAATATTTCATCAACTCAATGTTGTCCTGTACTGTTCTCAAAGTATGTGACACATTTATACGAAAGCTGATGTAAAAGTTAATCACATTGAACATTCAAATACCTTTCTTTCAGGAACTCTGTAAGATAGCATGAAATGTTCTTAAAAATAATAGTGTTACTGTGTCCTTCTATATTTATTAGAATAGAATGTTTTATTGAACATTAGCCATGTCATTTATCTAAACCAGAAGTTCTCAACCGGGGTCCATGTAATATTCTTCGGGGTCCACAGGGATCTCATTGAATCACACGTATTTTAAAATGGTTTATTATGAATTATTATTCTATCAGTGTGTAGAATATGTATTATTTACTACTGTAGAATAATTTATTTGCATTAAATTAGTTTTCATTCAAAATAAAGCATAATCATTTACTATTTCGTTAATTATTAATATAATCCCTTTACTTTTTAATTATGAGGGGGTCCACTAAAAAAAAAAAGGGAAAAGGGGTCCATGGGTAAAAAAAGGTTGAGAAACCCTTCTAAACTAATGTATCTTTACAATAGTTAGCATAATAGTCATCAACATCTACCAGATAGTTAGCACTTTTTTTTTTTTTTTTAAATGTTTTTCCATTATCAATATTGTGATCCGAAAAAGCAGTTAATTGTAGCTGATGAAAGGTAATAAATTGAAAAAAATTATTTTACAATTCTCAGTTCAAATTCAAAACTCTGTGACTATGAATTTACATATGTATTGTTTTGGTTTTTTTTTACTATTATTTTTTATGGTATGCATAATAAATAAACGAGAATGTGTTTAAAAATATGTTTCCTTTACTTTTCCAGTCATGAAATTCTATCCAGTGCTGTTGGCATCTCTTTTACTTCTGTTCTGTCCACAACGAGATGCAATGGTGAGAAGACCGTTGAAATTCCCTGAGACTCGTTATCCATTTGAAAAGCCAAAGATCAAAACTCCCTTCAGTTCAAATCCAAAGATCAGTCGAGTGATTGAAGACGTGCTGGATGCTGTGGCTGATTTCGTTGCTTATGCTGTGACACCAGAACAGAGGGTAGGGGGTGGGGGTCAACAGAAGCAGCAGCCTTCGAGGCTTGATGACCGCATAGATTTGGACAACGATTTGGGCTTTAGAGACCCTCTCGACCATTTTAACACTGGATATCTGTCTGAAGTGCGTCGTCGGCCAGATTCCTACTACCATCCTGCACCACCCAAGAAAGACAGGTTCACATCCTTCATGGAGTTTGTATCACCGTTTCTGGCACTGGTGTGGTTACTGTTCTCGGCCCCACCTGCTATAGTGGATATCCCAGCAAGGAGACTTCGTAGAGAAACAGATGAAGAGGAGCCTCTTCCAGTGCACCGACAACTGTACCTAAGGATCCCCGTAACAGAAGAAGAAGCCGACAATAAAACAATGCCTCCACAACCTAATTACCTGAAACTAAGAGGCAGCAACGGTCGATTCATTGCTTTCTCTACAAGAAGTTTCGGTCTGCGAAATGGAATGAATCAACCAGCTAATTTAAAAATTAAGAAGGTACCGCTACGTATTCTAGGCTTTCATTCTCCAGAAAGTTAAAGAAATAAAAAAATAAGACAGAAAATAATTGCTCAAATGGACTATTCAAAAATATCTCAAGAGAAAAAACAAAGCAAACAAAAACACTTAGATTGAACCTATGTGACATTACTCATCACTATTTATGTCATCAATTTCTTTAACTATTCAATAATGCTTATATTCTATTTTTGATTTAATTACCTCATTTATCTGAGATAGTCAGGCCTCTTTGAAATTGTGCTCATGGTGAAGGTGCAGAAAAATCTTAAATTGTGATATCAAATATTACCATTTTTTTTTTAACTCTGAAACACTTTTTCTATCTGCAAAATAAAAAAAGAGTTTGTAAGTAAACAAAATACATTAGCTAATTAGTAAATTAATGAATGTAAAAATTCAAAAAAAGAAAAGCATTTAAGCATTACTGCTTCTGCCTGAAAACAAAATAAAATGAAAATCAACGCATCAGCTTTATTTTTATTTTAAATTATTGCTTTTTTAATGAAATCTGATTATATCAAGATGTTCAGATAATAGGAATAATTTAATAAAAATGGCATTTTTTAAAAATCATTAACCAGCCATTTTTTTTTAAAGAACCTTAAGATAATAATTTAATTAGATATATCTAATCTGGGACGCTTAATATTATTTTATAATGTTATTCGTTGTCCCCTCTTTCTTTGCAATTGGCCAATCAGTAGACATGCAAATAATAAAAAAAAAACTGTTTAAATACAGCATCCTGAAATGATCTTGCTAGCTGAGAAATCATGATAAGAATATTATGGTGTTGTATAAAGTTGAACGTAAGAAAAATTTAGACTCTTAATAAATTCAATAAAAATAAATGTAATTAAGGTAGTTCTGGAAAAGATGCTTTTTTATTATTGTGATTTTATTGGGATTCCACTTCCGGGAGCAGCAGTGGCATCCTTAACTTTATCACGCACTCTGAGCCTATCATCAAAGGTAAATCTGGCTTTTGATGTCAAATAAGGCAGAAGCAGATGTTCCAGATTCCCGATAATTTTTTATTTAATTTGGTGCATCTTTTGAATTGTTTCTTAGATCGTTAATAAATTAATGGTTAATCTACGCAGAATTATAGACATCAGTTATCCTCATCCTTTAGATTAAAAGTATTTGCAATAAAGTCTTCTAGGTCAATAATGTTAAAACAAAATGAATGATGATGCTACGAGAATACTTTTTATTATTAAAAATTCATTGAGACAAGAAAATCTTTTGAAAACTTCTCTTATATATCTGTTAGAGAAAGCAACATGAAAATTTTTATAAGAATGAAAACTGAGAAAATAAAATTAAAAAAAGAATGAAAATCCTCTTAAATTATTTAGAAAAAAAAACACATAATTATTTAGCCATTTACAGTTTCTGCTTAGATAATAACTTTTTTAAATCTCTGTAGTTGCAATCTTGCTCGTGCAAACAAACTCACTCTATGCTGGACCAATTTGTTAGGCAATAGCATACAGAAGTAACTTTTGAAGCACTTATTCTTTATTTATTATTATTTTTTCAGCATTGTTTGATTGAGCATGTGAAGCTTTGCTGTTCCACTGTCACGTTTGTAGTCTTGAGCACATCACACGAAATCAGCTCGATTAATTTTCTTAATACTTAGTATGGTTATTATTAAATATGAAACACCATATTTTTCAGTAAAACTCGTTTTAGTGAGTATGCTTTGACTATGATTTTTAAAGAAAAAATTTCAAAATGAATGTTACTGATGCTGCATATGTTCAATTACTATACAATGTATACCTTACAGCTAGTTTCACTCAATGAAAACAAGAATTTATATCCTTTAGAATGCAAACTTTTAGTTGCTTTTATTTAAGATTCAAGGCTGTTATTTTAATACCAAAGAAACATTTTTTGAAACTGTCTGTATTACTCTCGCTATCCAGTAAAACCAGCCCAAAAGGAATCTAAGAAACCAAATTAAGATGTAATTATTTCTTGAGAACTAATAATGCAAAAATGGCAAGAAAATAAGTGTCCAGAAAGCTCTTTGTATCTTTATGTGCAAAAGAAATACTATATTGCAATATAATCTTACAAATTTTGTCTTATTCAATATTCCAAGTCATTCAAGATGGCTGTCTATTTACGTTTCTTATTTTGTCATTTACTTAAGATATGTAGAAAGAATTATTTATTTAAATATAACAGTGATGCATACAAATGGATGATGTAAATGTATTTTATTTGTTTGTTTGTCTTTATATTTAATAAACCTTTTTTTAATTACTAAAATTCTCTTTTATTATGAATAAATAAAAATCATATTACAAATTATAAACTAACCCAAATGCATAAATCCAACTATTAAACACAATTATAGAAAACAGATTGTTTTAAATTATGAAAGAAGAATATAAATAAGATAGAAAATAATAATGGTAATTAATTCTTATTTTAATGATGGCTAAAATGACACAAAATCCAATTATAAATGTAGATATCTTGACTTGATAACTTAATTGTCAGTATCTTTGCTGTTCGGTTTGGCCTCTGCGGAATCTCCATCTGCAACTTTTGTTGATCTTACTTTTAAGATGCTTCGGCTAGGAACAGCTGCTATATTAACAGGTGATACTGAAGGCTTTTCAACTGTTGACTGCTTCGGGGCATTGTCGATTGATTGCTGATGTCCTGGGTGGATGTTTTTTGGAGATTTCAACAAAAGAAGTAAATTATCAACGACACCACTGAAGGAGATAACCTAAAAGAAAATGATAAATGACTACATTCTGAAAGACATTCACCGCCATTCTTTGGGTTTTATTATTCAGAGACCCTGTTCTAATGCACATGCAGCACTGGAAAAGCAGGCGAGCAAGTTATGAAGAAAGAATGATGTTGCTGAAAGGAAACATAATGTGGATGGGCAAGGTGTAATTCCAAAGATAAAATAATTAATTAAAAAAAAATATTTTTTTTCAATAATTATTTTCTGTTTTTAGTCTTGTGTGTATGAAATTTTTCAATCGATTTTAAACATTTTGATGAGATTATAACAGAGACGTGGTAAATTTCAGGTTTATTTCAGTTTCTCTTCTCTTGTCGTTTTTGCTTCTCCTTCTGTAGGCGTCACTTGAGTGAATAGCTCCAGCGCCATGTGGCCATTTGCAAAAACACTGACAGCGCGCGTTGGCACCGCAGTGCCGCACCAACCTATCATCCAAAGAATTAGGGTTCCCTAACGAACAGACAATGTTAATGTTAAGAAAGCGGGTTAATATTGCATTGTCATCCAGTTCTGAGCTATGTTTAAAGTTTCAAGTCTCTAGCTCATCAGGAAGTTAGTTTAAAATCAATTGCAAAATTTGTACCGAACAGAGAAGAAAACGAGCTAATAAAAACGTGTTAAAAATGGACTCATCTTGTTATAAAGAGGCCAGAAGATAGAAAAATGCGTTGTACAACATATTACAAAGAAGATTTAAGGCAGAGTTTTTCATGCAGTATTAAAGCACCAGAAGACATATTAACTAAAAACAGAAGATAGCTTTTTATGTACTCAGCCTAGAAGAGCACACAATTTGTGAGTTACAGCTTAAGAGAGACAGAGAGCAGCAGCGGAAGCTATGTATGTAGGATCGAAAGTTAGAAATCACCTTAAACTCGGTAATACAAATTCAAATCAAACCAAAGGGTTCCCTAAAAATTCAAACAAATGACAAAATAGTGACATGATTAAATATTCATCTCTCACTATCAAAAATATTGTTGGATTCCTTTATCATTATCTTTCAGGATTTAGCAATGAAAGATTCAAGAACATCTCAACCCACCATCCCTCCCAAAAACAAAAACAAAAACAAAAAAGTTTCAAAAATATCAGTTCTGGAGGATTCTCAAGTTATTCTCGATAAATAATTTAATTCATTAATTATTGTTTGGAAGCCTTTAAAAATAGAATAAATTCACTATTTGAAAACTAAACAAATACACTGGAATATCATTTTAATGATATATCTAATTTAGAAATGCATATAACAAATGTGAACCAGTTTTATACTTCAATAATACTTTTAAGTTATGATAAAAAATGTTAAAAAAAAAAGATACATTAATAAACAAAGCATTCTTGTTTTCTTTTTATTATTAATGTTAGGGTTTTTTTTCCCTGAAAGAGGAATCACATACCTGTGAAAGAGCGCATCTTGCTTCTTCCGCTTTTTCATTTATTAGTTCTTCATGAAACTGCAGCAACTGAAGATTCAGTGAAAAATTTAGTTTTGCCTAATGAAAGAAATAGCAGATATTGTTTATTAGTACTAACATAAAAGAAAGGCAATGTAATTGTATTCAACTCAGGTTCAAAAGCTTCAAAAAAGCTTTAAACTTTCTTCAACACTATTAACAAGTAATTTACATTTTATATTATGTATGTAATAAATTTAAAGATTATCATTACATCAACCTAGCTGCAAATGAATTTTACAACCTAGTAGAGTATAAAAGTTTTAAATAAATTTAATTAATTGGGGAAAATGCTTAATAAAGGTAAAATTGAATGCTGAGTTAGTAGAAGTTTTACGTTCGCCATCATGGAAAACTTGAGACTATCTTGGAAACTAGATACAAGTCAAAATAAATCTTAATAAAAAAAAATGAATGTTTCTTTGTTTGTTTTCCCGTATACATTCCTATACCATTCATCAGATTGCGATGAAACTTTGGTGAGTTGTTGTGCGCATGCCCGCGAAGGTTTCTGAATTAGTAGAACCATTTTACAATATCTGGTGCGCGACGCGTTTCAATAAATGAGTGTATTTCTGGTTTAAACGTTTGCAGTTTCCGGTGCAACTCGCATCTGCAACGACCATCAACAAAGCACAGGGACAATCGCTACGTGGGGACTAAATTTGGAAAATCCATGCTTCACACATGGACAGCTGTATGTGGCCTGCTCATGCGTCGGAAAACCTTCTGATTTATTCGTGTACGGAAAAACAAAAAATATTGTGTATCGAAAAGTACTTCAATAAACAGAATTAAACACAAACACTTTCTTTCTTTGAGTGGCACTGCAATGCATGCCAAGTACAGCTAGTAAATCAATAAAACATGGATGGCAGGAAAGATGAGAAGAATGTCTGGGAAAAAAAAACTCAGCTAAACAAATGACATAAGCAAAAATAAAAAACGAGGAAAAAATTGTAGGACCCCGAGCAAAATTCAGCTTATTAAAATGAATCAAGCAAAAAAAAAAAAAAAAATCCTTAAAATGGACTTAATTTCTTAATTAATTTACAGATGAATCATGCAACATCTACAGATAGATATTTATTAAAAAACATAGATGAATTACCTGCCAAAGTTTGTTTCCTTTAAGATTTACAAGTTTGTCATAATTTTCATAGACCTGCAACGCTTCTGCCTTTATTTCTTTCAGCTGTAATAACGACAAAGTATTTCAATCTTTAATTTAAATTCTCCTATTATTTTTAATATAAAATAATGTCATTGAAAGCTTTTTAGAAGCTTCTTTAGTGAAATAAATTTTTAAAATTATGAAATTCAGATAAACAGATTTCAAATTTTAAATTGTAAAGTAATAATTAAATGTACACGCGGCAATTAAAATAGGATCCTACGATATATCTTAATTTCATCCCAAACTGAACAGAGATGGGGAAGATGATGTCATGATTTAATAATATTAATTTAATCTATTTTCAGAATTTCACAAATTTCATAAGAAGATCAGCATGAAAATATTTTATTTTTCCTTTTTTTAGCAGAAGGGAGGTTGAAATGCAAAGTTTTATTATATCTTACTGAAAATTATTAATCTTCTTTTCATAAGATGATGGTTGTGTGAACAGTCATTTAATTACATTACAATCATAGATTTATGTAGATTATCCCAGATTTTACTTTACATCAAAGTGGGGAGTGATGGCCCAAATCTCTTAATAAGGACATTCACAGACACATAAAGAAGTAGATAATGACTTTCACATGTTTGAGCATAGTTAGACATTGGGTCAAAGACTGTGAAACAAACACTGCTTATAAAACTTGATATGGTGTAAACGGGGAGTTGTAGATTTGCTCACTATCCAAAACAGTTGCAACTTATCCAGAATTAGTGCAGAAATTGGATACTTCACTGTCGGAATGCTGTCGGTCTTCGGAGTACACAGCGAGACGTTGCCAGTGAAGAAAACATGCAAAAGCAACTTATTGCTGGGGAAAAACCATATAATCTTTGCTTGGTGGAAGTAAATAAATATTTATATAATAAATTTCTAGGCAGATATAAAATCTGCTGGCTGTCTTCTTAAATCCCATTACAACAAAAGTTTCTTTAAATAAAACTGCTATTTATGTCTAGATCTTTTATCACTGGAAATTAAAGCAATAAATTCTAACATTAAAAGAATGATCCACACTGTAATGCTTTCTATTTGGTAGACATATAGTGTTTCTTTTTCTTGTCCCTGTTGGCTTATGGGTGTGTTCTCCAACCAATCAAGACCAGTTGAGAATGGATGGTGAGTCCAAAGCTTGCCCAACTTAATCCATTTGTAGAGGATTGGTTGAATCTTAGATCCATCTGGGAAAAAAAAATCCCTGATCTCTGTCAGGAATTGAGCCTGGCTTCTCCAGCAGACAATCCAGTGCCTATAACACTGAGCCACCAGGCCTCCTTTGATAGGTATGCACATGTACGAACGTACAAAATATTATGATACACTGATCAGAAAAACTGAGAAACCTGTGGTACAATGTATAATCCTCCTTTCAATGGGATTACCACAGCAATATGAGCTCCTTGAGCTCTCCTAAGTACTGTGTAGATAGTGTACAGAATGCCTCCTCGATAGAGGACCGTAACATTTCCCAGTGGTGGAACTCTAGCATTGATAGCACAGTGAACAAAATCCCACATGTATTCTATTGGGTTTAAATCCAGCAAATGATTGGACCAACTCAAGATGCCAAACGCACAGGAATGCTCCTCCAGTCAAAATTTGGTGACTGCGGATCTGTCTGTTGGTGCGTTGTGCTGCTGAAAATGCATGACGGGTGATAATCCTCAAGGATGGTTATGCAGTGTATGCAGGTCAATGATGTGCACAGGTATCTCAGGAATCTTGTAAATGGTGAGGGTCAGGGAAGCCAAGCACTGCGACCGTTGGTCTATTGTACTATCCCACGGAAATACGGACAGATAGAGAGAAAGACTGAAAAAGAATGGTGGGAGAAGTGTATCAGAAGTCTTCAAAAGTACCACCTGAAGGTACCCCACCATAACTGTCTACTGGGACTGTCCCTTGTTGGCATGCAGGATCCATTGCCCTAAAGGATTTTCTTCACATGCAATGAATGCCTGAAACAGTTGGAACCATGACTCATTGGATCAGGCTGTACATTCCAGTCGTCTTGCATCCAGTAGCAGTGTTCACGAGCCCAGGCAAGGCACGTGCTGTCGGAATGGGATTCAAATGGGTCATCAGCTCCTACTCCATATAGAAGAAAGAACATTATACTATCAGAACACTGATGCTATGTGGCCCCAGCTTTGAATAGTTCTGTTATCTAGTGCAATGCTGTTTAATCATAAGATATTACAATGCCAGCCAGACAATGGCTGTCCAGTATCACCCAGAGCGGTGTACCACGATGGATGTCTTTCGTGATGTTGTGTAGTTGCAGTACATCTTAGAAATTGTTGCACTTGAAAACTTAATATATATATATATATATATATATTAAAAAAAATTTAATGTTAGAAACATTTCTTAATTTACAGAAAAAATATATTAAAAAAACGTGAAAAATTATTTAAAATAAATTACACATTGTGTTTATATATTAATGTCTTATTGTACAGAAAATTTTAAACAAAAAGTTAATTTTTTTTAATTGGAATAACATTACTATTAGTAATATGGTTACCTGTTTTAAAATATTTTCTGAATTCTTATTGTAATAATGAAGTTCTATTAAAACCTATAAAACAATAAGGATGAGATAAATTTTATAAAAGTCAGAATTAAATTCTATCTGAAATATATTAAACAACTTAATTTCTAACTTCAAATAAAATACCTAATTTCCAGAAGTCACATGTAGAACTTTTTATCACTGGTGTTATTTTGTCTACATCTTTCCATCTTCACATGGAAAGTGTGTGATGGATAAACATCTTTCAATTTATCATCACTTCTTCTTCTCCATTCGCCAAACAATTCACAAAAAGAAACTGCGTTAACTTTTCAACAGAAAAGATGTTAAAAGTTCAAATAATCTTTCTTTTTTTTAAATTAAAAAGCTGTAATTATTTGGAAAAAAAAAAAAAAAAAAAAAAAACAGTTGTAAAGTACTGTATATGCTCCAATAGAGGCATCCGGCGTTTATTTGCAAAACTAGCTTCGGCCCCCGGCGCTTAATAGAGACGGGCTGTTATTAGAGGCCGGCCATTATTAACAAAAACCTTCAGAACGCAATATTTTTACACATAAATACTGGCTAATATTAAAAACAGCTACTTTATTTTCTGCTTTCTGCTTGCACCTTTGTCCACTTTCGCAGACACAACATTATCATATTGTTTCTTCCACTCTGATTCTTTTCGGATCAACACCATAATGAAAAGCGGCCGCCTCATCAGAAATTTCTTTCGCGTATTCCACCACGCGAATCTTAAAGGCAATGTCAAATGACCGTTTCGGCAGCATTTTTGAGGCAATGTATCGTAAGGCATTACGCACGACTATAAAGATACGGACGCTTACACTAGTACCAGTAGGCAAATATCAAAGACCTGGCTACTATTTGGCCATATCCCCTCTGCAGCCCGGCGCTTATTAGAGACCGGCCACAATAAGAGCCTCGGCGTTTATTGGAGCATATACGGTACTACAAATGGATGGTGACGTGCATCATTTTACCAAGTGCCAAAATTCGATTTTCAGATATTTGCACAAAAGCAAAGTTTATGTATTAATTCATATTTTTTATGAAATAAAGTGTTGTACATCAAAATGCAATGTACCACACATTGATGATGTATGAATCAAATGACCATGTGACAAAGGTCATTAGTCCACGATGCAAATTGTATTTACATTTAATTGATTGGCGTTTATGCAAAATTAATTTTCCCCAGAATTAAGGTGAGACAGCAAGCAGGAACAATTTTTTATAAAGAATTTACACCTTCGCTAGTAGATGGAGTAATAATCTAAAAAATCTTTTTTGGCGCTTGGTCAAATGATGCATAACACCATCCAAATGACTTCGATTAGAAAAATCATTCCTGGTTTTTTTTTTTAATCCTTGTTGATTAATGTTAATTACTGACAATGCTGTAAGTATAGATCACCTGCACAGGCGGTTTGGGGGGGGGGGGGGGGCTAATGGATAGCCTATAGCCCCCTTCCCCTACAGCTGTGAATATAGATTGGATAAAATGGATTTTCCAAAGGCTGCTGCCTGATAGGCATTGATATTGCCATGATGACGATTTCAATTACTAATAAAAAGCTGGCGACTAGCGTGCACTTCAGACTCACAGGTGTAGTAACCCTTCAGAAAAGTTAGCCCCTTGAAAAATCCTGGATCTGCCTGTGATCACCTGAACTATCATACACGTTTACAATTAACTAAAATAACTTGGACAAAGATCTGTCAATAAATATTCAAATAATTAATAATCTCTATTTTGTCCTAGACCTAATCAATAAACACTAAAGAAACGTGTCAAGCAAATCAACAAGTGAATTAACTCAAATGTTACAAACATAAACAATCAACATAATGATAAATAAGAAAAATAATTTAGACTGAGTAAGGCATCTCAAGTTGGTGTGAAAAAAACTAGCAGTGTTATTTCTTTATTTTCTAGACCAATGTAAAAAAAAAAAAAAGAAAGTGAAGGTTCCTCACAGGCCCGTAGCCAGAATTTTCTTTCGAGGGCTCATCCCTCAAAAAAGGGCGTTGTCGTGGTCGGCCATAGTAGAATGGCACATAGTAAGAATAGGATTCCTGTGGATGTCGTAAGAGCCAACTAAGGGACCTGATAGTTCCTTTGATTTCAACTCTGAGAGAGATTTTTCTTTTGTATAGATTTCAGAAGGGGCTTCAGCCCCTCGAGCCTCTTTCCTGGCTACGTGCCTGCTTCCTCATAACCTTGGATATCCAAACTGGGGAGGGGAGAGCTAAGAGGACTTAAGTAATATTTAGCAATACAAGATAGCTTAGTTAATAAACAAAAAATTAAAAACTTACCTTTTCAAATAAAAGCATTGATTTGTTCAGAATGGGTGATACATTGCCTTGGTATTCTAAAATAGGAAACTGTAAAAACAATTATTTATTTAACTTTTAAAAGAACCTGTGCTCTATTCAATCTTCATTTAATAAGAACGAATATTTAATAAAAATTAATTAATAATCACTCATCACACGGAGAACAAAACTTACGTGATTTATTGAATAAATTATAGT
>JAFIDM010000179.1:30299037-30310594 GCA_023159025.1 Thereuonema tuberculata | reverse complement strand
TAAGCAACAGTTTCAAAAGATGGTAATTATAATAAATTATTTTGTGAGAATTAAACTGTTAACACAATAATGAATTTACTATTTTACCAAAATATTCAAAACTGGGCTCATACTGTGAGTTTAACGTTTTTAACAGCAATTTTCCCCAAATGCCTTGACTTGGAAGAAAATCCAAAAGCACTCTGCCTCATAATCAGTGGCTTCAAGACAAAACCACATCCACCGTTTTGTAGGAACCAGCCTCGATATAAGTCCATTCCTTCACCGTAGGTCTGTAAATTCACTGTCACTGAAAAAAATGAAAGTTTATAAACAACATTTTGAATTATCGATTCTCACAAATTTCTTTTTGAGAGATAAAAAAAGCAAAGAAAATTTTGAAAAACATCCCTTCCAATCAGCAATTACATAACAGTGATAAATTTACTTTAAAATAAAAAAAAAAACTGCCTCAATCACCTAAGAATTACTCGATTGATTAGTAATGTAGAAATTTCCCTAAAATTAATTATTTTTAAACAAACTAAAGCTTTTTACTGTCTCATCTTTCATTAAACAGAAATCAGAACTTTCACAAAAATAAATAAGTTTTAAAAAATTCACACACCTTTTAGTCAATATGAGCTATACAGCTAATTTAACCTAATTTTTCTTTATTATCAATATTAAACAAATTAAAACATACGCATAATATATAAGAAGTATTTATTTATCACATTCGTAATATTTTATCAAAAAACTGTAAACAAATAAAAAACTAACCCATTTGGCATCCACAAGTCCAGAATTGGTGTGGTTTATGTCGACTGTTACAGAGCACCTGCACTAGTTTTTTGTTAGTATGTTTAACAAAGTCTTCAGGACAGGAATTGGCCACTTGTACACCTTCTTCAATTGTAAGAGATTTGATTTCCTCATCTTTTGAATCGGCTGAAAAGTAATTTTTCAAATATTTTAGTACAGGAAGATGTTTTTACACCATTAAAATAATTTTAATTTAGAATACCGCGCTTTAAAAATTTTAATATCTGAAATGGAAAACGTCTATAGATTGAATGAATCCAGTTAAAATAGATCAATTTCAAACTGAAACTATGTTAGGTGTTTATTCTATCAAACTACTCTCATTTATCCCATTTTTTTAAAAATAGTTTTTTACTACAAAATTAAATATACAGCACGATATTTCATACAGGTTACATGCACTTATGGATGTTCCTTAACCCATAAAGCTTCGGGTAAGGAAAAATAATTGATAACACCTTCTCTTGAGATCAACTCAGGAGAAATTCTTGTATTCTCGTCCCTACTACACTGTTAGGATTCCAAGTCCAATCAATATTGTCTTAGTATTGAGGCGTATTAATGACAAAAATAATATTAAAAAATAACCAGATTATATTGAGAAGTTATACTAATGCATGATTACCTTTGTTTGCTTATTCATTTTAGACTACATCTATAATACAGAATGTCAATTACCCAGAACAGTAGGAATGGAATGCCTTCGTCCGCTGTCATTCTCACAACATCTGCAATTTTGTTCTGCTGATGAATCCGATTCCCACTCACTTGATAAGCTTTCAATAGAAATTTCTCAAAAGACAAATGAAAATTAATTTAAATTAATTGCAGCATAAGTTGGTAATAAAAATAATTCTTAAATGTTATGGTTTTTTAAAAAAAATTACTTTCAAACTTTAATTTTATTTCTGTTCTGTTTCCGAAAGAAACTTTCAAAACTTCATTTTAAATTACAAACACGGCAACAAAAACTCCTTTGACAACTGTTTAATCATTATATTTTGTCAACTCTATGCGAGATGACTTCTTCAGATGAAAAAGGATCCTTAAATTTATTTACATAAAAGAATTTCAATAACAAAGGATTTCAATACAATTAAACTTTAACAATCTGTAGTATAGATAATAGATTATCTAATAGATAATATAATGATTAAACAGTTGTCAAAAGAGTATTTGTTGCCTGTTTTGTTTGAAAAATCAGTAGTATTAGCAATAAATTTTCACTAAATTTTACCAACAACACAAAAATTAAAAATGAGTAAGTTATGATCTATTTAAAAGCAACTTCCAAACACTGCTGACACTTTCAGTTTTCATCAGCTTCTTCAATAACCCTTCAACAGTTCTAAATATAAAATTTCTGAGAATATTAAAGCTGAATGTATTGAACTTTGAATACATATATGACATTCAGTTTATCTTATTATCACGGCTATAGGATGCAATCCATCCTGTGCCTACTTTCAGAAGTCTTTCCCTCAATGGTCTAAAAAATTTTGCTTGGGGAGGGAATAGAGGACACCACAAAAACATCTAGTACCAGGGACCAAACATCCTGGCTCTGATTAATTTCTGCGTTCAAACTTAATAACAAGCTAAAACCTTTGTTATACTTCTTGTGGCCTGCCTATTCTAACATGATACACAGGTGCATAAGCTAAATCTTTTGAATATTCAATTCTTTAATCTGTCTACCAATAGCAATTTTCCATGAAATAACAATAAGGCTTAATGTGTGTGTATTGAAATTAAAGAGAAATAGAAAATGAAACGCACTTGTAAAAAAGGATATACTGGATAAAAAAGATGGTAATTAACCGACAGTTTCAGAATACTGAGCGCATTCCTCTCTAAGGGATTACAGAGGTTTAGCTAAATTTACATCACTATTGCTAAACCTCCCTAATCCTTTCACTTTCCTCACTCTCACTGTGTATTCCCACCTCATTTCGTCCTAAGTGTTTTGTGATGTCCTATATGTTTGTGCCGTCCCTGATGTTGGAATATGCTCAGTATTCCGAAACTGTCGGTTAATTACCATCTTTTTTATCCAGTTTGTTCTTTTTTATAAGTGTGTTTTATTTTCTATTTCACTTTATCCATGAAGTCTTTTATAACATTAACTTTATAGTTACAAGAATTATCTGCTGAAGATTTGATTTAGATTTGCTATTGATTCTCCTGCCAATGTATTTAGAATCACTTCCAAAATAAAGAGAATCTTTCTCAAAGCATCTTAACATTACTGCAATGAAGTTGGAAGTCAGTTTCTTATTAATTAAAACATTCAAAGTTGCTAAAAGTATGTTCCAACCAAAATTCGATTCTCATACATGCTAATGCTCAAATCTGTTTTTATATGAAATTCATTATATTTTCCCCTCATTTTTTTTTCTTTTTTACAATGATTGAAATCCAATGAAAGGAATTATTTCTTGTTTATCTTTATCCAATCATTACCACTGTATTCTTATCTAGGTAATACAACAATTGAGACGTTGACATGGGAAAGGTAGCAAGTCCTGAAAAGCAAATTTTCCAGGGGAAGCAAAAAACAGTTTTACCAGCTCATATATACTTACCACAGGTGCTATCTTGTATCGTTCGTAGGAACTACATCACTCAAAATTTTGACATACTGCCATTGCTACACCATTGGCGATATGTCTTACTATCCTTTTCAATGAAAAATCTGAATAATGATTTTTTTTTACTTACTACCTTTTCCATGTCAACACCTCAATTGCTCTACATTAAATGTTGTCAATTTTAAACTAAGACAAATCCTTATTAAGGAAAATTTCTTTACCTTTTCTGGGTAAAGTGTAAATAGGTACTTCTTGGATGTCCATCATTAACAGTTTCAACAGCTCTGGATGATATGAACACTTGCCTTTATTGCCCTATAAAGAAGAACTAAAGGTCTGACTATTGTCTGTTATTTTGTTTATAATTCTGTAAAATCAATTTGCTTTCATAAAACAATATTTTTATCTACAAATGCAATGACAATTTTTCCCTCCTGAAGCATGAAAGTAATTTAAGATTCATAAAATTGAGAACCCACAAAAGGACATTACAATTAGCCATAACTATATTAAACAAATGTACCAATCTCTTTTTCAAAAAAATTTTTTTTTTCACTTTGCATTATTTTGAATTTGCAAAAGTTAAAAATAGTGATCATACTTGATTGTTCTAAACTTATTAGAAAACAAACTTATTACCAATAATAAAATTTTTCTTTTCAATTCTTCTGGTGACATCTCAATCAAATGTTTGTTCTTCTTTTCGACAAATAATTTGTCTCCAAGGGTGTTTTTAATAAGTGTAATAACTTGGGGTTGGTTTTCAGGTTGACAGTAGCAATCGAAAAAAATCATTAGAGGATATCTAAAGGAATATAATTAAACTTACAATTAAAAAATTAACAGTAGGATGCTGATTATGTTAATTATTTCAAGTGAACAGAGTAATGTTGTCATCAATAAAGAAATGAATAGATAGCTACAATCATTTGATACTATGATTATGAAATAGAATGCCTCATCAAGAAATGTTTCATTTTCATTCAATTTAATGAATTTTTCAAAGCTAAATATGACTTTTCATCCCTATAATGAAAAGTCTAAGTTATTAAACTTCGTAAATTTGTTCTGTGAGATTCGGTCAAAATAACTGAAAAGTAACAATATGCATCACTGTTAATAATATTATTTTTATAACTGAGTTACAGTATTTTTTTGTAATATATTTTTAAAAAGTAATGATATTACCCACCATTGCTGTAAAAAAGGTATTATTAGTATTATTTTATAAGTATTATTATAAAAAATAAGTAGGCATGAAATGTAACATAAAAAACGAAAAAATGGCATGAAAGCAGGCAATTGTGTATCTCATCGTTTTTCAGATTATTATAAAAAAAATAGGTATTGCATTACTAATACTGCATTAGTGTCATTTCCTGTTTATCCCATATCTATACATATTTAAACAATGATTCAAATAACAGTGAGAAAAAAATACCTTAGATCAAAGTATCAACTGAGATGCAGCTTGGCAGGCAACCATGCATGTGAAGCCAAGGTCACGTAAGTGCAGTAATCCAAATGCAACTGACAAAAATGAGCCCAATACATTAAAGTCAAGCCTTTTTGTGCATATTGACAGTAAAGTTGAGATAAAATGAATTTAATAAATCATTATTTGTTCACATGAAGTATTTCTAAAACAAGCTTCAAGACAAAACAAGCAGTGTAACAAGTGGGGCACTGAATATATGCCTGCTGTCAACAGATAAATAGGGAATAAGAAAGTAAAATTAGACCAGAGTGCAGTTATGAATAAACTACAGTGTCTGAGAATGTAAGAATTCTGAAAATCCTTATGGAAGAAGGGAACAGAAGCTTTGACAAATAAAAGACCTCAAATGCTTATAAGTTAAAATGACTGCATCATAAAACTTCAAAGACTGCTTCAGTAGTAATTTGTTAATTTATAAATAAGTATTGATAGAACAAATAAAAGGCATCAATGAAATATCAGCTAAATGAAATCTGCAGAAAAGGGACACAGTAGTTAACTGAAAAAATGTTTCAATGTACTATTCAGCAAAGAAAGCTTGCAGTATCAAAGTCTGGCAGAACATTGCTGGAAAAAAAAATAAAAGTCTGATTAGATTGTCCAGGAAAGAAGTGTCAGCTGAAGAATCTACGAGGGGTGATCAGAAATTAAGGTTACAAAGCCTGCAGTGAACAGGTACATTTATTTCATAGAACCAATACAGCCGATTGATAGTACATACATTAGGTTATTTTTCGACATAGTCTCCATATCGGTTTAGGCACTTGTCGCTTCGTGGGATGAGTTTGAATATTCCCTCATGGGAAAAATCCTGTCCTTGCGTGCTCAGCCACATGGTCGTGGAGTTAACCGATAAGCTGACCGATACTGTGAGACCTTGACACGATTGCATGAAGCAATCAGGAGAAATGGCCACGATTTCTCACCGAGGGCATCATCTTCCTTCATGACAACGTGCAACCTCCTACAGCCCAGAAGACCACCACCCTGTTGAATCAGTTTCGCTGGGACATCATCGACTACCCTCCTTACTGCCCGACCTCACTCCAAGCGACTTTTACCTGTTTCCTCATTTGAAGGAGCATCTAGGAGGCCGATGATTCGCTTCAGATGAGGAGGTGAAACACTTCGCGACATCGTAGCTGAACATGCAAGGATAGGATTTTTACCAGGAGGGAATATTCAAACTCATCCCACAAAGCGACAAATGTCAAAACCGATATGGAGACTATGTCAAAAAATAACCTAATGTACATACTATCAGTCGGCTGTATTGGTTGTATGAAATAAAATGTACATGTTTCACTGCAGGCTTTATAACCTTAGTTTCTGATCACCCCTCGTAGATTAAAAAAAAAAAAAACACTTTTGATCGTTGTAAATCACAAAAGGGCATCAGTTCAATCAAATCTTATCAGGAAATACCAACAGACTGCAAACAAATCTACCCATAATATGGCACAGCTATTTTATAAACACTGTCGAAAGGAGTGGCTGTATTTAATAAGGATTTCTAAAGTCAGAAATAATGTTTACACTACTTACTCTGTTGTGCAGAAAGCGTTAGAACTAATAGCAGATAGAACACTGGACAAAGAGACTGTGAAGTTATCGTTATATACCACTGGTCCATCTACATCATCTCTGCAGGTCACTAGAGGGAAAAAAATATATTTAATATAAATTGAGTATAAAAATCAGAGAAGAGTACTTGTTGGTTGAAAATCTTAAAATTGAGGGTGATGGTATGGTTTGAGAGATATTTTTTGAAACAGGGTTAGGACAGGGAACAGAAAAGATAAGAAGTAGAATATTGGATTGTATGAATGAAGAAGTTAGGATATCAAAATGAAGAACTGAATTAATATTGGACTTAATATTCTTATAACTAATAAAGTAATGATAGATTTGAAAAAAATACATTAAAAAAAAATAAAAAAACATTTCAGCTTACCAGTGAGAAATCGACACCCTAGTTTCAAAGCAGAAATGTACATTTCCACAAGAGGCATTATTGTTAAGGAATCTTCAGCTGAAGTTCTGAAACAAAGAAATAAATGAAGTGTTAAGATTTCAGATGTTTTTGTACCTCCATTTCCGTCATACAAAACAAGCAGTTTTCAATTGATAAAAATTCAATTCAAAAAGATCTGGTATACTTATTATGACTTGATGAAATGAAATAATGAGTTAAAGGTTCTGTCATATCTTGGGTGACTCGGCCGCTACTCAGAAAGGAATTTTCTGGAGAAAGAAGGTACTGAATAAAACCTGTAATAAAATAAAGAAACGGACAAATATGATGAATTGTATACGTTTTAAGAAAAATATTTTTTTTTGAAATGCACATAAACAGATAAAGGTTCTCGCACCCGAGCTACCATATTGGGAATCTGAGACAGCTGTTTCAGCCTTATTAGGCTTCCTCAGTCAGATTTACCCTTGATGTTAGCTCAAAGTGCGAGACAAAGAAGAGGTAACCATCCCGGCTCCCTGGAATGGCCCTCAAACAAAATCAAGCACCAACAAAAAATCACTGTGCATCGCACAGCCTCAAATTCTTTATCCCGGCAACCGCTGGGCACAAAAGAATTTAAGAAAGGAATGTTTATGTTTTACATCCTATAATTTTATTGAACTTGTTACAGCTAGAAAATGAACTGCTGAGCAATTTCAGAGAATTCTGAGATACAATAATTCACAGCTAAAGATGAAATAACAGGAAGATAATATTTATTCATTAAATACTTCACAAATACTCTTTGTAAGTGCAAATATATATTGTCTCAGTTTATAAATTGCTTGCAACTGAGCATTGTCATTTGATTAATATCCTGTTTGTGGAATGTGGAGTTCTGAAATATATGTTAAATTTTGGAGTTTAAAATCGTTTATTGAAAACTTTGTGCTGGAGGCAAGTGATAAAATTGAAGGAATTTAAGTCGGTAGCAGAAAGTGCTGAGATGGTTAAACATGATGGTTCGAAACAGGCAAAGATTTTCAAAAGACAAATTACCTATCTCACCTTAAGTTACAGACTGATGTCGTAACTTAAAAATATCCACAAGTCAAAGCACTGTCTTTTTTTTTTTCCCCACTTACTGACGCATGCACTGCACTGCAATAATCAAATAGGTGCGTAGCTGATGTTAATGAAGCATCTGTAATACAATCGAGCAGTAATGTCACACCCTTGAAGAGGTGTAATTATATATTTCTTATAGAATATAATTTCAAAGAAATTACACATTTCTTTGCTCTACAGCAGGTTCTGCAACTTTGGCGAATACCAGCAGTCCAAAATGTCCGCAAGTTCAAAATGTCATAAACTGAAGAACCATAATTTGGGACATGAATGTATACAGAAACCCACATGCATTTAAATTTCTGAAAAACATTCTGTACAATGATTTAAATAATATTGTTAGTTCCTAAGAAGTTCTGATGTGAAAGTATAAATTCATTCACTTGACAGTTTCTGGCAAATGCACAGTTTAAGGATCACATTCCTTCTAAACACTGATACATTCAATTGTCCAGTCTTTTATATATTCTTACTTCTATTATATTGTGAAATAAGGATCTATAGTTTTTAAATTTAATATTTTATGTCAGATTATAAGCAAAACAGTTTGTGAGTATTATAAGTTACTTTCGAATATCGCATTACAGAACACATAATTAAAAAGTTTGATGATGTATTCAGATATATAAAACTAAAACTGTCTACTCTTCTAATATATTGTTTTTAATGAATTAAAAAATTAACTAATTATTTGTATGTTTCTTATTTTAATGGAATGTTCTTTAATTTCTACACGTTAAAAGATTATTAATGAATTATTGTAGAAAACTCACCATCCATAGATAAATGTCCATTTTTTTTAGCATTTTCATAAACTTCACAGTCATTTAATATTCTTCTGCACATTTCTTGTGTTACATCAATCACCTGTATGATTTAATTAAAATTGACAATTTTTACTGCATAGTAATACTTCTCTCACTAATAAAGTTTATAGTTTGATGAAAATAAATATGAAATTTAAAAAATTTTTAAATGCAAAATGAACCAATTAAATTTTTCATTATTCTGCATTTTTTTTTCTGCTTAAATAATTGTTAAATTGAATCTGTTTAACGAATAGTAAATTTAGTCGTCTTATTTTAGACAAAAAAGGGAACAATTCTTACCTCTTGTTCACCAGCAAGAAACAATTGCAGTTCTTCTAGTGTTAGATAATCCTTTCTTCCAAATCTGAAATTTAAAAAGTAGATAAAAATACTGAAGTTCACAAATTGCTAATTATGGGTAATGCAGCAATTTTGTCTATTACATTTTTCTCTTTTTTTCCGGTTAGAAAAGGACTAGATTAATTCTTTTAAAACTTAATTAATTTTATAAGTTCAGACTTGTGATAATTTCTTAACAACAGACTGAGAAGGGAACATATTCTGTTAAAATCTAGCCTTGATGCTATTAGACTGGCTATTTCAGTAACCGGGCAATACTTCATAGCCCAGTACATTGTGATCGAAATGGCAGTCCAGCATGTACAGAAATGTTATTTAATATCGGAGGTAATGTGGGCATTTGCTCTACAGCCTGGTGAAAAAAAAAACTACAACGGAATGTCTGAATATGTAAGCACGAACTCCCAGGATTCCTTGACCAACAGGACAAAGTTGAAATGACGTAGTCAGCCTGATGCCCACCTACCTTTAAGCCCCTGAAATCCGCTACCGATTCCACAGAGGCCTGGGTGGACCACAGGAACCTGGAGGTGAATTCAGCCATGGAAAAAATCTCTGACATCCACTTGGACTGATCCCGGCTCTTCCAACCAGCAGTCAAGGGTCATACCACTTAGGTATGGGCTCACAATTTACATTACTTATACAACATTTTAATATGAAGTAATCTACCTACTTGTATTTAACATATTTGATTATTTTGATTTAACAAAGGAAGCTAGATAAGTTATCAAGCAAAAGAATTTTTAAGATTTAAAATTTTGAAGGAAAATATTTATCTATTCCATGTTAATCACCCGTATATCAGTGATACAGATGTTTGTAATTTGACAAAACCATTCCCAATATTCCTTACCTTAACAGAAGTGAAGAAATGTCAGGTCTTGCATTCAGTTCTTTAAACATCTGAAGAAATTCTCTGAACTCTATTCTTCCATGATGCACTGGACGCTTTCCACGATCCAGTTCCTGTACAGTGAATTTAATTGTAAGTTAATATGAGATCATTATTGCTGATGTATTCATTTATCTAAAATACAAATCAAAATTAAGAAAAATAATAAAAAAAAAATTACATAGTTTTATTTCAAAAAAATTCTTTTACAATAAATTATAATTGTCTTACATTGAATTTTTGCCTTATCCTAGCAAATGCAAAATGTCTATTCAGTTTCTTCAGTAACTGAATTGTACCCCTTACACTCAGCCATCCTTTTTTCAGTGTATCCGCTTCTTCAAAGGACTCTTTCAACCATTTGATAAAGTTAAGGAGTAAACATTGACAAAGCAGTAGTTAAGACACTTACATAGGGATTTAGTTCTAGAATATAGCTAAGAAATTTAATTGAATATTTTGCTACGGGGGGGGGGGGGACAGCTGTCCTAGTTGTCTACATAATGGATATTTAAGGTCCTGACTCAAGCAACTGCAAACCTTTTATTTCTTTTATATATTTCTTTTTCAATGCACCTAAAATTCTGAAAATTTAAAAATGAACTTGTGAAGCATCTGGGATTGTTTTTAATTTTCAAAATATTCTGCAATTAATTAAATCAAAACTCAAAAACAGTCAATTTTTTGGGTGTTTTCGAGGTACTACTCGATATTTTCAACTCAAAAAAATTTGACGAAAACCTGAAATGATAAAAAATTTGTAAAATAATGTTTTGTATTTAAAATATTTATTATTAGTGCAATAGTTAATTTAAAAAAAAAATTAATCTTACACAATTTAAAAAAAAACAATTTTTATTTTTTAAAAAAATAACTGTTGCACTAATATTTTAAATATAAAACATTATTTTACATTTTTTTATCATTTCAGGTTTTAAAAACCGTGACAGTTTTTATAAGTTGAAAATACTGAGTAATACCTCAAAAACACCCAAAAAAAATTGACTGTTTTTGAGTTTTAATTTAATTAATTGTTTTGAATATTTTGAAAATGAAAAACAAGAAAATAGAAATCCTAGATGCTTCCAGGTTTATTTTAAAATTTTCAGAAAATTTTAGAAGGTGCATTGGAAAAAGAAATAAATAAAAGAAATAAAAGGTTTGCAGTCGCCTGCATTTGCTTGAGTCAGAACCTTAAGCAGTTTTGAGAAAATGAATAAAATTCCATAACAATAATAGAAAAGCAATTAGCTCTAAAATACTGAGTGACCATTGCTGGGCTATCTAGTAAAAAAAGAAATAAAATAAATAAAATAAAATACAAATTTCTATTATAAAAGGATATTGATCTCTTCTCTCTTCATTTTTTAACAGCAAACCTAAGAAATGAAATTGAGAAAAAAAAAATAATTAAAATTAATATAATTTTTTTTTGTTTATTCTAATAAACAAAAGGAAATAAATAAAAAAATAAATAAATAAATAAATAAATAAATAAATAAATAAATAAATAAA
>JAFIDM010000179.1:30286139-30299027 GCA_023159025.1 Thereuonema tuberculata | reverse complement strand
ATAAATAAATAAATAAATAAATAAATAAATAAATAAATAAATAAATATTTTTGTTTTAATTTACTTAACAAAATCGACCAATTAAAACAATTCTTAGCATTGAAAAGTTGGTGGAAATGTAGGAGTTCCTTTGGTATCATAAAGCTGATTTTTTTTTAACATTTCAAAGAATATGTATAAGTTTCAAATTAATTACAGTTCGGTTGGTTGACATTGACTTAAATTTTAAAACATTTACTTAACTTGCTATACCGATAGTAATAACGTTTTACCTTGAAATAATCTAAATACTTAAATGTACATTCTTTCCTGCACAAAATGGTCAAGCCGATTTCAATAAAAGATGGCTATTATATAAATATTGAGCTTACAAAATACAAAAGTCGTTATCACTCGATAGTGGGAGCTTTTCGAATTATACTTAAAGTTCCTACTATAAATATTGAGAGTTGAAAAATCATGTATTAGAAGCATGATACTCGTTCAAATCTAAGTATTTAGGAACAATTAAAAATAAAAAATATATTTTTATTTTTAATTGTTCCTAAACCCTTATTTCCTATTTAATATATATAGACATTTAATATATATAGACTTTTTATTTTTAATAATATATCTCAAACAATAGTTTAAATTTCTTCGATATTGGAAATTGCAAGTCGGCTCCGTAAAAGTTATTATTGACAATAAAAATATAATGCTAAATTTACTTCCACAAATGTTAAGAAGATGCTTTAAATACAGATTTAAAAATTGTTATTTTTCAGCTTAAAAAAAAATAACAAAACAGTGGAGACTTCCTAATAAATAAAGATTTAACTGAACAATCTAGCAGCAAAGCAATTTGCAAAAAAAAAGAAAAAAAAAAAAATGTTTAAAAAGAGTTTATTTTTATAGTATACATAATACATTAATAGTCGATATATTGTAAATTCTTGTATGATTAGATTTCATTCAATATTTTTATTTTATGAATTATAATGGATTTGAAATTTATACAAGTTTTCTCTTGTATATTATATCGTTGATACAAACACCAACCAACAACAACAACATCGTTGATACCAAGAACAGAAATGACAATCGCGAACAACGCATGCTGATATTCATTCAAAAAACAGAAACATCTGTTATGCTCCCCAAACATTTATAATTAATTAGGCATCAAACAAATTATTTTAATTGCAAACCATAAATCAACTATGATAAAAATAACATTGCATTGAAACGTCCTACAATTCTAGGTAATTAGGCTTAAGAAATGATAGCCATTTAAGCCTATAGAACTATTGAATCCCCTGAATAAATTAGCAAAAATTGTAAAACAAAATCATAATCCTCTCCCAGGTGCATTCCAAGACCCAGAAGACGTTAGATTGTCCTCATAATAAATAAAAATACGACAAGTTACGATGTATGTATATCTACAATTATTTCTAACAAAATAAGTCGTAGGGCGCTATAGTCATCGCCATCCTGATTATATTACAGAATATTTACCCTCCCAACTATACACACACACACACACACACACACACACACACAAAGTCACATTTGGTCATTAATAAGAATTCTGGAAATGTTTTTCCATCTCCTCCACTTTTTTTTCTTTGAAGGAAAAAAAAAAAGTTCACTCCCTTCCGAACTGGACTCCTGAGGCCCTGTAGCCTTGTTTCCAAGTAGTTCAATGCGAAGGAAGCGGAGAGGAGAGGCCGTTAATTATTCCGACAAATCTACAATTTGAAATTTTAAAACTTTTCAGAAGTCGGAATAAACTACATTCACTGAGATACAGATCGACTTTACTTCGTGTTAAAACACTATAGTATTAAAAAAAAAAAAAAAAAAAAAAGTTTGCCATATATAGTCATTACATAGCGATCGATTTTGTCTGGAACAAACGTCACCAGTCATGACGTCATCAACTTGAACTCCGAGCAGTCAGTCCAAGATGTCGACGTTTTTGATCGCATAAGCGTGATCAAGAAAGGACAAACTTTGCATAGCCAAGCAAGGGGAAATACAGTGAAACCTCCTTTAACGGACACTCCGAATAGCGGACACCTCTAATTAGCGGACATTATTGCGGGTCCCAGTCCCTTAAAATAGGACATTCCATGTTATCCACTCCGAATAGCGGACACTCTGAATAGCGGACAGTTATTTTAACTATAATTTTTTTTTTTCGATTAACATTTCGACAAACGCATCATGGTTGTATTTATATCGGTGTCCCATACATTGATACACTGTATCGGTTTCCTACGATTCAATGCACGAATCTGAGGGCCTTTTCTTCACTGCAATTGCTTTGTAAATATCAATCCCTCGTAAAGCTATCCTATAAACGTGTTGATTAAATTTAGTGCGAATTAAAATGGCGTCAAAAAGGAAGAGATTGGCACTGAAAGAAAAAATTGATGTTCTTGAAGTTGCTGAAAAAGAAAAGCTGAGTGCGCGTTCTCTTGCTGAACGTTTTAAAGTTAGAAAAACTCAGATAAGTGAACTTTTGAAGGACAAAGATGAGATTAGAAAAATGTGGATGGAGAATTCAAACGAAAATTCGAAAAATTTGAAGTTTCGTAAAACTGAAACAAGCAAAATCGACGAAATGGTGCGCTTCGCTCGTGCAAAGAACATTCCTATAAGCGGTGTTTTCCTTCAAGAAAAAGCCAGAGAAGTCGGTCAAACTTTAGGATTGGACACGTTTAAGGCATCAAATGGATGGCTAGAAATTAATTTTCTATATACTGTAATTAATTTTATCATTATTTAAGTAAGATAAACGGATTAGTACTCATTTAAAAAGAAATATAGTAAATAATTTGCAATTGTTCATATTCTCTCATACCGCAATGATTATTCTAGAAATTTAATTAAGATTGTGCGTAATTTTTCATTAAATGACATGCTATAAGCTAAAAACGAAAAAAAGACAGTCCTCCCCAATAACGGATACCTCCCAATAACGGACAAAACTTCCGGTCCCGTGACTGTCCGTTATTCGGAGGTAACACTGTAGTTGTTAATTTGCCGTTCCGGAACAGCCGAGCGGTCTCGTCGCAGAGCTGACGTGCGTTCGATCTGTCGGAACAAGCAAGTCTCTGCAAGGCGAACCTCGCACCTGAAGAGAACAAGCAATAATTAGCATTACATGTAGCTTCTTTTATGAAGAAAACTGTTGGCAATTAAATAATGTGAGGCGCTTAAGGACGGGCCTCTTTAGATGAATTTTTTTTTCTGGACTGTTTCCTATGCCATAAGATCAAAAAAAGGCGTAAAGGGTGAGAGAAGGATGGACGGGAGCATTTTATTGATTTTCTGCTTTTGATTTTATTCATTTTATTGACCCCCCCCCCCCTATCCCCTTCTGGACTCCGGTGCGTCTCGTAGGACCTGCTTAAGAATTACAGTGAAGTCTCACTTATACGAATATGAGGGGGAACCAAAAATTATTCGTATAAGGGAATATTTCGTATAGGTGAATTACAAATAGCACTATGAGGTTTCGCCGGGGAATGAAAAATTCTTCGTATAACTGAATGTTTCGTATAAGTGAGACTTCACTGTACGTAAACATAAAGATGATTTTTAAATTTTTTAAAAAATCTGAGTTGAATCATTAGGCCTAAAGTTATGGACGCGGATGACTGCTTTTTCCTGCTTGCCTCATATTATCGAAAGTATATTTTCAAGCGTTTTCAGTCAAAAAGCGATCTGCTTCTCTGGAAAACTTCAAAACTGTACCTCGAAGGTACAGTTCCGCAAGCCACATTATTAGGACACGTATTGCATATTTCAAATGCTTCAGCTTCAATTCAAATCCTATTATGTCGGTCAGCAACCTACGGCTCCCGGGCAGGATGCGGCCTACCATCGAAAATATAATCCCTCCCGAACCGCTGTGTTCCTAAAAAATAGTCTCTCTTCTCATAAATAAAATACACAAACCCAGCTGACTGATGCCTATTTAAATGATTTTCTGTAATAAGTCTGTTGTCTAATCTTGAGATACTTAATCTTACTTAATAGCGACAGAGCGTCAAACCTTCCACATTTTTTTCTTTGGTCAAACGACCATCATAACCTCTCCAATTACAAATTCCTAGATACGCCTATACTTAAACAAAATAAACATAATTATTCTTCTCAAATAAATTAACTAAATTAGTAGTATAACTAAAGATCGTTTACGTTGTTTTCAATCAAAATTCCATGATTTAATTTATTAATATATTAATTATTTATTTATTAATTATTTATTAATTAAAATATATCATGATTATAATTTTAGTTTATATAATTTGGAATTTTATTTTTATTTTTTAAATAATGTATTATATTGTCAGCTTACAAACCTTTAATACCTTTATTTATATGCATAATTAACTACATTTTATTTATTATTTTATTGTTAATCTTTGAAAAAGCTTGAAAAAAAAACGAAGAACTGTTCCAAATTTATAAATATTTATAAAAAATTTATAAAAATTATTTATAAAAATTTGACCATCCGACCCTTGGTCGAGAATCGCTGGGTGCCTATACCTCCCGAGCACCCAAGGGCCTGCAAGGCCTGAAAGTGATACAGCTTTTCAATGAGAAATTCAGAATATTTCTGTGTTATATTAAATAGATGTTCGAATAAACAGTCGAAAACGAATTCGTTAAGGTTCAAGAGTAATATTTCAACAAAATAAGCGGTGGACAGTAAATATGGTAGGATTCACTTGAGAAAGACTGCCTTCTAAGGCTAAAGGAGACTGGACAGATCTGCCCCACCACTGTATAGCGATAAGATATAAACGTAAGGATAGATCTCTGGAAATAGAACATTTTTTATCATTACGACTTGACTCAATTATTAGTCCGTTTGGAGTTATATACGTCTAAATATGACGTTTGAGTGTTTGATTGTGGCGAATGTGGGTGGCAGGGAAGCCAACCACCTACAGGCGGGGGGCTGTTTGGCAGTAGGTGGTTGGCTTCCCTGCCACCCACAAATCACCACAATCAATCAGTCAACTGTTAATAAGTATTACAACTAATTAATAATTAATATTATCATTTATTTCAAGTAAATAATAATTTACATGTAATAAATCAAAATAATATTTACTGTTACTGAAAATAAGTATCAAATGTTAATTAATTAATACATCCGGGAAGTAAGATGTCAACGAGATAAGTCATATCTAGACGTATATAACTCCGAACGGACTAATAATTGAGACGAGTCGTAATAATAAAATATGTTCTATGTAAGGAGATCTTTATATAGGTATATATCTCATCACTGTACAGAGTGGGACAATTTCCCATACAGTTTTCTCATTCTCCTTTGCTGACTTCCGTTCGACTAGAAATCATGATGTAAAACATAGAAATGATGTCTCTGCAAATGCGAGTTACTATCAGTAAGTGACAGAAGATATTACACAGCTAAAACCTTTAATTTCGAATGTTTTACAACATTTCAAGAATCGGAGAGATGTAATATGTATTTCCGAAGCGCTGGATAGAACGGCTACCGCAACAAATTTGTCCGCTTAGACGGTTAAGAAAACTGTCCGCAAAGGATCTTTTCGTGGGAGAACGCTCATCTTTACATGAAGCCAATTCGTGTAAAGCCAGTGATGGATGGACGAATTTGACTTAAATATTTTTAGAGCCACTATCAGTGAAATTGTTCGTTAGAATTAATATTCAACGCTTTTGATATCATTTATTCGAAGTTTCAGTCAAAAATTGAATTCAACGGAAGCAAAATATCTGCAACGAATTCTGCACTTGAACTGGAAATGAATTAATATTGATGCAATGTCGGCGGACCTGGCAGAGAGCTTCAAAAGAGACAATCGAGATACCCAATGTCGAAAACCTTCCCAGATTGGCCAGTTAAGCTGCACTGCGATTGGCCGAACCGGAAGGGCGTTCGACCAGCTGATTGGCTCTCCTCTTCTAAGCACGGACTAGATAGAGAGCTCCGAGAAGGACGACCTCATCTGCCAGAATCCGACCCTTCAGGGACTTTACAGCTTTGACCTGTTTTTAGAATCCGATAGTCTTGTATATATAGTGTAAATAAAATGTAAATAAATGTGAGTACATTATGCAGAACCCTTGACGCCAGTCTCTCTCATTTTGACAACACATCAATATCAAGAAATTCTACATCGACATTACACAGCCAAGTCAAGTTATTAAAAATTTATAAAATTATTTAAATAATAACAATAACATAAAAATATAATCGTAACTTATTTATCAAAATAAATATAATCAGCAATTTACTTAGAAAACAATATTCTAGAAATTGACCTGACTAAATAAATTTTGTACATATACTAGTCGGCTACCCGTCGCTTCGCTCCGGAAGCCTCGCGTATGTAACGGAAAACAATTTGTTATTTATTAAAAAAACACACACACACAAATTACATCAAGTAAAATAAAACTAAAATTTTTTTAAAGTTTTTTTTTATTTTAATTTTTGATGTATATATTCTCTCAATTCACGACTGCTTTTAGAATCAGCGTGTGAATCATGTATCTGTGATATATTTTTATTTTTTATAGAGATTAGAATGTAATCCTTGTGGTCTAATGCCTAAGACGTCTAACTTCGGAGCAGAAGGTTGCATGTTGGATTCCAGTAGATAACTTGTAGAAATTATTTCTATTTTTGTAAATTACAATAATTGCACCAGACCGAAAGAGAAATAAATTTTCGTAATATAGATACAATTTTCAGTCGCTTTTGAGCTACAAATAGTGAGCTTTCAGTATTCTACTTAATATAAATAGTGCTTCTTTCTTTCTTGAGTCTCTTTTTTTTATTTCCATTGATACTTTACAGTGGTTTTTGAGTTAGAAATAGTGATTGTTTTTGAGTAACGAATAGCGATTTTTCAGTATTCAACCTAATAGAAATAGTGATTATTTTTTTTTCTGTTCTTTTTTATCCAATTCCAATTGATACTTTTCAGTGGTTTTTGAGTTACAAATAGTGAAAATTATCTATATCTATTAGCTAGGCCATCAGATTGTTCGATATAGATATTTGAAGAAGAGATTTCAGATGGACGTTAGTTGATATAGATGAAGATCATAGCTTGTATACGGAATTCTTCGCAACAAATTGATTGTGAGTATTCTTTAGAGTGAAGATAACCAAATTCTGTTGAATTGTGACTCAAAGACCTAAAGTTGTATGTGAGTTAAGACAACGTTTTCCAATTATATGGCAACTTTATTTAGAGTTTGTCCTTGAGCTTTATTGATAAATATCGCATAAGAAGGTCTGATCGGAAATTGTTTTCTTGTGAAAGTGAATGGAAGTAGATTACCGCATGGTTCCATAGACATCCTATGGATGAAAACAAAAACTTTGTGAGTTCTGTTATAATTTTGGTTTCTATGAGATCATTATCGAATGAACAGCATTTAAGTTGAGTTCCATTGCAGTATGCAAACTTGGGATTGATGTTTCGCAACAATATTATTGGAGATCCAATCTTCAATGACAAACTATGTTGAGGAATTCCGCTGAGATTCAATGCGTTCAGACACTTGGGCATATAGAGATTTTCGTGTGATGGATTATCAGAAGTGTCAATTTTATTCGCACTTGTATTGTATGCTCTGTAGTCTCTCCTTGTATTCTTAGACTTATCATTCGATTGATGTTATCGACGCTCTCGTTCATCTCGTTTATCCAATTCCAATTGATACTTTTCAGTGGTTTTTAAGTTACAAATACTGATTTCTCAGTATTCTACCTAATGACGTACTGCGTCTTTCTTTTTTGACTTTCTTTTTAATTACAATTGTTACTTTTCAGTCAAATTCAGTTCAGTTTTGACAGATAAGTCAAAAAAGCAATATGAAGAAAGTTGTAGTTCCCATGGCCTAATGGGTAAGATGTCTGACTTCGGATCAGAAGGTTGCAGGTTCGATTTCTGTCGCGGAAGTTTCATTGAAAAAATTCTTTCTATTTTTCATTCTCACAGAAAACTGCGCCGGACAGACACACAGACACACACACAGAGAAATAAAAGATTTTTAGTAATATAGATTGTTACTTTTCAATCAAATTCAGTTCAGTTTTGACAGATAAGTCAAAAAAACAATATAAAGAAAGTTGTAGTTCCCATGGCCTAATGGGTAAGATGTCTGACTTCGGATCAGAAGGTTGCAGGTTCGATTTCTGTCGCAGAAGTTTCATTGAAAAAATTCTTTCTATTTTTCATTCTCACAGAAAACTGCGCCGGACAGACACACAGACAGAGAAATAAAAGATTTTAGTAATATAGATTAGTAGTAATAGATTTTGAAAACACATTAAGCTCTTCACTTAGTAATTTATAGGATAATACAATTATATAATATAATTCAGATTTTTCAATAAGTCATTTTTTATGATTTTGTTTTGATAAAAGATATTTCTAAAACGATATTTATATTCATATTATTTATAATTCTTTCGATATTGAAATTAATATTTTTTATAATTTTTGAATTTAATTTATTTCTGAAAGTTTTGTAGTTTTTATATCATGAGGCATTAGTTTATTACTTTTGTATCTTGTAAAGAGCTTATTTTTTTCTATGATATCTTTATTCCATGAACTGTCAAATTAAATTTACAGAACAATCAGAAGTCACTGATGTTCATGAATTTTAAATTGAAGTTTCTATCAAAGAAACTGTGACAGCTTCTGTTTCTGTAATTAACCATTCTGGATTGTACATTAATACTGGAACTCGAAATCGTGTCGAGTTCTACATACAACGAGAACCTTCTAGAGAAGCCTATTCGCCAGCAGCCTATTAGAAAGCATCATCGACAAGATGGAAATAGAATTAGAGCAACTACGATCAGTGGCGTATATAAAATATATTTTCGGGGGGGGGGGGGGGGCCAAGATTAATATAATTAGGTAGACACCCCATGGAAACCTATCTGTTCAACCAAAAAAAAAAGGTTGGGAGGACATATCTTCATTATTTCGGGAGGGGCCCGGGCCCCCTCCCCTTATATACGCCCCTGACTACGATGGATGCATTTTCGCTGATTCAGAGATGAAAAAGACTAAAACATTGGAATTATATTAAAAAAATTAACGTGCACTGATTAATTTAAAAATTAAGGCAAACCATAAAAGCACATTATTGGCAATTAAAATCGATCTTGCGACGTTTCAGATCTCGCACACTGGAGATCTGAAACGTCGCAAGATCGATTTTAATTGCCAATAATTGCACACTGCCAATAATTGCCAATAATTGCCAATCTCGCACACTGGAGATCTGAAACGTAGTTTTAAATAATGTACTTTTAAGGTTTGCCTCAATTTTTACATTGGAATTATGTCCCCCCATCTCCCCTCGGTTTTTTATATCAGGAAAAACGAAAAATGTTGTAAATATCGTGAAAGAATAAGAAAGAAGAAGAATATTTTCACACACACACACACTAAAGATTTTAATAAGAGTAATAAAAATGTTTTGTTTATTTTTTTACCTGAATTTATTCCAAGCAATGTATTTAAACCTGTGACCCACATCTTGGCGGTTTCCGCAGAATTCGCCACCAGATCCAAAGATTCCATTTCTTCTCCATGAATAATAGAAAATGTACATTCTTCGGAATAATTCGACGACATCTGCACGGAACGAAAAATGGCCGTGCTTCTCCCTACACGAATTTCTCGAATGTTCTCAACTTTTACTATCAAAAAGAATTGAAAGAGATAAGTATTTAGAGTTTTAGAAAACTAGTTACATTTCAAAGCATTGGAAACTTTCAAATGTTATTTGTTATCTTTAAACGTTGTTTCTATTTACATAAGAATGGTCTTTATATAACGTTACTTATTATAAAAAATGGGAAATAAAATGCCTGCACATAGGTTTGCTTTCATACCTTGAGCTTATCATCGATGGGAATCTAGAACAGCCGTTTCGTCTTTGTTAGAACTCATCAGCCAGATTTACCCTCGATGATAAGCTCAGAAAGGCGTGAAAGGTCATGCTCTCCTGCTCCCGGAAATGGAACTCAATAAAAACAAACAACAGTAAAAAAAACTGTAACTAGTACAGAACTAAAAACCTTGGCCTTCAAACTTTCATGCATAAAAGACTTTTAACTACAAGGAAAAAAATAAATAAATGCAAGAACCAAATAATTATAAATATTTTTTTTTTACTGAATAAGGACCTATAGGTCAAAAATCGCCAAAAGTTAAAATATCAAAATCAGAGTATGTCCTAGGTAAACTATGTCGCTATTTTTTATTTTTTGCGTGTGTGACAGTACGCTCCGGTATGCAGTACTAATATCTTCTAATTCTAATAATAATAATAATAGCTGGGGAAACCCATGGTTTGAAACTTTTTCGAGATAATAATAATAATAATAATAATGATAACCCATCATCCTGTCTGCCACTGGTCTTGTGCCTCACACATTGCAACCAGAGCCTCAGCACACTAGGACTTCACAAAAACATACGCACAACTCCAGAAGGCTGTGATACTCAACACAACACGCATAGTTAGGAAATTTATGGACACAACCACACATCCCTAACACTATTCTTGCACACTTCTTTACACTTGGCAATATGTGCTTTGATTAAGGTGACCAGACGTCCCTATTTTTAACAATTTGTCCCTCGTCCCGCGGCGTTTTAAAAAACTCCCGATTTTTTATTTTGGTTGTTGAATTGGAAATTCCGTTTTTTTTTTTTTTTGGTTGTTGAATTGGAGATTATTTATTTTTTTTGGTTGTAGATTTTCGGAATATCAAGTGCCTAGGATCCTGGATGTTTAAGTCCGGCCCTGCCATACAGACCAAATTTTTAATCAAGACCCCCCCCCCCTCCCGGTCAATGGTGTCCCGCTTTGCCAATGTTAAAATCTGGTCACCTTAGCTTTGATCCTTGACCCGCCATGTTGTCTTTGCTGGGGAAACCCAACATTTGAAACTTTTACATAATAATAATAATAATAATAATAATAATGATAATCGCAAACCCTTCTCTAACACTCACCACCCCCCGACACCCATACACAGCAGCTACGTGAATTATTGTTTTTGCTGGGGAAACCCAAGTTTTGAAACATACAAACATAATAATAGAAAAACTTGATTCAAGTAAATATGGAGGTATTTTTAAAAATTATGGGTACCAGTTAAAAAGAAAGGAAGAAAGCACTGCTTACTTGTAGGTCCGATTTGTACTAATTTGTAAGGCCTTACTTTTTAAAACAAAAGCTACTATGTTTCGCCTTCACAGAAAAAATGTTCAAGTTACTTTGATTACAAAGGGAAAGATCTGCATAATCCGACTTAAATTGCATTTTAAAACTTTTTTTTCTGACCTCCGATGTAAATCATAAAATATTGTTAAACACTTGACCAAACGTTTGAGAGTCGGTGTAACAATGTGGATACAAATATAAATATGAGTATGAAAATGGCTTTGAATTTCTGCTTTGAGATTTAATTAACATTCACGGCTTGTCTTCCTTTTTGTGCTCTAATGCTTGAGAAAAGAAATACTCGTTTAAATAAGTGAAGAGGATTTTTTTTTTTTTTTTTTTTTTTTTTTTTTTTTTTTTATAAGAGTAAAAAGAAAACCTATTAACTTACAGGAAGAATCCGTGGATTTTTTGGAAGATGGAAACCAGCGAATTTCTGACAGATTCTCTTCTAAGAAATAATAGCGATAATATTGGCGGGAATTGGATCGTATTTTCAAAAGGCTACTGCCCTCTTGCATATATTCGAGACACGTTGACACTAAATGGAGAAAGAAAACTATTCAATAAAATGAAAAATAAATATTATTTACATTTAATTTAATTTTTAATTCTCTATTTCAATTATTAAATTAAGATTCTTTTATCGTCTATTTATATACGAAATTGTTTATCATAGCTAAGAAGGTAGGGAGTACTTTTTATGTTAGAATGGTGTTTAAAAATTCATTAAAATGAAAATAAGTTTTACCATTTGATAGATCCGGTCCTTTGGGCATTTGAGTCGCACTGTGGAATATAACTTTCCTGGACCTTCCCAGGCGAGATTGAGGTGAGAATGAGCCCCCTTCCATTCCGTCCTCTTCCGTTCGTCGTGACAGTATTGCAGGGGTGATTAAAGAATCATTTTCTCTGGCTGAAATATAACTGAACAATCCTTGATGATTACAATCTTTCATTATTGAAAATTTTCCAATTATCTTAAGCGGTACTAATAGATCTCTTTCCTGTTTTTCTCCGTAAATCCCATCACTTTCTCTGACCAGGATTTGAAATGTCGATTACGATCTTACCCAGTGGGATTGCAACAGCGTAGCTACTAATAGGATTAACTACATTTCTGTGGTTTCATCTTGGTGTGGAAGCTCCACTTCTCTTTATCGTGATTTGATTCCGCTCAGGAACTGTCTCTTTCATTCAGCGATCAATATCCCAATAAGGAAGTCGTATTGAAATTTCAAAATGACATAGGGATCGCTTGGTGACCCGATCCCCTGCTCCATTATAGTTTGAATATTATTATAAAACAAACAGTCTGCACCATTGCTGGTCAATTAATAGCTTACTCCTTGATTAATAGACTATTGTAGGGCAATACTTTATCAATAGATGGCGCCGTACCCTATTATATTATATCTATTCATTCTTAACCATTTCTAATGGACGTTGCATTGTTTTAAAATAAAACATTAATAATGTTTTCTACTCTAATTTTTTTCGTTTTTCATCTTCATCCTTTCTCGAGATTATTTAAAAAAAAAAATAATCAACGCTTCCTAATTTAAAGAAATGTCAACTTATAAAAAATACAATATAGTTTATTAGGAATTTTTCCTACTT
>JAFIDM010000179.1:30247797-30279687 GCA_023159025.1 Thereuonema tuberculata | reverse complement strand
GTAGAAGGGTGAAACAGCTGTTCCCTAATCCACCCCGTAAAATGAATCGGAAAAGGCAATTGTTTTGTTTATTCTGTGCTGGGCTTAACAGACATTTTCAATGAAATTTATCAGAATGTTAACCATTGCTTTTGCCCAGATGCTTCAAAATTTCATATTTAATTTTTTAGAATTTTAAGTGCATTGGAAAAAGAAATATAAAATATATATACAAAAGAATAAAAGGTTTGCAGTCGCCTGCATTTGCTTGAGTCAGGACCTTAGAACCAATGAACTGCTTAAACTTAATAACAGTTACATGTAAACACTATTCAAGTATTATAAAATTTGAAAAATAATTAGTAATAATTAGAATATAGTTAATTAGATATTTTCTAAATTTCTATATTTTGAAGAGATATTGAGGTTACAAAATGAATGAGTCTCACTTCTTCAACTTGTGGAATGGCTCCTTCTCCAATATTAAAAGAACACTGATCGGAGGCATTGAACCGTTGGCCAGGTAGACGTTTATCAACTTCATGATCGTGGTCTGGGGATGGATGCGCTTTATCTTTCAGGCAATCAGATTGACGACTCCTTTTTACAAATTAAGAAAGAAAATATATATAAAAAAAAGGAAAGATTAAAATCACTTAATATTTCAATCCAGATCTCCTTCATCCTTTCATTACAGATTTCCTGGATGAACTCACTTAGAGATATACACTTGAGAGCAGAAAAATCGCACAGTTGCATTTTTTTTCCTTTTTGTTTCATCACGATTCGCTATTTTTTTTTAATTAAAATAATGTCAATTTAAAGATCGTTTCATTACCTATTCAATGATCCCACTTAAGTGTGTATTTTCCCTTCAAAACCAAGACAATAACAACAATAGAACAACATCCCAAATTGATAAAATCGATGAAAAATCGAATGAGGGCCGTAATTAAGGCTAGAGGAGGGAATACCCCTTATTAATAAAGATTGTTTTATAAATGTTTGTATTGAATTTTGTTTTAACCACCATTTCCCAGGCTGTACGAAAACGAGGTTTTCTGGTAGGCTACGAGATTCCTCCAAAAAAAGCACTGACATTGGATAGGGATGAAATGATCTTTAAATTGACATTATTTTGATTCAAAAACTTGCGAGTCGTGAGGAAAATAAAACAAAAAGTAAAAAAATGCAACTGCGCGATTTTTCTGCTCTCAAGTGTATTTATTTTTAACGAATTTAATTTTACTTAATCCAGTTTTTACTTTTAAATTTATCTTTCATGCTTTTATTTGTTTTCAAACTCCTAGAATCATCTGTGTTTAGGAATGTTTTGCATTTCTTTTAATTTTGTTAAGCCTTAAAGCACTTCCATTATGGCTGCTTTGCATACATCGTAATTGTATATCTTGTTATGTGCCGTGTTTGGGTGGCAGGAAAGCCGAACACCACAACCATTGTTCTACTGTGCTATCCGATGGAAATAAGGACAGAGGGAGAGAAAGAATGGTGGAAGAAGTGTAGGGGAAATGGAAGAACCCTGAGAAAACCTGCAGCACAGATCGTCCACCATCACGGAAACCCACATGAGAACTGAACTTCGGTACTCAGAGAGACGAAAGAATGGTGGAAGAAGTGCATGGGAAATGGGAGAACCCTGAGAAAACCTGTCCAGCACCACAAAACCCACATGAGAACTGAATTTCGGTACTTGGAGAGGTGAGAGGCCAATGTCTTAGCGACAACACCAACCGCACGGCCATAATTATATACTACTAAAATGTTAATCTCAAGATAGAAACTTTAAAACTCCACCATACACATTCCAGCGAATTAATTCCCAGTGAAAATTTTCTTTGGAATTGCATATGGAATGGAGAAGTCTCAGTCATTTTAAAGCTAAGGATGCAGTAACTACACTGCATATATAAATTAACATCTACATATCCTTAATTCAGTGCATCTGAATATGTCAGGGAATCAGTTAATTACAACAGATTTTTTTTCCTTTATTTGAGTTTAATTCCTGTTCATTTCCAAGATTTTACGAAAAAAAACTTGCAGTTTGCACTGTTTGCCACTTCAAATGTTTAGACTAGAATTCTGTTAATATTTCAGTTAATAATGTTTGTTTTTTTTTACAATAAGCATTTGAAACAATATTGCGAAAAGAGAACCTCTGTTCATAATCAATTTTAAGATTAACAACTTTAATTAAAGAGAAACCACATGAAATTGGATTTATAAGTTGCCTTCCTGATACCAGACACGATGTTGCAAATTACCTCAATGACATGTTGTTCAACTTTAGAACGAAGGTAACAATCTTCTGGCCATTTACTCATTGCCAACTGTATTGCACGGATACTGCCTAGTTTAATGGCATGTGTAAAGCAGCCTATTTGACAATTACCAACATAACCTGTTTCAAGCAATAATCTTAAATAGGATTTTTTTTTTTTTTTAAAGTATTCATATTTCTGCAGGATTTCTTGGGATTTTAATTTTCTAACCCTGGCTTTTTTAAATATATGATTTTTTTTTCTTATTATTCCTTAGTAATATTCTTCTGTTTATTTTAAGTCTGTAATAATTTTTCAAGCTGACACACAAGTACGCAATATGAAAATTAAATAAATAAACAGATTTTAAATGATTTCGGAATTAATCATTGATTATTTTCTTCCATTAATGTGTGATCACTGAAGTACTGACTTGCTTTAATTAAACTTTCATGTGAATTATTTTTTTTTTATTCAAATTGCATTCCTGTAATTACACCGTTGGGTAACACTAAAAGAAATGTATCCAGTTCCTCTACTATATCAGTTTTTGTGATATACTCCTATTCTTGCTTCAATCAGACCTCGTTATATGATCAACCTCTTATAAGGCTATTTGACCATACAAGCGAGAATGTATTTAATGTCTGACTATATAGGCAGTAACAAAATATACAGAATTCCTATCAAGTCAGCCAGCACTTTTAAAAAGCGACCATATAACAAGATCTGATTAAATACTGAATTTGCTTTGAATTTGAAAGAAGAATCAAAATTTTCTCAGTTTTTCAACAGAATCTTGAATCACACACATTTATGTATTAATTTATTCACTTACTCTCATCATTCTTTCCTTGACTGCTCCTAGCCACACTTATCATTCACCCCATACACACAAAAATACATGAAAATCATAATGTAAATGTTTAATTGTTGTAATTTAATGCTTACGTTAGAAATGCTTTCATATACTTTTCACTGCATGATGACCAACTCACTTTGCTTCCTCCTGCAGTAGGAGACATTATATATTTATTGCCCTGGCAAGTATTCTTCACTCCATCATGATGCATTCCAAGACTAAGAAAGGATAAAAAATAATTTTAAACTATTGGACATATGGGTCTGCTGCTTTTTTTTAAATCCTTAAATAAGCCTTTTAGATATTTTAATAGAATGTACAAATATTATTATTTTGAAAAATAATTAATCTTTAAAAATACTATTTTCAAAAATGTGTTTACCTGTGTCCGGTCTCATGGGTAAAAGTATTTATGACTCCAAAACTTGTTGCTTTATTCAAACTTGAACTGAGATAGTCATCACACATGCCATTGATCCAAGCAATACCTTTGAGAAGGAAAAAAATTACTTTCTCAATCAATTGAACATCAAATATTCTTCAAATAAATTGAATGATTCTCTCTGAACAATACTTTACCCAATACTCGTGGTGCTTGTGATAAATCGTGGTACAGATCAATTCTGTAAATCAAAACCAAAAAGCGTTAACTTGAAAATTCTATTAATCAATTTCAAAAGATTATTACTCAAATAAAAAATTGCTTTTTTCTTTTTTCTTTTCTTTTTTTCGTTTCTCCTCTGCTTTTTTTTTCTCATACATATTTTGTTTGAGAAGCATACTGCAATGTAATGTGATTTTGGGTGGGAAGTGGTACGTAATTGAAACTACCGGTATTCTTTGCCTTCATTTGATTTAAAAAAAACCATTTTAGTTGAATAGCCATTATTATTCAAGAAAGAAAATTTTCTTAATCTTATACTAATATATAAAGCTAAAGACTTTGTATGTTTGAACGCGCTAATCTCAGGAACTACCAGTCCGATTTGAAAAATTCTTTTTGCGTTAGATAGCCCGTTTATTGAGGAAGGTTAGAAGCTATATCACACCATGCTACGACCAATAGGAGCAGAGCAGTAAACATAAACGTCAACCAATGGATGCATGACGAAAATGGAACATTACCAAGAAGGGCCGAATTTAACACGGGTGACACGCAGGGCACAGCTCATGTATTATAATTGGTTGTATAATCATTTTAAATATTTCTTTTTATAGAAAGATCATGCACAATTCTTTTACCCATTTTTTTAAATTTTATTTTTGGATGGACTTCATAGTCTCACATAAAATGGTCTTTTCTGAGTTTTTTTTTTTTTTTTAATTTTTATTATTCTTTTTAAGAAATTGCAATTCACATTTTAGATGGTTATGGAATAAAGCTCCTTGTTAGTTATAACCTACCTACATTTATTAATGCTAAAAAAGTAAATTTTGAAGGAAAAGCCATTTATACCAACCCTGTAAACAGTGTGGCATAATCCCAGTGCCTGGGATCTTCATCAGGGAATTTATTTCTAAATGACTGCCACTTAGAGAAATTCTCCAAATACTTTTCAGCTTCACCTTGTGCTTTATCTGGAAGCCCCTATTGAGGAGGAAATTCAAACATAAATTATTAAAATAGCCTTGATAGATTCCTACGCCTATTTTCAAGTAGCAAAGTCCTTTCTTGTGTCATGAATCTCTTTATGTGAAGTGCTTGGATTTATATAACACAGCACTACTATCAATAAAGAATTGTGCTGTCTTTGATAAGAAATCAAGCCTTTTTGATGTAATTATTAACAAAAGCATTGAAATAGAATGATCTTGTATGTGCTGTATATAACTATATACACATTATACATAATAAGAGCAATTTTTAAAGTTTCATTTTTCCTTTCCTTATATATAAGAAGAATATAATATCTGGGGGCACTGCCAAGACGATCCGAAGGCAGGAAGGGCACTACGTACCTTTTCTGGAAGCATTTCGTCGTATTTTCGAACCCTCATAGCTTCGGCCTGGATAATACTAGAGAGCTCAAATTTTCAAGATAAGATGCAGTTACCATACTAATGAAACACGCTAAGTTTCATTTATCTAGCTTTTATACTTTGGATTTTATTAAGATCTGAAATACGTCGTACCCTCAATGCTTCAGCCTAAATAATACTAGAGAGCTCAAATTTTCAGGATAAGATGTAGTAAGCAGACTAATGAAATACGCTACATTTCATTTATCTTGCTTTTATACTTTGGATTTTATTAATATCTAAAATACGTCGATTTCGTCCATGATTCACTGACTGACTGACTGACTCATGATCATCAAAACCTCTAGGGTACTTCCTGAAGTCCTAGAAAGCTGAAATTTGGTACGCAGGCTAGGTTTAGCACACAAACAACAAAAAAATTAAGAAATCTGTAACTTTCACCCTCCAACCCCTCATAAAGGGGGTTCTAGTTCTTTATTATATAACAATTTCTGATAGGTATATCCCACCCAAAACATTTCATGTAAAATAAGTTGCCAAGACTCACATGCTCATAATGCTTTCACTGTTAAAAAGTTATCAGATCTCATCTTACAAAAAGAAATGAAATCCCACCCAAAACATTTCATGTAAAATATGTTGCCAAGACTCACGTGCTCATAACGCTTTCACTGTTAAAAAGTTATGAGATCTCATGTAGAGGCAAGCCCCTAACTCTACAAGCCCTAACTCTAAAAACCCTATATCTTGGTCAAAAAGTATGGCTTGGCTGTTTCATGGAATAATTTCATCCCACCCAAAACATTTCATGTAAAATACGTTGCCAAGATGCTCATAATGCTTTCACTGTTAAAAAGTTATCAGATCTCATGTAGAGCCAAGCCCCTCATTCTACATGCCTAACTCTAAAAACCCTAATATCTTGGTCAAAAAGTATGCCTTGGCATACTCCATATCCTTTACATAACTCCATGGGATTGTCTGTGCGACAGCCATGAAATGGCCAAGCCATACTTTTTGACAGATATAGGGTTTTTAGAGTTAGGGCTTGTAGAGTTAGGGGCTTGGCTCTACATGAGATCTCATATCTTTTTAACAGTGAAAGTGTTATCAGCATGTGAGTCTTGGCAACTTATTTTATATGAAATGTTTTGGGTGGGATTTTGATTTACACAAATATTTTTAATGTGTGTATATATGCTCTATTGCAAAAAAAAAAAAAAAAAAAAAAAGACATGTCCTGAAGAAAGTGTTCTATCTCTTTGTAACTTGGCATAGCGAAGAAATGATTTACATTTTCATTGTAAAAGGACTTTTTATTTTTGTAAAGTGATAACATAATGTCACTTGTTAATAATGTTGGTTGCGATACAAGTTGATAAAACGTGTGGCATGGAGTTAATAGTGTAATGTTGACATTTGTGGCAGATTCTGCCAGATGTTCTGTACTTGTTGGGCTGTTTGGGTTACATTCTGCGACAGCTATAACTGCCTTCCTAGATATTCCAAACATACTTGATTGGCGAGAATTCATGGGAACCAACTGGCCGTAAGAGGGTATGAACCACAGAGGCAATGTTAAGAAAGTCTTGTCATGTGAGATCTAGCATTATCATCCTGGTAAGTAGCTGGTAAACATCATAAACAATACAATTGGCTGCAGAATGTTGTCAATGTACCTTGAAGCTAAACTATGGGAGCTCAGCTGTCATAGGAGATGGCTCCCTAAAATATAACCCTAGATGTGATGGTTATGTGGTAAATGTCTAAAGCAACACTGAGAATGAAGTCCCACCTCTGACATTCATCGCATTCATATTACATGATGCATTCTTTTAGATGCAGGAGGGACTCCATTCACACGATCCCCTCAAGCACTTTCCAGCAAAGATATATTTTTGAACCGGAACAAGTGAATTTCCGTTGTGAATCAAAGGATACAAATCAAAGGAAGAGAATGTTCCGTTTAGTCTAATTCCAGTGAGAAAAACTACCACCGGCTGCATATTCAAGTCAATCCTCATTTGAATATTAAAAGGAATAAGATTCAGTGTTCACTTAATAAGAACAAGAAGAATTAATAACTAAAACAAGACCAGTCGTTCGATGTTCGATTACAGCGTTTCTGGAACAAGTTTTTAAGAAGCAAGATGGAGTGTTGATGTTCGAATCCAGTTAATGGACAATTAGTCATACATTCATCTAATCCCAGTGAGCTGTTTTGTTCCTGTAACATTTGCAAATGTTGTAACAATTTTTGTTTACTAAATTATTTAAAGCTTATCTTCGACTTACAAGGGAAGTGCATGATCTCGAATGCTGAGAAATGCAAGAAAATGTGCTTAGAATATAAATCGCTCATGCCAAAAACAGCGGTTTTGTAAACATTCATTCTCATGCAAAACTGCACATCTTACCACGAGAGAAATATGAATGATTACCTATTGAAGGTCCAAGAGAGGATCTTTGGTAACGCGAAGAAACAAAATGTCGATATAATAGAACCAAAAACACATATTTCAATGTCATGACTATATTGCTATATCCCTCTGCTTAAAATAATTATGCAGGTATACTATTCAACTAGATTAATTATGTGTTAATGCAGGTACAACATGCCACCGTCGGATGGCGCTAGCAGACAACAACTGAGTTTTGAACGGGAACGACTCAAACCACTGTTTTTGGGTTTATATTCTAAGCACATTTTTGTGCAGTTCTCAGCGTTCAAGGTCACGCACTTGTTAGTTTTATTTTCTGGCGATTCTATCATCACACTGCATTCTCTGCAATACAATATTTACTGCTTGGTTTTAAGTTCCGCATATCTCTTTTGATTGCAAATCAAGCAACTCTTGAGTAGAGATTCTATAAGAAATATAAATTCAATATTAATACGATTTCTTTTTCTTTTTTTTTTTTCCAAAAGTAAATAAATAAGTAAGGAAGTGAATAAATAAATAAATGCAGTTATAGTTATTCTCAAATAAACAAGGATAAACCATTTTACCTCTTCTGTCTTGAATATATCAATTCGAGTCAGTATCAAGCGGAATTGTAAGCCAAGGGAGTTGTGATTATACATCATTTGTGCCTAAGAAAGTTGAAGAAAAAAATTCTTGTTAAAATAATTCCCTTAATTAGCGAAATCTACATAAACAGACCACTATTACTACATTTTCAATAAATTCTGAAGCTAATTTGATTTTTTAATTATTTAAGCAGATATTTAAAATTTAGAATTTCATTTGATATCAATTTAAATATTGGGAAAAAATTAGTTACAGCTAATGAAATTGTATATGAGTTTTATATAACTATATATATTTACATATATGTTTGCTTTATGTGTTTTTGTTGCAAAGATAAATTACTTCGAGCGGGAACAAGATTCGGTTTCAGAAAATTTGCTTTGGATTTAGATAAATTCCTTAATTTGAACTAAAAAAAAGGAATTGAGATTCATCCTTTTTATCTTACCCCATTGAAAATGGTGAGAATTAATTCTAGCACTGTATGAATGGGATCGCCTCTAGAAGAAAGTCGATGAACGGTGTGGTTATATAGTGCATCATCCACTACTGCGTACGTCTCAATTGTCGGATCCTGAAGGATGTTCTTTCGGCTGCGGAAGATATTGAACCATTGTGCTAAACGGTCCAGCCAGATAGATATAGGACTTTGTATTTCTATTTCAAGAAGAAGAATTTATTAAAAATTCAGAAAATAAGTAATTTCATAAAGTACTAGACGGCTGCCCGTCGCTTCGCTCCAGAAGCCTCGCATATATAACGAGGGAAAAAAAAACATTTATTTATTAAAAAAAAAAATATATTAAGATAAAACGGCCAATATAATTAAAATGATATTTAACGTGCATACGTTAAAATCAGGCCACCACACAATCACAGTTAAAATAAATTTATACATATTAAAATTACACTAGTACTTTCAAAACGACACGCGTTTCATTATCAAATAAAACTAAAACTTCAAACTAAAAATAAAAATAAAGTATAAATTCTAAAAAATACATGCATTGAATATTAAAATCCATTTGTAACGGTTGAAAATTTGATGCCTGGCAACGCACGTGCGAAATTCTATTGTTGTAGATAGCGTCGACCATGCAACAATACCCATGTTGCTAGACAACAGGCTTGGGGATTGTTGCGAAATTCAATTGTTGGTGGATTTATGCAGGCACGCGCGCGCGCAGTTTTTTTTAGTAATAGAGACACAGATTGATTTTAAATATAAATTATTTGATAAAAAATTTGCATTTATTATAAAAAAAAAATGTTAAATAATATTTTACATGTGGTTTGTTTATTACTTAATTTATTGATTTCACGTGAAGCGACATACGCTAGCATGTTTCTGAATGGTTTCGAAGGAAATTTATTATGTGCTACACAGGAAATAAAAAACACACAAAACTAAACATTTTACTGTTTCTCCAATTGCGCAGTAATTCGTGGTTGTATACTTTGTTGTCTTGAAATGTATCGAAGATGACAAATTAATAAACTTTCTAAAATATACATTATGTTATGCTATGTAGTGAATGTGGAGAAGCCAAGCACTGCGACCGGAGGTCTATTGTACTATCCTACGGAAATAAGGACAGATGGAGAGAAAGACTGAGAAAGTATGGTGGGAGAAGTGCAGGGGAAACGGGAGAACCCCGAGAAAACCTGCCCAGCGTGGATTGTCCACCATCATGAAACCCGTATGAGAACGAACCCCGAGGTGAGAGGCTAATGTCATAGCGACAACGTCAACCGTACGGCCTAAAATATTCATTACTTAGATTTAAATTTAACATTTAGAAATATTATATCGGATTAATTGTATATTTTTTTGTATAATTGAAAATAATTTATCAAATTGCAAATATGATAATTTAAATCAGTTTTGATCCTTAGTCATTTGTGAAATTTAAAAATTATTTCGATACTTTGGGAAAATAAAGTATTTGCGGTCAATTGAAAGAATCCACTGTAGCTAGGATTAACTGTATTTACCATTGTGATACTTTTGATTTCTACGAAATGTCACCATGTAAAAATTTAAACAGTGCCAACATTGTATAATGACTAGAAAGAAAAACAACGTCCGCAGCATCTGATGCACGGTAGCCAAATATCGTCCAAAAGCTTTTACTGTATACGTTCTTTGGGGCAGCGAACGCTAGCATCTTATTTCACTTGAGACTAAATAACAGCCCAAGCACAAACTATATTTCGTCTTGAAGATTGTTATTTTCTTGAGACTAAACGAGAGGCAAGTGAAAGAGTTGCCTTGATGCAACTTGAATTTCGATTAGTAACACGATATTTTCTAATAATAGGATATTGGACTATTGACAATTGAATAAGTGATCTTGATGAGAAATGCAGAAGAATATCATCGGAATAATGTTAACGACGGTAAACAAAGAGGATCATATCTTTTGTTAAAAGTTTGAGTGCAGCTATGCGCATTAGAACAATGAGATTGATGGTAGCAACGGTAGTTGTGTAACATGTTGTGAGTTGATGTAACAACATGTTGTGTGACAGTGATTATCGCTGATTACGAATGGGACTTCTTTAGGACTTTAAGATGTTACGAGTGATAAGTATTTACGGAGTTTATTCAACATAATGAAAATGATTGAATATTAATACTTAGTGGACAAATAATATATATTTAGGAAAAGAATCATTCATCACTAATTTGTGATTCTTTTAGTGTTTTCATATATAGGAAATACATTCGGAGTCATTGGAAAGCTGTTCCAAGGAACCAGATCTTTAATAGGACGAAGCATGATTCCATTGTATTATTCCAGGAGAAGGAAGAATGCGTAAATGGTAATCGAGCAGCGATCGGGTCAACTCAGAGGATTACATCGAGTTATTCAAGAGAAGATTGTAAGTAGAAAAATATCTCATCGGCGAGTTCCAACGGGTCATCGGATATGTAGGAGGATTAATAATATTGATCAGTGAAGGACTCAAGTAACGAAGCCAGGATTATTTTAAAGTGAAAATCGAAAATACAATTTTTGTGTTTTAAAGCGTTCTATTTTGGAACAAGTTTTGAATAAACTTTGGGCCTATGATATAATAGTGTGCAATAGACTCTAATAAGGGATATTAAGAACAAAGACTCGTTATTATCTGTGAATATCAACTATATCAGTATAATAGTCTAATTTATATATTAATAAGTCTATAAGTGAAAGAGAATTTGTTCGATCTAAAGTATATATTTCTATATCTGAACGATATTTATTTCTGTTGTTCACAAGAGGTGTTGAATTAAATTGATGTTAATTACTCTGTTGAATAAGTTGTTATACCTTCACACACACACATTTATTTCACGTCTTTCCACCATTCTTCTCAGCAATGACTATAGATTTTAAAATTCTTTAATTAAAAGAAGAAAAAAAAGTAAGCTTACAGTAATATTAATTCAATAAAATTCTGAAATTGTACCAACTAAACTAAATTTTATTGCGAAATTCCCTAAAACTTAAAACAAGATCGAAATAATCGTTTTTATGACTATTTTAAGTTACTTTATTTCAATTATATTTAAACTTTAACATAAAAATACTAATTTTTTTATAATAAAAAGTAGGATCCTATTTATAACAAGTCGGTCACTCATAAAGCAAAAAGCATGAATTATTTGGTAAGGAAACATTTAAATAAACAATATGATTTTTAAGCCATTTTATTAACGTTAAAATTATAAATAAAATATCCCTAGAAAAATCAAGATTTAGCAAAACAGGTTTGCAACTGATTTACAATAATTCATTCCATCATGTTTAATATTTTTAATTAGTTTCTATTTAAAAAAATGAAGTGATTTTAAATTGACTGAAAATTAAACCAATCCAATGAGTCGTAGCTAACTTAGCTACACACGTGAGAAAAAAGTAACCAATGACATTGCAGGACATTTCGCTTCATTCACCGGGAGATTCAATAATGGCTGCTTGGAGCAAACAATCTCAGAAAAAGCTGATATTTTAGTTAGAATAACTTAGTAAATTGAGTGATTTGATATCAAATCAAACGTAGAACAGTTTTAAATTAAATTTTCGAATCGCAGAGAGAAAGTGAACAGCGGGAATTGCGACCCAAAAGAATTGGCAGCATTCCATAGCCTACTATCCCAGCATGGCTTCCTTCCATTTGACCACTTTTCCGGACGTCCGGAAAATCAAGCAAAACTCGAATTCATTGGAACTGATAGCGCCTTGTCTGATTCAGACTTCCTGTTAAAGGAAGGACTGACTCTTTGCGGATAAGGTAAATTCAGCCATTTCTATATTTGTGTTACGTTAGTGATGTCCATTATGTTATTATGATGAAATAATGCAGAAAAGGAAAAAAGCTTTCAAATCTTTGGGGAATCCTTTGATTAAAGATCGACAAAATTCACTGAAGTACTGAAATAATTGAGGGGGAAAAAGTTATTTCATTGTAAATAGTAGGAAAAGTAATTTCGATTTTACAATTGAGAATAATTTGTTTTTGTTATTGATAGAAGACTTCGTGAAATCGGAGATTACGATACCAGGCTTTCGACAAGATGGCTGCCTTGGTATTACTTTAAGATATGAATTTTAGTTTATTAATTAACTAGTGAAAAGTGGAATGAGATTTGTAAGTAATCTTATTTGAAAATGGTTTTGCACGATCTTTTACTAGAAAAACTAACCCTCATCGGATGTATCCTTACGAAGACTGCGATTGGCTTGTACCCTATTCTCCGGTTTAGCCATTTATTTAATTTGTTTTCCGAATTCCGTGTGTTAGTTTCTTTCAGAATATCGAGTTATTGTATTTGTTTTATTTTATTGATTGATTCTCGTATTAGTACAGATACTAATATTATGATGAAATAATAGCCATTATTAATAGTCTGCCGCCTCTTAGTTGGATATAAAGAGTGATTTAACCAATAAATTTAATTTTTTTTTTTAAATAAACACTTCTTGCTCACTACTGCTTGTACACTGTAAGAAGTTGACCGTTGAAAAAACGGTAGTTAACCGGCAATTATGGCTGCCGACTTTTTATCTTTAAATACAAGAAACGGTCACTGTATTTTTAAAGGTATTACCGTATTTTTATGTGTTAGGTTATACAAGTTACAGAAGCTAATGCTTTTCGTATCACGTAAGATTCTCAGAGATAGGCAATGCAATACCGGCCCACCGGGCTTGTGCTCGGCAAGTTCTAAGGCCAGTCTTCATCTGATTATCCTTGTTCCATCACTAATTCGACAATGTCTCACTAATTAGACAATGTCAAAATCCATAATCGACGAAAAGAAAAAGAATCTCCAGTCTATCCATATGAAACTTTCTCCTTTTTTGTCCTCACACGATTAAACCTATAACTTGAGACTTTTGCAGAATTTTTCGTTTCTAAAGTGATTCTCCATTCTTTCTTCCTCGGTAATTCTAATCATAGAGCGGACACAAACACAGAATTAATTAGTAATTACACGTCCAGCTAAAGTGCAGAATTAGGCTTAAGTAATAAAAATAACAAAATGGAATTGTGTTAAATGGAATTTGCAACTTTGGAACAACTTTTCACGTTCTGCATAAAAAACAACTGAATATAATTTTCTACTAAAGCATAATTTTAAGGCCGATCCAATAATAATAACAAAATTTAAAAATAATAATACCATAAATAAGGTGACCAACCGTCCTCCTTTTTGAAGCTCTGTCCTCCTTTGAGAAGTGTCCTCCTAAATGTCCTTTTTGTAAATTCTGTCCTCCTTTTTGATGTTTGAAGAGTAATATGTCCTCCTTTTTGATATGTGAAGTTTAAAACCACTTTTTTTTTGGTTGAACAGATAGGTTTATACTCCTTAAATCCCTGATACCATTTTTTTTTTCTTCAAATTATTTGCGTCCTCCTTTTCATTTTAGAAAAAATGGTCACCTTACCATAAAGGAAGTACCGTAAACAGGGTTACTTGGACCCTGAAGGGTGACTTGAACCCAAACAAATATGTTTAAATCCACTACTACAACTCAACAATTGGTTATTTGTTGTAAATAAAATGTTTATTTCGCTATGTACCAGCATATTCAGAGCCAGATGCATTTGAACTGGTTCCAAATTAAATAATGGATATTTAAATTTGGGTTATTTGATTTAAATTTGGGTTAATATACCCTGTTTTACGGTATATTAATGTAAGGAAAAAAAAAAAAAGTTAGAAAAATAAGAAAAAAAACCAAAACAAACCACGCGTACATTGAGAAAAAAAGATTAAGAGGAAGAAAAAACAAAACAACAACAAAAAAAAAAAAACCTCTAGTAGGTATATGGATTCGAACCGACAATCTCCAGCATATGAGTCCGAGACTTGACCCACCAAGCTGTAAGTGAGCTGATTGTATTTCTATTATTTAAGCTAATAGCCGGAATCCAATGAAAACAATGCCAAATATCTCGCAAATGGCGGGGCGTTGGCTCCTGAAAATACCATATTCCTACGGTGTTTGGGCCTCTGAACACGATGTGAAGTCCGTTTGTCGATCCGACCTTCCGTTCGGGAGTTGTTAGGGGAAGGACAGACGCAGCCGAATGGACAGGTAATAGCTATCGATTTTCGTCGCTATTACAATAGCTCCCAAATGGGTCGCTAAAAATTGCAATAGCCCATGAAAATAAGTGTTTTATTTCATGTTTTCTCAGCACTGGGATAACCTCAGCCCTAATTTCCAAATTGATCTCGCTGTATTCTGTAAACAATAACTTTTGAAATCAAACTCCGACTTTCGCTCTATTAAAATTGACTTTGATCAAATGCCTATTCTGTATGCATTATTTTGCAGAACAATTTTAAGTAAGCTGCCCAACCGCTTTTGTCTTGTAACTGTATAGTTTCGTTTGTATCTGTGTAAGATTTCTAAACATCGATGTAATCAAAAGCTGTCCAGAATTTAACTTTCTCAATTTCCATTAAAGTATTTTTATTTTACATTTTGAAGAGGAAATTTTTGAGAGACTGTCCTGCAGAGCCTTTGTACTTTATTTAATAAAAAATACAGTACCTGTATTTATTTAATAGCCTAAGTATAAAATACAGGTACTCCTCACTTTACGACCGAGTTCCGTCCCGACGACTACGTCGTTAAGCGAATTGGTCGTTAAGCGAGGAGCTTGCGCCGGGAATATAGGATCGTTGTAAAATTATAAAATTATAAATATTATGCAACAAACTTCAAATTTATTCATAAAAAGATGTGCATATGTACATATTATCATTTGTTTATTGGTTATCTGGAGCTGTAGAGGGTCCAGGAGAGGGAGATGACGACGATGAAATAGAAGTTGTATCTTCAAGGGCGGAGGTCGTAAGTGCGAGTGGTCGTTAAGCAGATAGTTCGTAAAGTGAGGAGTAGCTGTACTTGAGTTAATTGGTTGAAGACGATATGGGGCGTATCAAACCTCGCATTGGACAATATTTACTCTAACTATTTTTAAAAATTTTTATAGTCCGAAGAAGGGAACCGTAAATAACGAGTTCTCGAAACCTGTAACTGTATTTTTTAATTTATTTTAAATAATTTTAAATTGAATTAATTGTGCAAACGGTCGATTTTTCAGTAATTTTTAAAGTTGCATCAGTGTCAATTTCCCTGCTTTTTTTCTTTTATTTCATGTCTAATTTGGAATCAATTATTGCTTTTTCTTTTTTAATTAATGAATATTTGCTTTGTAAGCGCAAGTAATGCTGCAAAACGATATAAAAAGATCGACAAAATAAGCAGCTTATAGGTGTTACATAAAATTGATTCTCACTGTCGTTATCTGCGTTTTCTTTCTGGCTTCCTTTTTTCATATTTAAAATCGATCGCAGTGACTGGTTGTTCAGAGTTTGAGAAGTGCCATCATTAATCAAAGAACCACAAAATCCATGGAGCAAAAGAAAGGAGGAAAAGATGGAATTATGATAAATATGGGAATTGACATGCGTGAAGGATTATGTCGATATGAAATATGTGTAAGAGTTCGGAAAAAAAATATTGGTGACCAAATGCTTAATTGTTGAATTTTATTTAACTTTAAGAAGATTTTAGATTTTAGTTCTGCATGAACTGTTTTTACTTCTTGAGTTCGTCCATAGGCTTGTCTCAGATAATGGGAGTCACCCTGTATAAAATAAATATATTTTATATTCTACATAGAGCGGAAACAGTGAATTTCGAATAGTCTTTGAAATCTAATTTTGTTATTGGTATTTTGCTGTGGTATTAATAATAGGTATCTCACATTACTGAAAGCTTCAGTAGATGAACAGCAAGAATTATACGAGACACGCACAAAAAAGAAGAAAATCGTGGGTTATGGATTACTAATTCCATAATATGTATGATCAGCGACCTCTTTTGTTAAGCATCATAACTATTTTCTATATTTTTGCATAAAGTAAAGTAGAAGAGAACAAGATTTTCGACATTTTTTTTTTTTATTCTTTGCATCCTTAACGTATCTATATACTGTTATTATAATAATAATTCTGATTTTTTTATAAATATACCAGTAATCCATATCTAAAAGTAACTTTGGACAAGGAAAAGAAAATACCCGGGCTAGAAAACTAAACTATGGTCGCATCGTTTTTTTCTCGTTGACAATTTGTTCTCTTCACCGCCAAATGGGTCCAATTTGTAGCAATAGCCGGTCTTCCTAGTAATTAAGAATAAATATTCCATCACCCTGACTCTTAAACTAGTAGAAAACGTTCCAAATTATACCTCTAGCTTGGCTGTGCAGGTCTTACAGTAACCAGTTCTTATGACGCCGCCATATTGCTTTCTGCAGCAATGAGTTCCAGGATCAACTAAGTGATCAGTTTATTTCCTTATAAGGTAATTCTTCTTTCTCTGTGCGTACTTCAGGTGTAAACTAATAAACTTACTTTAATAAACTGACGGTAAGTTCATTTTTTTTTTTTTTTTATTGCTAGAAAATAAACGGGAAAGCTAAAAGAAATCCTTTTATAAAAGGTAAACATTTCTTCCAGTCCTTCCACTTGAAGCAAAACGTTTTTCTTCTTCTTCATAAGAAGTGCCGTGAACTTTTCTTGGTCTTTCTTTTCCCTCCAATCTCTCTTTTTTCACCTCATCAACTTCTACTTCCTGCGATGGCCAGAAGGGAAATGGCACAATGTCAATCCTAGCAAATACTTATCAGAGAATGATATATCCTGTTGGATGATTCGATTCGGTTGAAAGGATTTGTTATTATTTTCTATTATAAATGGTGTTTCCGTCAGCGGATACTCGGTGTCAGAATAGCGAGAGTTCGCCTAGTTCGTTCTGAATGAAATTACTTTTTATTTGAAAAGGGATTCGTAATAATTCTGTACAAATACAAGGACTTTCGTTTGATCAAATAGCGATCATTCACGTAATCTTTGCTGGCGTATATCGGCATTGTAGTTATTTACCACAGAATATGAAAGGCTGGGACTAACGTTTGTAGCACTCGTTGCTGTGCATCGAAGAGAGAAAAGGGTTAAAACAAAAAAAGTGATTGAATGAAATTCTAATTAGAAATACTCTTATATATGCCTACTACATTATATAATATTTAATATACTGGCACGTTAAATACTCTTATATAGAAATACTATTGTCTTCAACTCAAAACTCAAGAATTGGATTTCTAGGAAGTTGATTTTTTTTTAAATGTTACGTCTTTAAATGTTAGGCTGGGTCCGTCTTTCGTCTTAGACCGAATGTCGGTTGTACTATTCGACTAAAACTATTTTCTTCTGTGCTCAGAACCATTATTGCCTCGACGGATTCAAAACCTAATACCAATTACTACATAGTTTTATTCAAATAGGCCTTGACGTTCTGACATGCCCTATTATCATGGGATGTGGAATGCTTGTTTGCCCAATTCTGTATTTGAATCTTATCGTGCGAGTCGGAGAAACTTCCACGCCAACTATTTTTTTGTCATATAAAGTCGTTTTAAAACAAAACGATAAGTCTGAAATAAAGCTTTTTTGCAGATGTATTACTCTGAATATTATTATTATTATTAATTGATAGGCTAATCAACAAGAAAATATTATACCAGAACATCATTACATTGAAAAGTCGAAGTACCGAAAAATCAGGGCATATATTATTATTATTATTACATTTTTTTTTAATTTCCGCCTTAACGGCCTTCATCTGCTAGTTCTACAGGATAATTTGAAATTCCCTATACAAACTTTAAATGTAGGTTAGGAATATAAAAACAAACCTATTCATGGAGGAACGTCCACAAACGCCACCCGAACGTGCTAGAGGGCGCTGTTTGGTAGCACATTAGTTGGGCAGTGTGAGCCATCGTCATTTGAGACGTTGATTTTGTACGAGTAGGATGTATCGCTTCAATAATGCTGAGAGAGCAAATAAGCATCTAGCCTACAGTTCAGTTCATGAAAGAAGAGCTTTTGATGACGTAATTTCTTTATGGATTGATGTGTCCAGGACGTAACAGCGCCATCTATTGCTAAGATTCGTAACTGAAATCTTTTAAACATTACAAAAACATTCTGGGTTTTTTTTTTATAGTTTCTACAATTACGAATACATTTCTATATTATTGTTATTATTCTTTTAATAAATTAAAAACGTTCCACACTATTCCCCTTGCTTGGCTACGCAAAGTTTGTCCTTTCTTGGTCACGCTTATGCGATCACAAAACGACGCCATCTTGGACTTACTGCTCGGAGTTCACGTTGATGACGTCATGACTGGTGACGTTATTCCAGACAAAATCGATCGCTACGTAATGACCATATATGGCAAACCCTTCTTTTTTGAAAAATATTATAGTTGTTTTAAAATCCGACCAGTCTGGATCAAAACTAATTCATAACAACGAAGGACATAGTAACTCAGAAGCGTGCTATAATTTGCACGACAGCACCTGTAAATGTACTCACGATTCTTCAAAATAAGTTTCTTGATTCAAGTGTTGTGAAATTAATATAAATTAAAAAAAGGTTACAAAAGAAAAGAATTAAAATAATAATAAAAAATTATATTCATCTATAAAGTATTAAATACTGCAGTGTTTTCAGAAATGATCCAGTGAATTATAATTTTGTTTTTACTAAATTCGTTAGTGTTTTTATTTCATTTATTATCTGGTTCGTTAATTTTGCTTTGTCGATTTGCGGCCTGTGGTAAAAAACTGAAACACTTGGATGTAGAGCAACAGTTGCTTTTCTCGAAGACAGATGGCGCCACTGTACCATTCTAAGAAATGGGGATGTTTAATGTTCTTTGGTTCCAGGCTAAAAAAGTCACGTGATGAAGGGACTCGCGTTTTAATCCTTCCTAATACTGCTGAATTTCGGATCTTTATTTAAGAAGATCCGAAATTCATCAGTTTTTAGGAAGGATTTAAAACGTGAGTCCCTTCATCACGTGACTTTTTTAGCCTCGAACCAAGGACCTTAAACATCCCCATTTCCTGAGAGAGAATTAAAATGTAAACCGTTTGTGCACTGCTGAATTTACGAATGGTTTTCGAAACGGCCGCAAAATCTGCAGCTTTCTCTCGATATCACAACGTAAAGGCAAAAGAGATATTTTAGTTTCCAAGTGTAAAAGAATTTCGTTTTACAGTCGTAGGTATTCGCTTCTTTATTCCGAGCCTTATCTATTTGATTTATCTTGGAACAGCCGTGCTAAATATGTCACAGCCAATGTAAGCATTATCCGTAACTTTGACTCTTTTCAAAAATTTATATCGTTATAAATGGGTTTGCCTTTTATGCATTATCATACAGCAAAAATAGGCCCATATTTTACGAAACTTGATCCTTCAAATACACAAAAACTTCTTTGGCTCTTTGACAATAAACTCAGACTCGATAGAACACACATTGCCGTTGACGGATACCTAACACACTGTTAAAACCTCATTTATAAACATCTACAGTTTTTTTTTGTTTTTTAGGCTGCTTGTATCAGAAGCCTCGTATTCCCGATTGCTTTGAAATTTTGTCTGTCCGCCCGTGGACAGGTATCATTAGCAACAATCAAATAATCGCACAATAATCGCAACAATTGCGCCTTTTGCATTTGCAACAATCACATTTATAATACAGCTCAGCAACAATCGCAACAATTGCGCCTTTTGCATTCGCAACAATCACATTTATAATAGTAAGGAAATTAAAGCATTAATTCAACATAAATTAAACAAAATGACAAAATGAACAAGTTCTAGAATAACTAGGGAACATTATCGCAGTTTAACGGTAGATTTGGAGGAATGAAATTTTGAGCAGCAATGAAATTTTCAGAGATATGGTTTAACTTTGAGATAGCATTATTATATTTTCTTAAACGTATCAGCAGCTAAAAGTAGAATCGAAAGAAAAATAAATGATAAATTATCAACAACGCAATTCGGCTTTCGTAAGGGCACAGGTACCAGGGATGCCATAGGTATGCTAAGAACCATTGCAGAAAGAATGATGAACTGCAACAAAGAATTAGTGGTCTGCTTTATCGACTACGAAAAAGCCTTCGACAAAATTGTCTGGAATAAATTATTCCAAATGCTTGCTTCAACCGAAATAGAGCCACAAATTATCAAATTAATAAGAGAGTTACATCTTAATCAAAAAGCTATCATATGGACAGGTGATAGTTTAACAGAGCCCTTATTTATCAGAAAAGGAGTGCGACAAGGCTGTCTCTTATCACCAGATTTTTTCAATTTGTTTGCAGAAATCATGATGGACCATGCATTATTAAACTGTAAAGGAGGAGTAAAAATTGGAGGAGAAAAATTCGAAACAATAAAATTCGCTGACGATCAGGCCATATTAGCTGAGAATGAAAACGATATGCAGGAGATGTTAAATAGAATAAATCAAACAATAGAAACATTCGGAATGAAAATAAACATTAAGAAAACCAAAGTTATGTTAATAACAAAAAGAGAAAAACAAATAAATTTAACCATCAATAACCAAAGAATTGAACAAGTAAAAAATTTCTGTTATCTGGGACAAACTATCACACAAGACTGCAGATGTACCATGGAAATAAAAACTAGAATTGCAATGACTAAGACGGCATTTAGATCAAAACAAAACTTATTAACATGTAACAAAATTGATATTAACCTAAGGAAAAAGATATTAACAACATGGCCTATATTTGGTCGGTTCTATTATATAATTCGGAAACATGGACATTGAACACTAAAGAAAAGAAATATTTAGAAGCTTTTGAGATGTGGTGTTACTGTAGAATGAAAAAAATCAGCTGGACTGAAAGAAAAACCAATAGCGAGATATTAGAAATGGTGGATGAAGAAAAGAAAATTATTAGTATAATTAAAAGACGACGACTAAAATGGCTGGGACATGTCTTGAGACACGATAATCCGATACTGAGAGCTCTAGAGGGGAAGATTCCAAGCGAGGGTAGAGGAAGACCTCGCAATAAGTTTATATCACAAACATGCAAGGATTTGGGAGTAAGAAGCTTTGTGGAGTTGAAGAGGATGGCGGACGATAGGAAAAGATGGAGGAACATGACATGGATCTCATCCCAACCAGTCTCCGGACTGAGCCACTAATCATCATCATCACTACCTTGTTTTGTACATACACAAATACCTCAAAAAATCTATAAAGAAAAAAATACAATTTAATGATTATGACCGTACTAACGTATACCAAAATAAACTCACAAGAGTAGCAATTCCACGCAGTACCAAAATATTAAAAAAATGTAAAACACGGGCATTACTTTGCAGATTTTCTATTCAGGATTTAGATTTCGTAAAACTATTTCAGAGACTCTCAAACACTAAGGATAAAATTGTTTCTGCTAAACTCTATTAATAATTCTCAGTAATTCTCTCCTCTCAATGGTCTTCTCTTTCAATTATCAGTTTCTTAAATCGTTCACTGCAGGCAGCCTCTAATACGAAATAGGCCCATAAGTTTGTTACACTCCATTACGCTACGTTTATCCTTTCTATCCTATCTATTCTGTCTTTTCTATCCATTCAGCCCTTTTCTGTCTAAAACCCAATAGATTCACTTACTATCATCATTTATTTGTTTCAAATCAGTCTTTTTTTTTATTTATATCGAATTTCATCAGTTGTTCATTAATTCTTCTAATTATTTTCTACGAATATCACGGCTACGTATTACAAATCTACGTACAGTAAAACCCCGGTTAACCGAACTAAAGGGGGGAAGCCATTTCGGATAACAATTTTTTCGATTAAGCCATGAACATCTAATACAACTACAGTATTTCGTATTGTATTTACAGTATGTATTTTTGAAAGGTTTTGAAGGTCAAACGAATTCAAAAATCTCTTTGTATGCTACATTATGTTCTTTATTAAAGTTTATTCGTGTATGCACCAGAAGGAGAAAAAAAATTGTATATCAAAAAGCACTGCAATAAACAGAATTAAAATACAAACACTTTCTTTCTTTGAGTGGCATTGCAACGCATGCCGGGTACAGCTAGTGTTAGATAAAAGTTCAATCATTTCTTGGCCAGCATGCTAAGCTTCAAGAAGATCCGGTTCAGAAGTTATTGTAGGAGAGGGAAGTTGGTTACTTACACTAACTGGTCAAAACGATCTCAACTTTGCCAGGAAAATATGGTGAAATCGAGACCAGTGTGTCCTTTACGAAAGATGTCCACATCAAAAACACTTCATTTCATTTAAGATTGGAAAATCGAATCCCAAACCCTTTTATTCGAAAAGTCACTTGTGACCTTTTTATATCTCCAGTTAATGTCAAAAGGTCATTCCTTTCTCTTTGAATAAACATATTTATCTGCTATATTGAAAGGATTATCTTCAATTGCTGATTTGACCTTTATTGATGCCAAAAAGGCTTTAAATGCTAGAAAGAGCACAATGTTTTGTTTTGAATTGTCTACTTCAAGTTATCGTGAGTTGGTCGTCTTGAATGTCCCCGTTTTCTTTATAGAATGCCAATGTTAGAGATTTAATTAAATATTTTAGATATCTTACCGAAAGCTGCGTTGTCGTCTGGAGCTGGAAAAAGGAAGTGCGGAGTGGTACCTTGATTATCATCATCTGACAGCAAACGCATCGGAACAGGATGAAGAAGAAAACGACCCGTGCTTAGAAGTATTACACCTTTCTGTAGAGAAGTACAATAAGTAGTACAAAGTAGTATTAGTATAACACTTGAATCTGCTTAACAATCGGAATGTTAAAATACAATTTAAATATAAAAAATAGCATAAAAAAATGAATACATTCAGTTCATTTTTAAATAAAAAAGAAAAAAAAATAATCAATATTTTTAATTTAAAAAAAATAAATAGCCATTCTGGTATACTGTTGTCTGTGACTTGGGAGATTGTCTCCGTTTAGCGCCATAAAGCAGTCAAACGTGCCAAATTGACTTCAGACTCTGATTCCCCATCAAAAAGGAAGTGAACGCATGCAGTAAAAACAGAAAATACCATTTTCTACCGATTAAAAAATGGGAAGTTATCGGTTCGGACAAAACGGTGGTCGTGTCAATCCAATTTTTCATTGGAGATGCAATCCACCCGGGAGGAGTCGTTCGACTTTTGACCTGCTTTTGTCTAAAGTTATTTCCTTTTTCGGTTTTGCTGAGTTATCGTGGACGTTTTGTAATAGAACTATTAATAAAAATTACTGGCTATAGGTAATACTTCAGTAATAGGTTGTCAATGGAGTTGAAGGTTTAAATAATTGTTAATATTATCCAGTTCGCATCTGAAATTGTTCTAATCAAAGAATGACTGACCAATAACCTGTAATCAAATATTCATTGAAACGACGATTAGAAAAGTCATCCGAACAATACAATTGCAGTTTATTGAATTCTTTTAATTTACAATTATAACTTTTTTTTATTAATTTTAATAAAAAAAAAGCAATACTCTCAGAAATTAGCGTTTTAACAAGAACTTACAAAATCGTAGTTTTGGTTTTTTTTAATTTATTTTATTAAAAAAAGTTAATTTTAGGAACTTTCACGAAATCGAAGAAAAAATATTAAAGCGTTTTGTTTTGTTTTTTGTTTCTTAAATAAATAAAATAAATAAATAAAAAAAAAATAGTTTTTTAATTTGCTCACTAGGAGGCGACAAAAGACAGTAGAATTTTACGGTTTTCAACGTGGATTCGAATGAATTGCAACAAATAAAAGTGTCTTTGAAATCACCTTATAGACTTTGATTAATAAAACTATGGTGAAGTAGTAAAGTTAAGAGCCACTGGAGTCAAAAAATTAAACTTCAAATCTTTCATTTGTTCTGTTTTAATTTGTTTTTTTAAACAGTAGTTCTCATAACCCGACATTTTGTTTAATAGGCTTATTTCTTAACCGAAAACTTTCAAGTAATATATTTGTACCAAACAGCAAAGAATCCATATTTTAAAAAAATGAGAACCCAATCCATTTCCATGATTGATTCGATTTCGACCGGAAGAATGGTTTGTCAGACGAGTTCGTTTTACATTTGTGCAAGATTTTCTTTTTCTTTTCTTTTTTTTCCTATCAAGTTGGAGCGTACATTTGAAAAATGAACAATGGCGTTTTGCTACTTACCAATCCTTCTTCGGAACAAGAAGATACAGCTACGGAACTATTGATTTCGTTCTCAATTCGCCCATGAAAAAAACAGCTGCTAAAAGTATTAATTTTCTTCGTCTGCCACTTGTTTTCTCCAAAGATTCTTACTTGTAAATGAGGAGATAAGAGTTGCCTACGATAAATAAGGAGAAAATAGAATGCGAGTTATTTTGAGTCTGTGTTAACGCTTTGTTTTCTGTATTGTCTCTTGAGCTGTACTTACTGGTTTTTGTGGAGCTGTAGTAAATAAGTTACGTTGGGGCCATTTAAACTAACGGTTTTAGATTCCGTGCCGTTTTCGTTGAGTCTTCTGGAAGGATTTTCCTTAGCAAGAATAACTTCTGGCGAAACAACTTCAAAAATAAAACAGAGATAATAATTTAAAAACATGAAAAATTAATTGGAAAATTTTAAATGTCAGTAATTGTTTCTTACCTGTGCTTGAGAAATTTTAAACAAAATTTTTTTAATGTAAATGTAAATATTTAAACTTATCCAACATTATATCAAGATCATGATCAAATAGGTCTATTATTAGTAAATTCATGCTAACTATATTGGCACTAGTTCACGTAAAATTAATAAAACATTAAAACCACTAAGCACGTTTCGGAGCTACCAATTCTAGTTCCCTTTTCAAGTGGAATACCCCCCTGTTTTAAAAAATATTGGTAACATAAAAAGGTAATTAAAAAAGCGCATAAAAGAACATGAGAATGCGGTCACGAAGGCTGGACTTTACTTATAAAACCGTCCTCCACTGCCAAAAAATGGGACACTCGCTGAACACACAAAAGGTGGAAATTCTTGGTAGGCAAAAAAATAAATATTTGCGGCTCCTTTACGAGTCCAGTATGATCAGATTGTTGCATAGTTCTAATCAAGACCTCTCAACAGTTAACGTATTGGAATATGGTCTTTGAGCTCTTAAAATATTTGAAATAAATAATAATAATAATAATAATAATAGACTCCTCACTTCACTCAGCCATTGTCAAGGCTGACACACACCTCACACCCCTGAACCTCGAAAACTCTTCTCCAACACTCACCACCCCTGACACCCACACTCAGCAGCTGCGTGAATCATGGGCTCGTAAGGAACTCCATGGCAGACATCATCACGAACTCAGCCAGCCTCATGTCGACATGGAAGCGTCGAACAGATGGCTGACGAGTGGTGAGCTGTTTGGGGAGACCGAAGGGTTCATGATCGCAATACAGGACCAAGTCATCTCCACACGCAACTACAAGAAACACATTCTACACGATGCAAACACACATGACGACAAATGCAGGAAATGCCACACTACGCATGAGACGATCGACCACGTAATATCAGGTTGTCCCCTTCTCTCTCAAACAGACTACCTCCACCGACACAATCAGGTAGCGTCGATCGTTCATCAACAACTAGCACACAAACATTCACTTATTAAGAGCACGGTCCCGTACTACAAGTACATACCACAAAGCGTATTAGAGTCACCCTCATATAAACTATACTGGGACCGCCCCATTCACACAGACAAAACCATACATCACAACAGACCAAACATCACACTTGTTGATAAGGTCAACAAACAGACCTATCTAATTGATATTGCAGTGCCTATCAGCAAGAACATGCAGAAAACTCACGCAGACAAGATCAGTAAATACACTGATCTAGCACACGAGCTCCAGAAGCAGTGGAGGCAGGATCGAGTACGTGTTATACCCATCGTTCTGTCTGCCACGGGTCTGGTGCCTCACACATTGCACCACAGTCTCAGCACACTAGGACTTCACAAAAACACTTATGCACAACTGCAGAAGGCTGTGGTACTCAACACTATACGCATAGTTAGGAAATTTATGGACACAAGCACACATCCCTAATCATTCTTGCACACATCTTTACACTTGGCAGTATGTGCTTTGGTCCTTGACCCGCCATATTGTTTTTGCTGGGGAAACCCAAGGTTTGAAACATACAAACATTATAATAATAATAATAAAAAGCGTCGGTTAAAATACGAAGAGCGTCGTTGTTATTAGCAGACGACATTTTCCCGAGAAAGCTTCTAAGTTTTGACACTAGGTGCAATAATGAGATATTTTATATAGCTATAGAGGATAGCCAAATAAGTCCTTTAACGATCTCCGATAAGGAAGGATTTTTTTTAAAACAGGGGGTATTCCACTTGAAAAAGGAACCAGAATTGGTAGTTCCGAAACGTGCGTAGTGGTTTTAATGTTTTATTAATTTTACGTGAACTAGTGCCAATATAGTTAACATGAATTTATTTATAATTTAGGCACGTAAACCTGTTTAACAGTTATATTATTATTTAAATTTATTTCAGTGTATTTGTTTATAACGATTCAAATAACAGACATCCTTCCACATAAACATCAAATCCACTCAATCCGGTTTTTACACGATATATAAGTTCCAAAGAAAATCGTATTAAAAAAGACATACCTTACGTATATAGAAATAGATAGGTTTATTTGAGCATATTCATCTATATTTTAATTAAAAAACAATTTTTTTCATCCATCCATGTTTTAATTACAAAACATACAGTCGGACCTCTATTTAACGATGTCGCTAAATACCGAAAAAAAGTTCGTTATTTGGAAAATTCGTTAAATAGAGATTCACCTTTTAAAATTACTTTAAACTACATAAAACAGGTTTAAAATACATAAACAATAAATATTATTAAAAAAAGGAATAATTTTAATGACATCCGGCATACATTACCACATGCTTACTTAAATTTTACAAATAAAGTCTAATAATTTTGTCTGAAGGTTTTGTTTTTTTTTGAAAAAGTATTTTCGCTCATAGTACGTCTCGCATCTTTGCAATGCACTAAAAACCCCATCACTATTTTCTTCAAATTCTAATCCGCATCAGATTGTTTCAAATGATCTTAGCATTTCATCATACGACTGTTTTTTTATTTCTGCATCATGATCATTTCCATTTTCATCATCGTCATCGCAATTCATAGCTATATTGTTTATATTTTTCACCAAAATATCAGATTCAGTTAATGTTTCCGGGTCTCAACTTCGAAATCAAGTGAAAGATAATCATCAATCAGCACATCTTCTTCTTCTTTTATATTTTTTCTTTTTTAATTATTGTTAATTTCTTCTTTTTCCCTCAGCTGTATCCATATTTCTTTCATTTCCTCTAAGGGAATATTGATAATAAAATCATTTCAAGGAGAAAAAAAAAAATAGATACCACGAAAAAGTTCGTTAATTAGAAAATGCACTTCGCTATTTGGAGGTTATTTTACGAAGAAATTAGCAAAATGTTCTTGGTTCCAAAGAAAAGTTCGCAAAATAGAGAAATTCGCAAAATAGAGGTTCGTTAAATAGAGGTCCGACTGTATATCCATATAGTTTGGTCCACTATCTTCTTCCGTCCCTTCCCAGTCTAGTAGTGTGCTCACCATGGCTCGGAATAAACACGAAAATAACTTATCCGAGAAACTAATAACGGAAGTTAGATTTGCGCCCACGTTAATATAATTAATATACATCTCCCGAAGAAGGCCCGAGGCACCGGACCGAAATATCGAGCAAACTTCACCCCGGGGTGGGAAAATCTCTCAAAAAAGGATCTGTACAGTACATAAATCCATTTTTAATACAGTATTTTATAAAAACAAGCATAAACAAACATAATCTTGATTTTAAAAAGCATAAATCAACTTGTCAGTATTTTTTTAAAAAAAAAAAACTCAATCTTTTAGAAATAAAAATAAAATTTTTCAAAAAAGTAGGCCTTTTTTTTCCCGTGTAAAAAACAAACAACAAAAAACACTCGTGTACAGGATTACTTTAAACAGGATTACTTTATTTCTGTCAGCCGTGTTATTTCAAAACCGTGTAAAAAAAAAAAAGTGTGTGTAAAAACAGGATTGGATGTAAAACCTCGGGCATATACGGGAAGAAGGGGTGGTGGGCAGCAGTCCGTAAAAGCAGATAGTCCTTAAACTAGAGGTGGACATTTTATATACCGAATAAAACCTTATATATCAAGGGTGGCCAAAGCGCGACTCGCGAGCCACCAGTATGCGGCTCGCGGAAATATGTTGCATTTCCGAAATTTCGAATTTCGGATCAGCAGTTTTCTTAGATGTCTTCATTGTATATTACCGCATTAAATATGGTCAATATAGGCCTAGTTGAAACAATAATCAATCATGATTTTGACATTAGCTATATAAAAGTGCACTAATACAAATTAACAGTAAACTATGGAAAAATGTTATTATCTACACGTATTTCTTAATAATTTATATAAAATTTTTGAAGCAAAATGCGCATATAACAATGAAAAGGTGTTCATGTCTTGAGGCTCTCAAGCGTAAGTCTATCGCAAGTGGCTCTTACGTTAAACAAGTTTGGCCACCCCTGTTGTATACTGTGAAAAACAATATTTCTTTCTTTACTTATAAATATTTACTCAGTTCAAAGCAGAGGGAAGTTCTGTGCAGTAAAATACACGAACATAAACTTTATTTAATTACTGTAACTTTGAAAATATAAACATTACAGTATTGTAACATAGCACAATAACAATGGGACAAACCAGTGTTCAGTGAATCAGTCTCAAGCTAACATTGTAATTTGACACTATACATTTTAATTCTATCATCCTGTAGATCTCAAAGAGAATTGTATTAATAATATTGTTATTATTATTACATTATTGGATAGTTTTTAAACTTAAACTTTCGTTCGATTCGCAAACTAAGTCCGTTAAATCCGAATTCCGTAAAATCTAGGTTTTACTGCATACACATTCACAAATTGGCCGTATTTAAGCTGAGGGAAACTGGGCAGTTGCCTAGGGCGGCACTCTCATAGGGGGCAGCGACGGTTCTTATTTCTCCCCTTTACTTGTTTATTCTTTCATTTTGTTTGTAAGTCATATTGCGAATAAAACAATAGCGGTTTAAAGTTCCTAAAGCTGACGGAAGTCAAGAGAAATTAATAAAATTATAATATTGAGAAAATCATTTTCATTTTCCACGTATGAAGCCACTTTTGGATATGGATGATATTTACAAAAAATGTTAATAATATTAAAATCATAATAACAGTACGTAAGTTATGATGCTGTTATTATGATGATACGTTAAAGATGCAAAGAATAAAAAAAAGAAATCGAAAATCTTGTTTACTTCTACTTTGATTTGCAGAAATGCAGAAAGTAGAAGATTACGATGCTTTGCAATACACTAAAAACTCGCTTATCCGAATTTGATGGGACCGTGACCGTTTTGGATAAACGAAATTTCGGATAATCCGGAATATACTGTATTAAGCATATACTGTACAAGTTATTAATATTAATTATAGTAATTACTGTACATTAATGTTATTAATGAAGTCGCAGTTACAGAATTGCTTGTGTACGGTATATTGATTATAGGGATTTTTGTGTATTTTTAAAACATGCTAAAATCGATTCGGATAAACGAGTTTTTAGTGTAAATAAATGGGAGAATTTTATGCTGGGGCAGCAAAAATAGTGCTGCCTAGGGCGGTCGTACTTCTAAATCCAGTCCTGCTGACATACATACATCACTCAAAGAACTGGGGAATAGGACAAATTCATTCACGTTATAATCAGGGCATTGCTATTTTATGTGGTTATTTCAGTAGATTACACGTCAATTACAAACTTAATAAAATAATAATAATTAGCATTGCGCAATTACACTTTGTCATTAGTTATATAAAGAAAATAAATAAAAAGTTCAAAATACATATATCAAAGGCAGCTAAATCCATTTTAATTATTCAATAAAAGAATAACCTGTCATTATAGGCGTTTAGTGTGCTATCCATTGAGTTCTAATTCTTACTCTTAAGTATTTTGAAGATTTCTTCATACAACGTTACCATCTTAAAAAAAAAAAAATTTCTGTAAAATTTCAAAACATGGATTTAGCTGCCTTTGATTCTAGCCTCCTCATATCTACCCTTAAAAATATCTAAATCATGCTTCTTTCATATGCCTTAATTATCGCCATAATAATAATACGACTGCAATTTTTTTATATTAATATAACAATAAATTGCATTCTAATTAAAATAATTACAAAAATTTAAAATTTTCATTGGAAAAAAAAAAAAGTTTGTTGAAACAGAGCCTACGTCATATTTTTCTCACTTTAACACCCCCTTTTTTTTATTCTTTAAAATTGCCTTCATTTAATTTTCCTAACTGCAAATGTTTGTGTAATCCTATTGCGATACATTCAGTACTCTGCTTTTAATAAGAAATTTCCCATTGCAAACAATTGGGTGCCTCTATTACAAATTAAATGCAATTCAGTTTTAGTCTTCCGATAAGGATCAGGAGACTAAAATTCCCGTTTTGTCTGTGGACAAGTATCATTAAAATCTCATTAGCAACAATGACAACAATCGCAACAATCAAATTTATAATAATAAGGAAATTAAGGCAATATCAATTACACTTTCATAGACGTATCAGAAGACTTTGCGAATCATTGTGATTGTTTTATAATCGCTATCCCTACCTTGTTTAAAAGCAAGCACTTACCAATGTTAGTTCCAAATATATGGTTACGTTCTTCTGTGGAGAGAAGACTGAAATAGTCTTTTCCAAATGTGATCTAAAAAAAAAAATTACTAGTCTATCTCTACATTTATTTATTTATTTATTTGTCTTTTTAAATAACACTTGGAAAATCTAATGCTTTATTTTTAAATTTTCAAGTGAAAGTGATCCATTAGTGCAAACGTTAACAATTTTTATGACTTGAAATTAAGTGGAAAAAAAAATAAGTTTCATTAAAGAGAATAGAAAATATGATTTAATTTATGATGAATATGATATTCTCATCTAAGCTTAGATTAAATATAATGCAAATATTACTTATAGAAAAAGTTATTAAGAATTTTTACAATTTCCGTAATATGCTTCGTGAATGATTTTTTCAATTATAATAAAAGGTTGATAACTTTTTCTTTTTTTAAGCCATGCTGTTTGTGAAATGTTTCTTACCTGAATTAATTCGATGTGAACTAACAGTAAACCCAAAGCCCAGTAGGCGAAC
>JAFIDM010000179.1:30193529-30222797 GCA_023159025.1 Thereuonema tuberculata | reverse complement strand
TATTTTTAACTTACATTTCTCCGCCGGTCATGGTGATTCGCTGTTGCATCACGTACCAAACCTCGCAACAGATACTCGAATAAGCGAAGATCATGACTGTAGTGGGGATGATCAAGATGAGCACGAACATGTAGACGTCGTAAATCTGACAGAACTGCCTTTGATTCTCGTAATCCATGATACACCAAAAGCCCTTGAATCGATGACCAACTTCATAGAGAATCTGAAAAACAACAAACAAAACAGTCAACACTCTTATTCCAGTTTTTTTTGAGAGAAAATACATCATTTTGGGATTCGCTCATTAATATATTATTTTAAAGTTTTTATATTTGTAAGCAACTTAATATTCTAATTAATACAAAAATCAGTTGAAACGCAAAAATAATAAGTTGAAATATAAAAATGTTAAATATAGATTTTATATAGAATTATTTATTACTTGGAATTGCAAAAATATCGCGGTGTACACATTAGATATATATATTTCAAAATGATTCGATTTGTTTTTAAGTTATTTAGCAATAATTACAGCATTAAAAAAAACTTTTAAAAACCACGCTTTCTATATTATATAATGATTAAAATATTTAAGAATTATAATAATAAAGCGGCCAAAACTTAACAATACATTTAAAAAAATATTCTATAAAATGACAGGTTTCGAGAAGCCCGAAGTAAACGGCTCTCTTCCTCAGATTGTTATTTATGGTTATTTCCCGCGCATTAATAATCTTCATATAAGAATTATGGTTTTATAATTCAAAAGTAGTTGTCACCTTGTCAAAAGTAATTGTTGTTATATATATACATACGCCGCCTAGCGGCTGGGTTCTGTAGTAATGGCGCACGGAAGGACGTGTTGCCGTGGCGGAATACATTAATATAAAATGTATTTATATATCAGTGTATTAATATAATAATATATCAGTATATTATTGTATACATAATATACAGATTATAATAGATTATAACATTTTGTAATATTGTCTATGCCCTGGATTCCCCGATTTGAAACAAGCCCTGCGCAAGCGTCAGATTTCATTCGGCAAAATCTCATCAAATGATAAACAATAAATAAGTAAATAATCTTAATGTATAAAAATTGTGGAAGTAATTAAAATATGGTACTTTCATTTTGTTTTATTTCACGTTTGTTAATGATATGATATGAATGTTTTGTTTCTGATATCATGTGTAAAAGCGTTGTTATGCAGTTTTAACGCTATCTCTCACTAGTTGGCGCTGTGAGATGGAACATGGTTGTTCTGCTCATGTAAAGCAATATGATGTTGGGCTGAAGTTAGAGGCACTCGAAGATAATGTTAGAAACCTCTGATGTTTGCCATGATTTTGGCAAAGTGATTTGCACTTGTCCGATAGCGGGAGAATAGATGTACGATTCATCCATTTTCATCAACGGCTTGGGATACAAATTGAAGTAGGCTTCGGCAGACATGTGTAGGCCTATCTGGGAATCTCGGTAAGCCGGCTAATCAACAAGTCCAATCTGATGCCAGCATCAAATTAGAGTTATACAATTTGGGCCGATAATTGTATATTGGAGAGAGCTTTACTGGTAATATCGTCAAGCGTCCTGAACACCTTTTTCTCTTGGTCGAATACTGAAAGTTGAATCGACAGACATGGAGATGGTTCGAACGCCGTTATGCCTTACGTTGCCAAGGGATGAAATTCATGTTATCATCATAGAACTTCACTGATAAGGTAGGAAGATTTGAGTTATCTTTCACGACGGATTATCAACGAGTGAAGAACTGGCATTTTGAGTATAATAAAGAGACAATCTAGAAAGTCGAATAAGATATGTTCGAATTATAGTGTTAATAGTAATATGTCATATGTTGTAATGTAAAAGCTAATCTAATCACAAGGAATTAGTGATTATTTTATGGATTCATTTTAAGAGAGCTTTAGATAAGATATAAAGTTAACTTATTGTTATTAATGTCACAGCGTTCAATATATTGAAATGAGTAATTTGATGTGACACTAATGTATGTCAATTAATTTATTTCTGAGTTTTAAGATTCACATTGTAATCTTAATTTAAAGATAATGTCCTCAGTGTTTAATTGAATAATAATTAAGCTCAATGATATTATGAATATTTAGTTTAAAGAATTCATACTCAGATGAAAGACTAAGTATAGAATGTATTCCAGATTTTTATTCTGATAAGTTCGATCGAACATATGTTGTATCTGATATTAGAACATACATTATAGATACTTGTTGATTTCAATTATTTAATTGAATATAGCGTTAATTGAACGAATAGTATTTGATATGTGTAATTGACTTATGCTTATTTGAACATAAAGTTAATGAATTCTCGTAGCAATTATTACTTAATAATTTCTCTAGTTAGAGATGTGTTATAATTACTAGTTTTAGACAAGCATCTTGTTAAATAAATTATGTCTAGTATTTTGATGTCAGAATGTTTCTTTTGCGAATATCAAGGTTAATCATTTACTCGCTCTGCGATCATATTCATCTAGATTTCTATTATGATTAATTACTTTAAATTTTGACCGAGTTCCAACATTCGATCATTTATTAGTTAATTTAATCTTAGTAGTTATTCAAAAAAATGAATGTTTCTTTTTGTTTATTTGTCATCGGACATAAGCAAGTCATGATTGACCAATGGGAAGTGACTTAAAAATTGATTATAAGATTTGATACGGAATACAGACAGTGTGAGCTAATAAAAGCGCGGTAAAAAGGTGATATCCTTTCTCAAAACTGTCTTGCACTTACATGAAATAGCCTGTGCAGAAGTTTGTGCAAACTTTTTTGTAGAATAACATAAAGATTTTCCCCAAATAATAAAACTGAATTTCGTGTTTCTTTACTCAGATAAATTATATACATTACAGAGTTACACAGAAAACACGTAAATGGAATTAATAGCTTAGCTAAGACGTCGTTACGGAAGGGAGAAAAATGGAGTCCCGTGTATGTGTTTGTCGTAGTTGTGTTTTTAGAATTCTGAAGGCTCCTGGCAAAAACAAACTCGTATGCAGTTCATGAACTTCAGCATCTAAGAATGTCGTGGCAGCAGTGGAATCGCGCAGTGAAGCATCACTTCCGCGGATGACTGAAGTTTAGTTCGAAAGATTTCTTCCGGTAGCAGCTTTCAAAATTCTACGAGCAATAAATGAAGGCATTTGATAGCACTAGTAAAAATTTCTTATTGCTACGGGAGATTTTTTTGTTTCTTGTTTTTCGTCATAGGACTTTGTATGGAAAAAAAAAAGTAAAGACGGATTTGAAATAAAAATGCATTGTAATAAAGAAAGGATCAGTATTAGTAGTATTGATCTTTTTACTAAAAACGTATCGTTTGCTTTCTGCTCTTTGATAAGTATTAATATAGGGGATATAGTAGTATAAATAGTAGCTCTCCATCCGGCGGAGAGCTTTTAAAACATTTTTATTATAAAGGAGATGTAGTAGAATAGAGAGAGAAATTCACCAACGGACAATAAATATGCCTTCGCACATTGAGCCAACATCAACGGGAATTCTGAACAGCTGTTTCATCCTTATTAGGAATCATTTAGGAATAATTACGGACGTTAAACTTGCTTTCATTGAGATGTAGTTGAAGTATCAACTTTTGAATTCCTCATGTTTAAATGGCAAAAAAAGGAAAAGATCGAATAGGGACAGAAAAAAAAAGAAAACAAGAGAAAATAATAATTAAAAAAGAAATCGTTGATAAACGATAAATAAATAAATAATCTTAATATATAAAAATGAATGTTTCTTTGTTGTATGTCCCATATGCGTTCCTATACCATTCATCAGATTGCGATGAAACTTTGGTGAGTTGTTGTGCGCACGCCCGCGAAGGTTTCTGAATTAGTAGAACCATTTTACAATATCTGGTGCGCGAGTCGTTTCAACGTTTGCAGTTTCCGGTGCGACTTGCATTTGCAATGACCATGAACAAAGCACAGGGACAACACATGGACAGCTGTATGTGGCCTGCTCACGCGTCGGAAAGCCTTCTGATTTATTCGTGTAAGTACCAGACGGAAAAACAAAAAATATTATGTATCCAAAAGTACTTCAATAAACAGAATTAAAACACAAACACTTTCTTTCTTTGAGTGGCATTGCAACGCATGCCGGATACAGCTAGTTTCCAAATAAAATAAACGTAGAAATAAGAAGCAGCCGTTTAAAGGTCATCGAAAATTTGGGAAGAAAGAAAAACTAAACAATACAGGCCCTATTACAGGAAACGAACTGTTTTATAAGATAATCAAATGTATTTGAAGACCAACATATTTTGGCGGCTTTTAGCCCAGAGCGCCGAACCTGTTAAACCGGTAAATATCTTAAATAGAAAACCAAACACACATTGGTGTTTGGCAGAAATAGGTACTAAGGGCATTTGCTATTCGGTACCAGATAAATATACATGTATAATCTCATACATACATCTGGTCTCATCAACGAGAAAGAATAATGGGTAAAAGATTGGATTAATTTGCATCGTATATAATTCCTTTTTATATTTTTTAGTAAATCTTTTACTGTTTAAGCTTTTGTACCATTAAAATCAATTAAGTAATTTAAAATTGTCTTCTACAACTTATTTCTAACACTTTGATTTTTTTTTATTTCCTCTTTGATCCTTATCAAGGCATGTTACAAAGTTTATAAGAAACCCACAACAAACTGTTAGTTGATTTAAAATTTGTATTGACCGTTTCCATTAAAAAAAACTCCCACTAGTCTGACAGATAGATTGCTTCTTTTAAATATTTTGTAATACTGTAACGAAATCGAAAATTTATTGAAAAGTTAGATATTAGGTAGGTATAAAAGTTAGATATTGTAGAGTTTACTTCTTGTGCGAAAACACAAGAGTTCTCTAAGTAGAGTTCTCTAAAACCAATAGGTCGATATTATTAAACTTGTGCTGTTAGCGTAAGGGTTCAGTAACTTGTGCTGTCAATACAGGGTTCGATTCCGCTTCATTGAAATTTAATTGCCCGATGAGTGTTGACAAAAGGCCAGTGTGCTTTATCTCACCTGACACCGCTGGGCCATCGAGTGGATCTGACCTCCAACCCTCCCTTCTCGAAAGGACACAAGGTGAACGTGGTTGTGTAACAGATCCCATCAGACCACTGATCCACAGATACGGGGCCAGCGACTGGCGAAAATCCTTTGCCGATCCCTTGCACACGCATGGCCAGATACCCTTTGCGGTCGAACGACAGTGGGCTTCACGGGCGAACTGTCAGAACCTCCAAACACAGCCACTTTCTTATCAGTGACAGAAACAGACGCAAACCTAATGCTTTCACTCCATTAAATTCACTTACAAACAGCATCGAATTACACAATCACGTGGAAGGTTTAGCCGAATACAGCAGTGAGATAAGATAATATTTATTTCCTAACCAATTTAAGTTTATTTGCAAATAGGCCTAACATTGTAGCTGCAGAGCTATAATATCAGAGTTATTTTTAACGCCATTGATTTCATATCTTAACCTTTTCAAGAGTTAGTCAAAAACACCAAGCAGAATTAAAAGCTGTTGATAAATCGGTAAAATTGGTTTCGAAATTACAAAACAAAGATTTAACTGTTAACATTTTCAGCGATTCCAAATCTTCTTTGCAATCAATTCAATATAGAAAATAAACACATTCTATAAAATTTATTCAAAATCTATTAAGTACAATTCCAAAAATCACACTTTTATATGTTAAAGGTCATCAAGGTACAGCTGGCAATCAATGGGCAGATGAAGAAGCAAAAGCAGTAGCCAAAGATGATGATCAACTTAAAATCACTTCGCTCTCTTTCTATAATTAAATCCAACATTAAACCTACTTTAATAGATTTGTGAAATGAACAGTGGTTAAAGACGAGGAATAATGGAATTGTTACGAGGAAGTTTTTTCATACAGTGCAAGACTCTCTGACTTCTGATATTAAATTATATAACTTTTTTTCTTGTCAAATCCTTACCGGCCTTGGGAATATAAATGCTTAACTAGCAAAATATAATTTAACACACAGTGCTTATTGTTCTGTTACCTAAAAGAAATTGAATCTGTAGAACATACACTCTACTCTTGTCCTTATTATTAATATGCAAGATACAGCAAGATATCTGCTTTATTATGATATTCTATGTCCATATAAACTTAATATCCTAATTAAAAATCCTGTCTTCCAGTATTTCTGGAATTTTGTAAACAGTGTAATGAAATTTAAATGTAATTGTAAAACTAATTCGTAATATTTTAAAGCACTTTTGTGATCATATTTATGTAGATTTTAAATATTATTCTGTGTTGTACTCATGTGAGTGGTGCACGTAATAAATTATATACATTCATATTATAAATATGTAATATTCCTTATATGTCAAGAAGGGATAATAATGTAAGATTCACTCAGGTTCTTATTTTGGAGGTTTCAGTTCTAATGTCTTCACTTCTGTCCTGTAATATCTTTTCGGCATTCAGTTGCAGAAAATTTAAGATTTCTTGGGTTAAAGCGTTATAGATTTTCAATGCTTTTAAGCATCCGTCGACAGGTTTGCTTCGACATGTTGATTCTCATCAGCAACAAAGAATAATGGTAACGAGTTTTGGATTAATTTTTATCATATATTTTGCAATTTGGTTGATTATTATTTACAAAAGTTTAACGTGCGTAGAAACAATTACATGAGAAATAAATCAAAAACAAGACTAAGAGTTCACTGTTTTTGGAAATTGCGATACCGGGAATCCAAGATAGCCTATTGTAGGTCAGGAAACTGAAATAGGCTCTCTTGGATTCCCGGTATCACAATTTCCAAAAATAGATTAGTGAACTCTTGTGCGTTTTTGATTTATTTCAAAATAAGTACGTATTATTATTGTTAGGCTTGTTAGTTTTAACAATATGTAGGATGCGATATTATATTCATGTTTCCAGTTTGTTATTTCGGAAGTCTTTTTGTTATTTTAATTTTAAGCTTGAAAAAGGAAAGGCGTAATATTTCTCCGAGGAGTAACTAAATAAATACTACAAAAAGAAGAGTTGTAACGTTATTATTTTAATACAATAAGGTGAAGAGAAAAGAGTTAAAGAAGAAATATGGAAATAATAATAATATTCTGTTTGTAGTACGGCATCGTTAGAGCAAATACTGAAGGTTTTTTGAAAAAAAAAAAAATACGTATTTGTAAATTTTGATTCGCGCAGGATTATATTGGTAATTATTGATGATTCTGTTAGCATTGGATTTTTTTTTCTATGTATAACGGAACAATTCAGTATTTTTCTATTTTAACAATCTATTTTTTTTTTCTAATCTGTTAAGAAAGGAAGTTTCAAATTGGTGTTTTATTTTTATAATTTAAACTTTATATTTTCATTAATGCTATTTAAAATTTGGAGAATGTTATTTTTTTCATACTATTTTTTTTTATATATAAAAATAATATAAATTTTTTTTACATAACTTACGTATGTTGTTTTTCATGAATTTTTATTTTAAAATATTTTAGTTTTTAAAAACTTTCTAAAACTGTTCGCTGTTCTATTATAGCTAGTTGACTATTTTAATCCTTATATCTCTGTAAGAAAAATTTCTTAAATAATTAACAGGAGTCGAAACTATCTTTATATCAGTAAATTGGGAACCCTATACTTAAAACAGAGAAAAGCTAATATCTTTAAGAAATGCCTATTATTACATGATTTTTCAGTAAGTAACATTTTGTATAACATAGCTAGAAGAAATGTCCAAGAATACCGGAATTGATGAAAACATTTTGGAAATCTTCGTTTCTTTCTAATGGAATGTCTGTCCAAACCAGTTGTATTGATCCCTCCACAAACATCTACTTTGTTTGATCTTACTGTTTGAAAGTTCATTGCGCAGTATTCATCCAGTAGTCAATTCTCTGCTTTTTAAAATTAGACTCGCGTTCATTCTTTCTTCTGAATAATGTATATTATTAAAATCTTTATTTCTCTGTCTGTCTGTCCGGCGCAATTGTTAATTTCCTGTGAAAAAATACTACAATGAAACGTTCGCGACGGGAATGAAGTCAGACAATCCGATCCGAAGTCAGACGTCTTATCCATTAGACCACGGGGACTACATTCAAATTGTTGTTTCTTATCCACTCCTTTTGTGTGTGTGTGGCGCAATGAGAGAAGAGCCAGAGAAAAAAAGAAAATAACTCATTAATTTTAGCCTACTAGATTAAAATTTAAATTTCAATGTTCATTTTTTTAGCTTATCTCAACTAAAAGCCGTCACATTATTATTCCATCATTGTTGACGGGGCGTATATGTACTAGTTTATTATAAGAAAAATTAGTGACAGAGATCCAATCTCTGGACCACTTCAGTCATTCTATTTCTCGGCTTAAAGAATCGAACAAATCTTTTGAACATAGCCAAAATTGCGTACGATGCATTTTAAAAGAAATAAAGTGTTTGCTTTTCTTTTTATTATTATTTTTTTTATCTTTTAAATGATAATAATTTGACTTCACATATATTCATTTCATGACTTAAAAATAACGTCTTTTAGTTAACTTCCATCTCAAATTTCTGGCTATGTCTTACTGTATAAAGAATATGAATATCATCGACCAAAACAATAGCTTTTCAGTACATAAATATATCGATGATTGGCTGAAATAATATTAGTATCGTAAACAGAATACTCATCTCGAATTTTTAAGTACATATGATTATCCCTTTTACAAGATATTCATGTAGTACACTCGCATGCTTACAATAGTTTATTAATAACTAAACCTGACTGATGATGCCTAATAAGGTTCCCAGATTCCCGTTAGTGCATTTTGTTTTGTGTTTTTTAAATTAATGTATTTTGCTTAGGTTCGATTTTGATATTTCGAATTAGTTAGATCCCAAGCTTGAAGTTGCCTAGAAATTGTAAGTCAGTGTATTATGAATATATAAACAATATTGCACATCGTTGTTTTTCTGTGTTTAAAGAATAACAAGTCAGCAGAGTAATTCATTTGAATATATATTTGAGATTTAGTTCTACTCACATTCGGTTGTCTGTAGACATCTTGGTTTTTATACAACATCGGAAGTCATCCCGGCTTCCGGTTCCTGTTTATACAAAATCAGTATGGCAGTTTGCCTTCCCAACATACATTTAGGTTTTTTTTCTTTTTACTTTGTCCCCTTCGAAAAATAAAAATAAAAAAATCTATTAAAATGAAAAGAAATATTTTCAGCTTTATTGTTCCGGATCGAAAGATGTAATTCTGGAGAAAAGCCTTTCTGTTAACATTTAAATAGGAGTTGAATCATTGAAATCCTTCTGAACTTTAATGTTTTCAGGGGTGAATCGTAAACGACCAAAGCATCCTCCAATCTCGTAGAATTTTCAATGAAATTGAATTGGAGGATTCGCGTTGAGGCAGCAGCAACAATAAACTATGGATATTATATATAAAAACGCTTCAGATTCTGTAATAGAAAAACGCAAAGGAAAACTGGGTTACTTCATACTTTGCTTTAAGCCTATCATTCTATCTTTGAAAAATTTAAACAATTTTTATTCCCAACAAAAAACAAAAACATAACTGGGACATCCAAGCAAAATGCTTAAAAATAGCAATCAACTCACAAAGATCACAATTTTTTTTCTTTCTTCTCTTTTGGGTCATTCCATATCAAATCATCCAGAAATTTTAGGAAATGTCACCCACCCTCACAGAAAACTTTGAAATTTTGTATAATTGAAGTTTACCTAGATATATGAACATTTCCAAAATTTAAATGTTGCAGGTTAAGTAATTTTTCAGTAATGGTCTCAAGAAGTTATATGGATCCAGGAACTCAGGTGTTCCATGGACGAGCTCCTTGATAATTTAAAAATGCAATAGTTCCTACAGTTTTTGCAGTAGAACCTTGATTGTTTTTTTAAATTAAAGAGGAATGTTTATATTTTTATGTTCATGCTTCTTTTATTGAGTAATCATAAGTTTTTTTTTAGAAAAAAAATGTAAATAATTTTTTTCAAATAAATTCGATACCTGGGCATTGTATTTTTTTTAAGGTATTGCTCCATCATAGATTCCTTTGAAAATTTTACAATATTATTATAAATCCTTCTTTATGTCACACAAAAAAAATCAGTTTGTAGAAATGATGGGAAGTGTAGAAAAAACACTATATTAAAAAAAAAAATTAAATTGATAATTTCTGACTATCATGTCACCTGTAAAATGAGCACCATAAAAAATACATATGAACAGAAGCGTCTTGTTTTAAGTAATTTAGCTGAAATGTATTCTCTCTATAAAAAAAAGTATCCTGAAGACAAAGTAGGATTTTCAAAATTTGAATCTCTTCGACCAAAACAGTGTATACTCGTATGATCATCAGGAACACCTACCATATGTGTCACCACTTACAGTCAAAATGTTAATTGCTTCTAAATTCCATTTCTATTAAAGTAACATACCATGATCTAATGAAAACAGTAACATGATATAAATAACCGAGCCTGTATGCTCCTTCTGTGCAAAAAATGCCCCCCCCCCTTCCCAGTTCTTTACTTCAAAAACACTTAAAAAATGAAATAGAAGACTATCATCCTGATGTGATGGTTCAGTACAGTCAATGGGCATCAACTGATAGAATGACTTTAAATGTTCAAATCACCACTCTATCAGAATTCTGCGACACACTAATTAAGAAAATTGAAACACTTACTCCACACTCTTTTATTGCTCAATCACAATCTGATTATCTGAAAATGAAGAAAGAAACACTTCATGAAGGATCAGTGTTAATTTTAATGGATTTCAGTGAAAATCTCCATTTTGTTGTTCAAGATGAAGTACAGGGGTACCATTGGAACAATGGTAGCTGCACTCTTCACACTGTTGTTATATATTACAAAAAAGATCAACAGTTGCAAGCAAAAAATTTTTGTATCATTTCTGATGATCTAGAACATGATGTGGCCCTTGTGTATCAGACTCAGATGACTGTATTGAATTTTTTGAAGTTTGAATTTCCTGAAATTCCACTTGCTTATGCTGAATATTTCTCTGACGGATGTGCTGCGCAATATAAAAATTGTAAGAATTTCAGAAATATCTGCTACCATGAACACAATTTCAATATAAAGTGCAGCTGGTCTTTTTTTTGCAACCAGCCATGGCAAATCTCCCTGCGATGGTATTGGTGGCACTGTCAAAAGACTTGTCACAAAATCAAGTTTGCAAAGACTATATAAAGATCAAATACTTACTGCATCGCAGGTATTTGAATTCTGTCGGGAAAACCTACAAGGCATTTCAGTCCTCTGTTTCAAAAGATGAAATGGTTCAAGTCAGAAATTTTCTTTCCCACGCTTTGAAAGTGCAAAAACTGTTCCTGGAACACGATCTCTGCATCACATTATACCACTATCACCAACCAAGATTGGAGCAAAAAGGCTAAGCTATGATACTGATTTTAGTATCATTCATTATTTCTCTGCACTTCCGCCACTGATGCCATTATGCTCTGTGCAGCCCAACTGCTATGTTGCATTTGTATATGACTCTTCTTGGTATCTGGGGATTGTTGAGAAAGTGAATGGTGTAGAAGGAGATGTTACAGTAAGGTTCATGCATCCTCATGGACCATCCCCGTCCTTCTATTGGCCTGATAATGATGTTTGTGATGTCCCGTTCTCACATATTCTATTTGAAGTTGAAATCACCACAGCAACAGGCCATACTTATTCTCTAAACATAAAGTCTTCTAGATTGGTGGAAGAAAAGTGGTCCTCATACAAAAAAATATTAAATGTGAAGCATTAAAGCATCTTGTCATATATATAGTTCCAAATAAACTTGAATGCAGATTCATATCTTATTTACGAGTATATTTTATAGTTTGTAGTTTTGTTTTATATTGCAATTTTTTTTACATTTGTATATTTTTATGCTCACTTATGTTGTTAATGTTTCTTGAGTAGTTAACAGTATTTCTATTATTGTGATATTTTGGGAAGATTAATGGCTGAATGAAAATGTTTTCAAAATTCAAGATGAATTTTTTTTTTTGTGAGTACCATTCATTTCTCAAAATTGATTTTTTTTTGTGAAGCAAATTTACTATTTGCAGATCAGTTTCTAATTTTTTTCAATGATTTTCAGAGGGGAGGGCAAGTGTCCAAATTTTTTTTTTAATTTTACAAAAAAAATTAATCAACAAAATTTTATTTGGCCAATTTTTTCACGAATTTTTTTTTGAGCGTACCATTCATTTCTCAAAACTGATTGTTTTTTTTTTGTGAGGAAACTTTACTATTTGTAAATCACTTTGTAATTTTTTCAATAATTTTCAGAGGGGGGCAAGTGTCCAAATTTTTTTTTAGAAATTTAACCAAAAAAAAATTAATCTACAAAATTTTATATGGCCAATTCTTTCACGATTTATTTTTGGTAAGAACAATTCATTTCTCAAAACTGATTTTTTTTGTGATGAAACTTTACTATTTGTAAATCACTTTCTAATTTTTTCAAGGATTTTCAGATGGGGGCAAGTGTCCAAATTTTTTTTTTAGAAATTTACCAAAAAATACATTAAACTACAAAATTTTATTTGGCCAATTCTTTCACAATTTTTTTTTTGAGAGTACCATTCATTTCTCAAAACTGATTTTTTTTGTGAGGAAACTTTACTATTTGTAAATCACTTTGTAATTTTTTCAATGATTTTCAGATGGGGGCAAGTATCCAAATTTTTTTTTAGAAATTTAACCAAAAAAACATTAAACTACAAAATTTTTTTGGCCAATTCTTTCACGATTTTTTTTTGGTAAGAACAATTCATTTCTACAAAATGATTTTTTTGTGACAAAACTTTACTATTTGTAAATTACTTCCTAATTTTTTCAAGGATTTTCAGAGTAGAGCAAGTGTCCAAATTTTTTTTTTAAATTAACCAAAAAAAAACAAAAAAAATTATAAAACAATTAAAAAAAAATTTTATACGGCCAATTCTTTTATGTTTTCATAAACTACATGTCACAACGCATATTCAGGGAAAAAATTGTCATCCTACTTGTTTCCATTTAAAAACTGCAGCCAATTTTCAAATTTTCACAATTCGCTTTGAAGTACCAAATTGCATCAAACTTTCTGCTATTATTACCAACAGAATGTATATAAAGCAATAAAAATTGGCAAAAGTTCGTGAAATTAAGTATAATAGCAGTACACAAAATCTCAGTTCTCAACTAGGTAGTGGGTGACATGGCCTGGATGACTTGACATGGAATAACCCTTTTTAATTCATCGTGAGCTTAGGAGCAGAGCTGTTTCAGCAAAATATTAAATCATTTTTTTTTTTTAGTCCAAGTATTTTTAGCGACTCTGTACGGATTATTAGGATTCTCGTGCATTTGTGTGTGTGTGCAACGCCCTCTACAGCCAAACCGGGAGTCAAACCTCGTTGGATTTCCCCATGGCCTGAAGGGGGAGGGATCCGATTTCCGGTTCACGCCATTTCCGGTTTTAGGTGGCCACTAAAACCGAATCGACTGTGATCAGAACGAAAATTTAATTTTCTCAAACCAGTATGGTCATCTCGGGTTCCTGTTCCGGGCCACTTGGCGGCAACAACAACTGCTGCAAGCCCATTTGTACCGAATGACAATGGTGTACCGAGGAGGCTGTGAAGAAAATCATATTTGACCCTTGAATTAATGAGTTTTACGCGCCAATCAGTGGTGGTTTTACGTAACAATGCAACCGTTTGATAAATTGCAAATAGGTCGCTTGTTTTTGCTGAAAATGTCTGTCAAGCCCAGCACAGAATAAACAAAACAATTGCCTTTTCCGATTCATTTTACGGGGGTGGATTAGGGAACAGCTGTTTCACCCTTCTACGGGATCATCAGCCCTAATCCGCCACTTGTTTTTGTTTACTACAGAATTGTGAAATGATTTTTTTACATATAAATCTTGTTTAGTTTTATAGTACCGTAACTACATAACTTTAAAACTTTTGTAAATAAACTGTAAAAGCCATTTTATCGGAAGACGAATGAAGTTCAATTTCAGATTGACGTTTTAGCTAAACTAGACGGCTGCCCGTCGCTTCGCTTTGGTAGCTTCGCATGTGCAACGGAAAACAACAGTTATTTATTCAAAACAACAAAAAACAAATTACATCAAGTAAAATAAAACTACAACAAAATCATACTATTAATAGGCAAAAAACGGATGTTTGTTTGTCATCAAAGTGGAGAGAGCGGAGAGAAAATATTTCAAAGGGTTTATACATTTTATTCCTTTTAAAAAATGAGCTTAGAACATCTTTTTCAATCTTGTGTTTTTGAAAAATTTCACGGTATTTCAAAAATGTAGTATTTGTTTTACTTCCGTGAATATTTCACGGGTTGCAACTAGTTAAATTATAAATTCTGAAGAATACTGCAATACAATATTGAATTCCATTTGTAACTGTCGGAAAATTTGCGGAGTTGAGTTGACCATGGCCACAATACTTATGTTGCCTGGTAACGCGCGTGCGAAATTCCATGTGCATGGACGTATGCACACATCCTGTTGTTTTTTTTTTATAATAAAGATTGTCAAACTGTTGAATTTCAACGTTTAATTTTTGAACTTCATTTTTTTAAAAAAGTTTAGTTGTAGTCATCTGATGATCAGTTTTATTCATTTCTTTTGCAATTTCCTGAAACATGTTTGCTTTTTTTTTTTTTTATCGATTTTTAGGAACAACTTTGTTCATATTTTTAGATGCACTAAGCTCCTTTAACGCTCTTCGATATTGAACGGAAGTGGTGGGAGTTCTCTACAAATGGGTACATTTTGCATTTTTTTTTTCTTCTTCATTTTCAATTAAGAAAGCTCTTTAAGAATGCTGAAGAAGTCTTTGACTCTATTACATATAAAGACGATAAAGCCTTCTTTATTATGATCACCCACATAATTGAAATTCACCCGGCGTTTTACATTTTCCTCTCCGTAGACTAGAAAAAAAAAAAATAGAAGTAAAAGCTCGCTAACTCGGCTCCTACCTACCGTTGGGTGCCAACCAATCCCACGGCATGTTTGCTCGAAGAGCCATCGGGTCAATAATTGGATTAGTCCAAAGTAGCGCACAGATGATCCAATTTACCACCTTTACACCCTCAACTTGTAGGTTCCATTCAAATTAATGGGAATAGGAAACACTGGCGGATAAAGGGAGAATTTTGTTTTTGTCACTTGATAAGAAGCTGAGAGACCCGGCGACAAATCTTCCCTGGAAGACATTAAGCCCGTCACGGCTGTGAACAATGTCCCTTAAGAGCCATTGTTTGAACTGCAAATGATGCCCATTCATCACGGAACATGTTTGTTGAACCGACGGTGTTGAATTTCACACCGGATCTGCTGCCAAATCAATTTTGTCACACGCTATTAGCATTTGGGTTGTCAAAATAAGAGATTGTAGGACCCTTCGCAGAAACAAAGCCATTTTATTTATTTATTTATTTATTTTGGAGTTTGTCTTTATTTCTGTCGCAGTTTTTACTTTCTGGAGCAGTGCCCTTCTTCACACCTTAAATGGGAAAACGAAGTAAATCGCGAATGAAGAAGCAGAACCTTTTTATAGCAAAGGTTTTTAAGTTGTACGAGATCCTGTAGGCAAGTGTCAAAATGCAAGGGCTATTAAAGAAATTTATAAACGTGGGTCCTTAACTTCTCGCTTTCGCGCCCCCCCCTTTTGGTAACCCAGGCACAGCGAAATAAAAAGACAAAAACAGCGCGGGGCACAATTTAAATTAGCTCAAATAAAAGTGCAGAACCGCCTTTAATTCATAGAAATATTATTTGTTGAATTAGCGTGCAAAGTTCCTTCCTTCCTTCCTTCCTTAGGTGCCTTCTCCCACAGGGAGGTTGGCGATCAGCATGTACCACAGATCTCTATCTCTTGAAACATGTATGATGTCCTGAGCATTAAGTCCAGTCCACTCACGCAGGTCATCCATCCATCTTCTTCTTCTTCTCCCAACGCTTCTCTTCCCTTCTATCTTTCCCTCAAGTGTCAATTTAGGTATCTCATATTTGACATCTCTCTGTATGTGCCCACAATAGGCAAGTTTTCTTTGGTGTATAAGTTTGATGATAATTCTCTTGTAGTTAGCAAGATGAAGTACTCTTTCATTTGATGTCCTGCTGGTCCAACTTATCTTTAACATTCTTCTTAATGACCACATTTCAAATGCCTCTAATCTTTGTTTAATTCCCTTTTTGAGAGTCCATGATTCACATCCGTATAAAAGAATTGGCCAAATATAACATTTCCACACCCTTTTCCTTATTCCAAGGTTGAGTTTCTTTTGGCATAATACTGATTTCATTTCATTAAATTTTAATTTTGCAAAGTTATCGCTGCTAACGTAAAGAGGGTGAAATAGTTTGAAGTCGTGAAGGATTTAGACTGAGGCAGTAGATCTACTGACAATAATTGAAGCACTTTTTACGTATGTAGTTAAAGGTTTTCTAAAAATTATTAAAAGGCCAACACACAAGATATTCTTTTTTAAAAACATTAAATATTGTTACATTAAAACGTATTAACTATGTTTCGGTCCGATCCAGCGGGCCATTTACAAGTAAAATGACAGTAGATGGGCGACTGTGACGTCATGCTATGGTTTGAAGTTTCCATGTAATCTCTTGTGGGCCCGGTAGCCGAGTGGGTAAGGGCGCTTGGCTGCGGGTTGGAGGTAACGGGTTCGATTCCCGGCCTCGGCGGAGGACGGGAATTTTTCCACGCTTCTTTCTCCTCCAAACGGGCCCTAGGGTCTACCCAGCCCTCTATAGAATGGGTATCGGGTTTCTTTCCCGGGAGTTAAAGGCGGGCGAGCGACGGGCCGACCCCCCGTCCTCAACTTTGTCCCGTAGGTTCTGAACACTGGAACCTACCCTCCAGTTGCATTGCGCGGTCCTCTGGGCCTGATCGCAACTTTAACTTTAACTATATAATCTCTTATCATCTCCTGTCATTTTACTTGTAAATGACCCGCTGAATCGGCCGAAATGTAGTTAAGTTTTATTTCATGCTTTTAAAACAATATCTTGTATATTGGCCTTTTAATAATTCTTAAAAAGTTCTAAGAACTCTTTATTACACTGAAATCAGCTGTTTGAATAGGTACAATGGACAAAGGGCAGTTGGTTGAGACACAGGGACATTTCATTGGCTACAACAATTAAAGTAAACAATCATTTAAAAATTTAAACTTCAGAAATCGGTTGAGATTTAAAATTAAATCAATTAATCAACGGTAGGAGAGCGAACAAACATTAAAACTGTGAGAATTTATAAAAATTAAAAGATGAGAATAAAGACTTTAAAAAATAAAATAAAAATTACTCGTTGCAATTTACAATGAGAAATTGATTTTATTGTTTATATAGGATTTTATTTGAAGCAAGTTAGCTGTAGCCAGGGCCAGCGCCAGACTATTTTGCGCCCTAAGCAATGCCGCAAATTATAAGCTCTCCCAACCCCCCAAAAAAACTCCAACTTCGATTTTTAAGAATACTTGAACAATTAACTATTGTATTTTCCTATTATATTTAATGTGGCACTTACGTTTTTTCTTAAAACAACTATTTATATAAAACTGACCCTTAAAGGTCAGTCTTGCGCCCGTCAGAGGTCTACGCCCTAGGCGGACACATTAGGCGGACACATACACTGCCTTTTCTATCATTAGCTAACTAACATTGCACGCTTACAAAAACGCGATGTTATCTACGTACGTCTTGATTTCAAAAAAGAACCAAGAAAAACTGTTTCAAAACTAAAATAAGCCTTACAGTTTAGTGATGACTTCTCCCTAGCTGATGATCGCCAATAAAGTGTTAAAGAGCTGCTCTGGGATGTCAATTAGTAAATACAGTAAAATCCCGTTATTACGCTCCCGCTTATAGCACTATCCCGTTCTTTACGCTCCTTTCATGCGGTCCCTGGAATTTTCTATATAACTCTGTATACTTTTACCCTCTTATAACGCTTCAAATCCCGCTTGTAGCGCTTTTTTATATCGGAAATTTTGTATCGAAAAGAAATGTAACACTGTAACGATTCTTTTCTTTCCCTGGTAGGAGGGAATCTTCGAACTCTTTGAAGTGCGGGTCTGTGATACAGTAAGTTAGTGCAAAATGTCGAAGCGGAAATCTCTTTCTATAAGTGAAAAATTGCAAATTCTTCGTAAGTACGACGAGAATTCTACACTAAATCAGAAGGTTTTCGCAGAATCTAAGAATTCCCTGATCCAGTCTGAGAACAATAATAAAAAATAAGAATGGAATTATCAATTCAGCGAAGGATGGTTGCAAACGTAAAAAAGTAGTGTGGAAAATGTGAAGATGCCGAGGAAATTCTAATTGAATGGATTCATCAGTCCCGTGATGCATCAGTGCCATTAAATGACCCAATCATTCAAGAAAAGGCGCGTGAAATAGCGGGCAGTGCACTAAATCTGCTCCCAAAATATATTTGTATTGCTCCTAGTGGAGTATCAATTGATGTTAATAGTTTCTTGAACCGCATTGAAAATGTCGTAATTTATAACAGTAGCATACACACACGGCAAACCACAATCAAAGAATTTTTTTTAATAGGAAATAAGCTCACATTTGCACTATATCTATTTCAGAATCAAGTATCTTTCCTGTAAAATGGTGTCTAAATGTTTCCCCATCATATAAATCATTCCCCGTTTTTAGCGCTATCCCGCTTATTATGCTTGTAGGTCACGGTCCCTTGACGAGCGTAACAACGGGGTTTTACTGTAGTAAATTTGATGCCGGCGGAATGCCAGCACATGAATTTCTTTATTTCTTATTGCATATTTGTTGGGTTTATTTTAGTTTTGGAGGTTCCGTATTCATTTCGACGATTATTTCTAGAAACTGTTTTAATTTTCGTTCGCTATTTAGAGACAAAAAAAATGATTTGTTATTATTACCTGTCTGATACTTTTTGACAGATATGAAATTTTTAAAGTTCAAAGAATGTGTTTTCAAAAAAGAAAGGTTTTTTAACATCCACCCATCACATTTAAAATTTTAAGATCGGAAAAATGAAATTGTTAAAAGAGTAGAGCAATCGTGCTAATCCTGTAACGAGGGTGCAAAAAAAAACTGGTGAGATAAAGGATCCGCCGATCATCGGTCTAACGGAAGTAGGAGGCAAGTTTTTTAATTTAATTAGCAACAAAAATTTGAATACTTTCCCTTACAACACTTTGTTACAATATTATTGATAGAAGTCAATGAATGTATTTGAGGAAGAGATTGTAAAAGCTCAACAAGAATTAAAGAGTTTGTAAACAAGCTGACTGCCACGCTATTATCGGGAAAACTGGTACCCGACGCCATTTTGATTTTGATTATTTTAACACACTTATTTATTATTTACTGTTCGTTTTCGAAAGCCAGAATCATCGCTGACGGACGATTTTACTCCGCAGAGGGGTGATATGCTGAGATGGGTACTTTCCTAAGAAATTCTTTTAAGAAAAAAAATAACGGAGGAGCATTTTTTCAATAGTATTTATTCTTTCCATAATTCTTTCCCGAAAAGCGCAAATAGAAGCAACTACTAGTAAACTAACACTGATAAAATGTAAACATCCCATCTTTGTTTCTCGTCACCCCTATTTTGATGAAATCGAAGGAGACCTGACGCATGCGCAAAAGCGCTGAAGGTTCTCGTAAACACAAACGAACAGTACTTTTTTCTTTAGCATTATTTATTTTTTTTATTTACTTTTTTTAACAGTTATCTCATAGGTGACATGTAATACAGAAAGTTCTTCACTGATGCCAACTGATGTTACGAGTGTTAGCCGTCTTCAGTTCACGAAGAGCAGTTCACGGTGCTCTCTTTTTGTATACGTATCTGATGCATTAAAAAGAGTAGTATTTTTAATAAGTTTATATTTTCACATCTGTGCTTTTCCTTATTAATTTCAAAACCAAGATATTTCAAAATTCTTCTGTCCGAGGTCTTTTTTGGTAATTCAATTATATAATATTTATTTATTATTTTCTGACCTTCGTCAGTTGGGTCCAGTATCTTATATTTCAGTGAACTCGAGAAACATATAAATAGAACAAAAGTAAACATCAAAACGGCCCTCCAATTTAAAAAACAACAAAACCTAAATAAAGGTTTTTCTGTCTTATGTTGTTGTACGCACGTTAATTTTATGCATTATATATTTCTTGTTTTATAATTAATCTCTTATATGCTAAGCGGGTCTTAGCGGGGATTAATTCATTGGCCCTTTTTATCCTTTATTTAGGTTTTGATGTTTTTTTAATTGGAGGGCCGTTTTGATGTTTACTTTTGTTCTCTTTATATGTTTCTCGAGTTCACTAAAATATAAGATACTGGGCGGACCCAACTGACGAAGGTCAGGAAACCAGAAATGGTCCATCTTGGGTTCCCGGCATCGGAATTTCCAAAAACAGATCAGTGAGCTCTCAATCTTGTGCGCTTTATTCTTATTTTTCTGTTTTATGTTGTTGTAGGCACGTTAATTTTATCCATTATTTATTATTTTATTAATTAGTTTTATAAAGTTCTGAAAAACGTTGCCGAATGTCTTCAAATTTACACAACCATAAAATTTCATTATCGTACTTTCAGCGGCACAAGGTTCCACCGAAACTTTTCTTAATTTAGTATTCGTGTATAATATATTGTTTCAGGTAACTTCCTACCACTCGAGAGATATTAAGTCAGTTTTCTATAAGAAGGCAAAAAGTGGAGTTTCATTTTCTTCATTGTAGTTGCGGATTACATTACGAGTGGAGGAAAAAGAAGCTGAAACGGAGCAGATGGGAGGCGATGATAATTGGAAAAGGATAAACATGACAAGGAAGAACAGATGGGTTTTTTTTTTTGCTGAAGAAACGTGGCTATTCTTTTCGAATGTGCTCAGCTCAAGAAATGGAATTCTGATCAAATTACTTCAAAGTGCGAAAACAAAGCGTGGATTCTGTGCTTTGATGCGAAAGGAATTAGTTATTTACCGAAGTTCTGACTTGTCTAAAACCTCCACAGAGATTTTTGGGAAAAAAAAAAAAAACAAAACAAAAAAATCTGAGTTATTTAAAATATCTTTTGTTAACATTTGCAGTTCAGTTCATGAAAGAAGAGCTTTTGATGACTAATTTCCTTATTGATTGATGTTTCCAGGACGTAACAGCGCCCTCTATTGCTAAAATCCGCAACTGAATCTTATAAACATTACGAAAACATTCTGGTTTTTGTATTTTCTACAGTTACGAATACATAATAATAATTAAAATCGAAATAATTAAAAACGTTCCACACTATTCCCCTTGCCTGGCTACGCAAAGTTTGTCCTTTCTTGGTCACACTTACGCGATCACAAAACGACGCCATCTTGGAATGACTGCTCGGAGTTCAAGTTGATGACGTCATGACTGGTGACGTTTGTTCCAGACAAAATCGATCGCTACATAATGACCATACATGGCAACCCCCCCCTTTTTTTTTTTTCAAAATACTATAATATTGAAGGAAAATTTCGCTGACAGTTAAGTCAGACATCGTAGGAAAAGAAAATTAATAAATACAAAGATTTTCTTATATATACTGTATTCACTGTGCTACCAAAGAAGGTATAAGCAAGGAGATAATGGTTGTTCCCACAACTTTCTGAGCGCCCTCTACAGCAGAACGGTGGAAATGTTATTAGTCACACAGTTACTGCACAGATTTTAATATCGTATGTTTGCAGTCTTCTTTTTTTTTTCTTTAATTCAGATAGGAATCGAAAACAGCGGCCAACAATTTCAAATTTATTTTTATGCGACATAATATTTCCAGATGCAATTGATCAGCCAAATCATGCCGAAAAAAAGAACAAACGTTAATTTTATTTTGGCGCCACATGAAAAACACCACTGAAAAGTTTCGCTTGGAAGGAAAAAACAGAAAAGAAAGATTTATAATAGTAACTCCTGATAGATTCCATTTGCTTAATGCATCTTCTCCTCTAGCTTTGAACAACTTTGTGTTGATACTAAATTCTCACTAAAAGTATTAAAACAAATAACCCAAATTCCATTAATCATCTCAAGATTCTTTTAACGTCTCTTATTTATCTTATGAGACTATTCTCACAACTTATGAATGTTTTCTTGAAAGTCTCCTCCTCCTCTTCTATTTTAATAATTTTGATTAGTATTTCTTGTTTTGAAATACTTAACATTCTAATTTGCCGTTTCATTAGAAAACATGCTAATACCTCATCTTGAACACACAGATTCACTATCCCAATTGCATGAAAGGTCAAGGATTATAATAGATTCCACTTTTACTTATTGAATTAGTAAATCTTGCCCTTTAGTCATTTCGGTTGTTTATCGTTGTAAGTACATGTAAAATCTTTGTAGTTGTGCACGCAAATTTATTAGCTATTTAAAATCGAGAAAAGTGAAGGTTAGGTCACATGACTACATTGAAAATTCGCATTTCAATTGAATGGTGTCATGCATCATTTGACTAAGCTCTCCATCTACTAATGAAAGGTGTAAACTCTTTATAAAAAAAACTGTTACTGCCTGCTACCTCAATATAAAGCCCATTGCACATGGATCCGAAATTCGGTCGGTCGAATCCATGTGCAATGGGCTGAAGGGATGAGCGTTTCCCAGACCAAAATTATTACATTGACATGAAAATGGTAAGATATTTTGAGGGTGTTTTGGAACACAATTTAAAAATAGGGTGATTCGGTCCAAAATTTACATATTCAAAACACCCTTATTCACCTTACTTTTTTTTATTTCAATATGATAATTTTGGTCTCAAAAACGCTCCTCCCTTCAGCGCATTCTACGTGGATCCGACCGACCGATTTTCGGATCCATGTGCAATGGGCTTAAGTCTGCAGAAAATTAATTCTGAATAAAATAATACCAATCGACTAATATGTAACGAATAAGATTTGCATCATGTGACTAACGAATTTTAAAGGATATTATTAATTTTGATAATGATCAGAATTGTCCTGTGACAGTACCGTATATGCTCCAATAAACGCCGAGGCTCTTATTGTCGCCGGTCTTTAATAAGCGCCGGGCTGCAGAGGGGACACGGCCAAATAGTAGCCGGTCTCTAATAATAGCCGGGTCTTTGATATTTGCCTACCGGTACTAGTGTAAGCGTCGGTATCTTTATAGTCGTGCGTAATACCTTATGGTACATTGCCTTACAAAATACCGCCAAAACGGTCATTTGACATTGCCTTTAAGATTCGCGCAATGGAATATGCGAAAGAAACTTCCGGTGAGGCGGCCGTCCATCATTAGCAGCGAAACATTGCCATTTATCTTTAACAGTCTTATGTAGCATGTTAAATTCAAATAAAGTAGCTGTTTGTAATATTAGCCAGTATGTAAAAATATTGATAAGGTTTTTGTTAATAATGGCCGGCCTCTAAAAGCAGCCGGTCTCTATTAAGCGCCGGGAGCCGAGGCTAGTTTTGCAAATAAACGCCGGCGGCCTCTATTGGAGCATTTACGGTATCTTCATTTTGATGTATAGCATTCTTCATTCCATAAAAAATGTGAAGAAATACATAAGCTTTTTCGTTTACACTAATATCTCAAAACCGAAATTTGGCGCTTGGTCAAATGATGCACAGCACTATCAAATTCTCTCTTTTTGGTTTTGTTTTTTTGTTTCACGAATTGAATTTTGCATACCAAGACCCCTTCAATGAATTGAAGACGGTAGGAGCATGATCCTAACCACCGAACGCAAGAAACAGCTGCACCTTCATAAGCTGCTGTAACAGGATTTATTTATTTTCAGAAAAATTATTTCCAAAATAATTTCATTGCAAAAGTTTATTATTTTTTGTTTAATAAATTAAAGAAAGAGAAAATCCACGAGATTTTATAATACAGTATACTCTCGATATCTCGAACTTCGATATCTCGAAAACCTTGATAGGTCGAAAACTTATTTTTCCCCTTGATATTACATATTCATCTAATGTGAATTTTAATTCTTATGTCAAAGAGTTTTCACTCAAAATCTTGTTATGTCGAATATTTTTCTAAGTAAAAATAATTTTTCCGGAAAAATCGCCGTTCAGTTGTGTCGAAGCAAATAGAGGTATTTTTACAAGAACATCTCACTTTTTTAAGAAATTCTAGCAATGTAAATTCATTGTATTTTACTAATTCTTTTCAATTTCATATAATTATTTTCGACTATTTTTAAAAATTAAAATTAAAAAAAATTAAAATTACTCATTGCTATATTTAGACTTATTGTCAACTATCATTACATATTTATACTTATTATCACCTATCAAGACTCTAATTATTAGAATATTAATCCGTATCTTGTTGAATTTTTATGTTTTGGTTATGACCTTGTTATCTCGAAAACTCGCTATCTCAAATTTTTTTTAGCGTCCCTTCGACTTCGAGATATCGAGAGTATACTGTAATCATCTTTTTAAATAATTTTTTATGGAGGTAATTAAACTAATTTGAAATTATGCATTGTACTGTCGAAAACTAAAAAGTTAATACGACTTAGTTCTTCTTTTCCTGTTCGTAAAGTTGTGTTTGAATTCTTCCATTTTCCCTCGCTCGAAAACACACCCTTTCGTTTCGATCTCGCAGGAGCGTTTTCCGACTCAATTGGAAAGAGGAAGTAAACAACCGGAAGTCTCCTAACTTTGTATCCTTCCGCGCTTGCATCGACATCTTTATTGGACTTTAATTTGAAATTCAAGAATATTACACCAACAAATAAACAACTTAAAATTCGCTTGTTTATTTTTAAAAAAAATATCGATAGACAAATCACTGCATTTTTCGCTACATCCAATATTAATTTAAGTTTCGGAAACGATAAAGTGCAATAATCCATATCTAATTCTTTAAATCCGGTATTACTGAAATCCAATGTTGGTAATTTTCATTTTGGGAAGATATATTAACTTTTTTTTTTTTAAGGGGTTTGAGTTCTTACATTTTAAAAAGAAAACATGATATTTTTAAACTACTTTACCGTACTTTGAAGACTTGAGCTTTTAACGATTAGACTACAGTAATACATCGGGTTACGAAGTTAACTTCGTTCCAAAACTCGGTTCGTAACCTGAAACGTTCGTAACCTGAAATATTGAAATCAATGAAATAGAGACGATCCGTTTCAAGATGAAAGAATCGTTCTTTTTATTAACATCCGGTCGTTTACCTGACAAAGAATACGTGTACTTCACGTATTAAATAAAGAGAAAGAAAACAACCAAATAAATTAAATGTAAAGTAATTACATTTCGTAAATACATTATACAATTAAATACATTATGATGTCTTGTTTACATCGGAAAAAGAATCATATGGGCACTTTCAGATGCTTGGTGTGATTTGGCCTTCGTTTATACTGTACGCGATCGTTTGTCTCCAATGTTACACCTTGCTCTCTCTCTCTCTCTCTCACCTTCGTTCGTAACCCGAGACACTGTTCGTTACCCGAGACAAACAAATTTTCGAAGTTGTTGTTCGTAAACCGAAATGTTCGTGACCTGAGTGGTTCGTAACTCGAGGTTTCACTGTACATTAATACTAACTTTATTCTGTTTGCTTAGCTTTTAAATAATAAAAATCGAAGATTCCTTTTACTTTAGAGACTTTTGTGGTTTTTCAAAATTCCTTGAAATTAAATATTTTAATTAAAAAAAAAAAAAAATTGTGGCATTCAGACACTTTCTTTTTTAAAAGACAGCTACAGTCGTATAATATCCGAGATCTGTTAGTCTTTCGTAGATGCCAGTTGTAATACAAAACAGGCTTCTCTTATTATGAGTGTAATTAGAGCTGCTCTTCGTTAACAAATTTTAATTTTTGATAAAACAGACGGTCGTCGTCGTCGAAAGTGGATGATTAGGGCTAAAAAAAAATACCACTTTATGTGAATCCACTTAAGGAGAAGACCATAAATTCATAGAAAATATTTAACGGGGTCCTCGCCATAGCAAAATCATATGAAAAAAACACTTTTATTATTAATTTTTGTACAAAACTATGCCATCCCCCTGTCTCCCCTGGTAAGTATGAGACAATCCAAGAAGAATCGATTCCAAGCGGTTATGGCAAAAAGAGATATTTTATTCCTTTTTGAATGAACTTATTATTTGAAAGCGCACGAACAAATAGAATAAAAGTAGGATTGGATATTGGGGACCAGCAGTAGTCCAATGGTTAGCGTTCCTGACTGCAAGGACTGAGGTCCTCGGTTCAAATCCCATGAAGGCGAAAAAAAAATTATAAACTAATTTTCTCAGCAAGGGAAACTAATAATTAACAATTGCACCGAACAGACAGAGAAATAAAAGATTTTAGTAATATAGATTTTTACATTATACATAAATTTTTTAATACTTGTTTGTAGTTTATGACTGACTTTTAAAGTAGTCTGGCTGTGTTTCATCATTATTTACAGTATATTGACCGTTGCGTGTGACGTAAAAAATAAAAAAATAATAAAAAAAAAAAAAACCTGAACCCAGGATAGATTAAAATAGAAATAGAAATTTTCCGGAATTTATTGTTTCTCTTAAAATTGTTTTGTAACAAAGTAACAAATATTTTAATCCATGCTCAAATTTTGCTCCACGTTCATTACTTGGATGATTATGAATAAAATAGCTGACGACGTCGTTCGTTTTCGTTGGGAATTTCATGCGAGTCTTTAAACGCATGCGCATTGACGGGTCGCCTGTATCACGTGGGGTGACTAAAATGTTGCCGTACGTCGCCGTATATACTGGGAATTTTGTTCCACAATTATTCGACCACATAACTACAAGAACACGGATAATGAAAAGCCGTTAAGTGGGGATGGCCTAGTATACGTAAAGTAGCTTACTTGAAATATATGAGATTAAAATATTTCTTATAATAATGTATTTCGACTAGAATCCGTAGACCATAAATGAATTAGAATTTTTGATACTATCTGTGAAATGTGAGTATATTTAAATACCTAATTACAATTCGAATTTGACGAAATGTAATTAAATTCTTTCGTTAGCAAAAGAAACCTTAATTGACGATACTTCCTGCAAATAGACAATGGCTTTGAGAGGCCATTTTGATCACTCGGCTCGAAAAGACCTAATTCACTGTTTGTTCCTCAACTTAAGCTTGTCGAGAAGCGAGTGACTTTTTTAAGTTGTTATGTGTGTGGGTGGCAGGGAAGCCGAACATCGCATCGCTGATCTAGTGTGCTATCTCTACGGAAAGCAGGACAACCAAAGAGAAAGATGGCAGACTAGAAAGAATGGTAAAAGTAGTACAAGGGAAATGGGAGAACCCCGAGAAAACCTGCCCACCGCGGATCATCTACCTCCACGAACCCGCTACTCAGGCGCCAATGTCTTAGCAACACAATAACATCAACTGCAAAGCTTTTTAAAAAAACTAAGCGAACTATTTAAACATCAATTTCTTACTTGCTTGAAGATCACTATTTGTAAGTCCTAGTTGTATTCATTTACAAACATGGGCCGTTCCATGCCAAATCATACAGCTAAAACTTGATTTTAAACCCAAGGTACTCAGATTGTAATAAAAAATTTGTATACATTATGTGACTACAAAAATAAGAAAAAATGCAAAATTTCACTCAATTATTACAAGTAGTTTCTGAGTTACAACCGTTTGAAGTTTTAGATGGTTTTAATTTCCGAGGACGGTTCGGGTCAGAAACAAGCTTGTATGTATTTACGTTTTTTGTTACCAAATTTATATTTATAAAGATAGAGGTTTCAAACTTTACTCATTTGTTATAGATTATATACAGAATCAGATGACACTATGAACATTAAAACTTTACCTTTCCATCACAGTTAAAAAAATTCTGAAATATAAGAAAAAAGTATTTTACGGAATTGTGTATCTCATTTAGAAAAAAACCATGTAGCAAAAATCTCTCTCCAGATATCCCTACACAACCAAATATCACTGAAAAGAGGATAAAATTGTCTTTCAAAAGGGTGAAACATAATTGTTGGGGTTTTGAGTTATAAGAGATTTATTACAATATAAAATTAATAAATTATTTTTAACGCGATAAAATTTTATGCTCCAGGAAGTTTATTAAAAAATGAGTTAGAGGTCAAAGGTTGAACAAAATAGGTCTAGTAAATAAGTTCAATATAAGTATTTTGATGATGAAGACGAAATTAAATTTTCACAGTGGATAAGGATGGCCGAATGAAGCTACAGACAATGCTACTTCCTCACTAAGAATTCATTCATTGAATATACTATTCGGAAAATTGAATCTCTTATCCCTCATTCTTTTATAACAAAAGCTGAAAACTCCTACATGAAGCACAGGGAGGATAATTTAGCGTCTGAAGAAGTTTTAGTGCTTATGGGCTTTGCAGAAAATTACAACTTAGTTCGTTTTGCAGAACAGAGTGCAGAACTGCAGAACGAAGTGCAGTCTTATCATTGGAGCCACTTAAGCTGTTCAGTACATCCAGTGGTGATTTATTGAAAAAATGAAGATAACACAACAAAAGAAACATCACTGTTTCATTTCAGATGATTTGAAACATGATGTAGCATTTCTTTATTCAGTACAAGAAAAAACTATGGAGTTTGTTAAGTTGAACTTTCCACAAGTAGAAAAGGTTGAATACTTTACTGATGGCTGCAGTGCACAGTATAAAAATTTTAAAACTATGATCAACTTGTGTTGCCAAGAAAGAGACTTTCAACTAAAAAGCAGTTGGTCATTTCACGCAACTAGTCATTGCAAAACTGTGTGTGACGGCATTGGGGGCACAGTTAAAAGGACCGTAACGAAGAAAAACCTTCAAAGCACTAAAGAAAGTGATCAGATAGTAAATGCAGAACATATGTACAATTTTTGTAAAAACCTGTTTTCAAAAATAATTTTCTTCTTTTTAAGTGAACAAGATATTGAGATCAATAAGTAAGCTCTTGAAAGTCGCTATGAATCTGGCCAAACCATTACAGGAACAAGAAGCTTTCACTTGGTTATACCTGCTACAAATGAAGAAATCACAGCAAAAAGAGTTAGTTCAGACATTGATATTTGTTTGAGGCAAAACATTTTTAAAAATATACGACCAACTGTAGAA
>JAFIDM010000179.1:30159201-30177462 GCA_023159025.1 Thereuonema tuberculata | reverse complement strand
AGAGTTGCCTACGATAAATAAGGAGAAAATAGAATGCGAGTTATTTTCAGTCTGTGTTAACGCTTTGTTTTCTGTATTGTCTCTGAGCTGTACTTACTGGTTTTTGTGGAGCTGTAGTAAATAAGTTACGTTGGGGCCGTTTAAACTAACGGTTTTAGATTCCGTGCCGTTTTCGTTAAGTCTTCTGGAAGGATTTTCCTTAGCAAGAATAACTTCTGGCGAAACAGCTTCAAAAATAAAAATAGAGATAATAATTTAAAAACATGAAAAATTAATTGGAAAATTTTAATTGTCAGTAATTGTTTCTTACCTGTGCTTGAGAAATTTTAAACAAAAATTTATTAATGTAAATATATAAACTTACCCAACATTATATTAAGATCATAATCAAATAGTTCTATTATTATTTGAATTTATTTCACTGTATTTGTTTGTAACGATTCAAATAACAGACATCCTTCCACATAAACATCAAATCCACCCAATCCTGTTTTTACACGATATATACGTTCCAAAGAATATCGAGTAAAAAAAGATATACCGTAAATACTTAGGAATATATTAGATAGGTTTATTTGAGCATATCCATCTATATTTTATTTAAAAAACATTTTTTTTCATCCATCCATGTTTTAATTAAAAAACTTAAATCCATATAGTTTTGTCCACTGTGCCCTCCCGTCCCTTCCCAGACTAGCAGTGTGCTCACCATAGCTCGAAATGAATAACACGGAAACAACAACTCCGAGAAACTAACAACGGAAGTTAGATTTGCTTAATGTAATTAATGTACATTTCCCGAAGAAGGCTCGAGGCACCGGACCGAAATATCGAGCAAACCTCACCCCGGAGCGGGAAAATCCCTCAAAAAAGGATCTATACTGTACACAAATCCATTTTTAATACAGTATTTTATAAAAACAAACAAACAAACATAATCTTGATTTAAAAAGCATAAATCAACTTTTAATTCAGTATTAAAAAAAAAAAAATAACTCAATCTTTTAGAAATAAAAATAAAATTTTTCAAAAAAGTAGGCCTTTTTTTTTCCGGTAAAAAAACAACAAAAAACAAACCGTAAAAACAGGATTACTTTATTTTTGTCAGCGGTTACTGTCAAAACCGTGTAAAAAAAAAAAGTATGGGTAAAAACAGGATTGGATGTACAGTAAAACCTCGGACATGTACGGGAAAAAGGGGGGGGGGGGAGCAGTCCGTAAAATAGGCGGACATTTTATATACCGTATAAAAAAAAAACTTATATATAGCAAGGGTGGCCAAAGCGCGACAAGCGAGCCACCATTCCGGTCTTTGACATGCACTATGCGGCTCGCGCAAATGTGTTGCATGAGCTTCTTTTTGGATCTCACTTCCGAAATTTCGAATTTCGGATCAGCAGTTTTCTTAGATATCTTCATTGTTTATTACTGCATTAAATTCGCTCAATATAGTTGAAACAATAGCTAAACAGGATTTTGAAAACATTTGCTATCTGTATATAAGTGCACTTTGTGAATGTTGATACTAATACAAATTAACAGTAAACTATATACATGGATAAGTATTACTGCCTGCACGTATTTCTTAATAATTTATATACAATTTTTATAGCAAATTGCGCATGTAACAATGCAAACGTGAGGCTCTCAAACATACGTTAAACAAGTTTGGCCACCCCTGTTGTATACTGTGAAAAACAATATTTCTTTCTGTACTTATAAATATTTACTCAGTTCAAAGCAGAAGGAAGTTACTGTAAAGCACACGAACATAAACTTTATTTATTTATTTTAACTTTGAAAATATAAACATTACAGTACTGTAACATAGCACAATAACAGTGGGACAAACCAATGTTTAATGAATCAGTCTCAAGCTAACATTCTAATTTGACACTATACATTTTAATTCTATCATCCTATAGATCTCAAAGAGAATTGTATTAATAATATTGTGTTATTATTATTACTTTCTTGGATAGTTTTTAAAGTTAAACTTTCGTTCGATTCGAAAACTAAGTCCGCTAAATCCGAATTCCGTAAAATCTAGGTTTTACTGCATACACATACACAAATTGGCTGTATTTAAACTGAGGCAAACTGGGCAGCTGCTTAGGGCGGCGCACTCTCTTAGGGGGCAGCGATGGTTCTTATTTCTTTCTTGTTTATTCTTTCATTTTGTTTATAAGTCATATAAATAGCGGTTTAAAGTTCCTAAAACTGACGGAAGTCAAGAGAAATTAATAAAATTATATTATTGAGAAAATCCTTTTCATTTTCCACGTACGAAGCCACTTTTGGATGTGGATGATATTTACAAAAAATGTTAATAATATTAAAATTATAATAACAGTACATAGGTTATGATGCTGTTATTATGATGATACGTTAAAGATGCAAAGAATTTAAAAAAAAAATCGAAAATCTTGTTTTCTTCAACTTTGATTTGCCGAAATGCAGAAAATAGTTACGGTGCTTTGCAATACACTAAAAATTCGTTTATCCGAATTTGATGGGACCGTGACCGTTTTGGTTAAACGAAATTTGAGATAATCCGGAATGTACTGTATTAAGCGTACACTGTACAAGTTATTAATATTAATTACAGTAATTACTCTACATTAATGTTATTAATGGAGTAGCAGTTACAGAATTGCTTGTGTACGGTATTAAATATTGATTATAGAGATTATCGCTAAAATCGATTCGGATTAACGAGTTTTTAGTGTAAATAAATGGGAGAATTTTATGCTGGGGCAGCAAAAATAGTGCTGCCTAGAGCGGTCATACTAAATCCGGTCCTGCTGACATACATACATCACTCACAGAACTGGGGAATAGGACAAATTCATTTACGTTATAATCAGGGCATTGCTATTTTATGTGGTTATTTCAGTAGATTATATGTCGATTACAACGTTAATAAAATAATAGTAATTATACATTGCCAATTACACTTTGTCATTAGTTATAAAAAGAAAATAAATAAAAAGTTCAAAATACATATATCTACCCTTCAAAATATCTAAACCATGCTTCTTTCATGTGCCTTAATAGTAAAATCGCCATAGTAATAATACGACTGCAATTTTTTTATATCAATATAACAATAAATTGCATTCTTATTAAAATAGTTACAAAAATTTGAAATTTTCATTGGAAAAAAAAAAAAAAGATTTGTTGAAACAGAGCCTACGTCATATTTTTCTCACTTTAACACCCCTTTTTTTTTATTCTGCTAAATTTTGTTTAATTGCCTTCATTTAATTTTCCTAAATGCAAATGTTTGTGTAATCCTATTGCGATACATTAAGTACTCTGCTTTTAATAAGAAATTTCCCATTCCAAACAATTGGGTGCCTCTATTACAAATTAAATACAATTCAGTTTTAGTCTTCTGATAAGGATCAGGAGACGAATATTCCCGTTTTGTCTGTGGACAAGTATCATTAAAATATCATTAGCAACAATCACAATAATCGCAACAATCAACTTTATAATAATAAAGAAATTAAGGCAATATCAATTACACTTTCATAGACGTATCAGAAGACTTTGTCTTTATAATCGCTATCCCTACCTTGTTTAAAAGCAAGCACTTACCAATGTTAGTTCCAAATATATGGTGACGTTCTTCTGTGGAGAGAAGACTGAAATAGTCTTTTCCAAATGTGATCTAAAAAAAAATTACTACTCTATATCTATATTTATTTATTTATTTATTTGTTTTTTTAAATAACACCTGGAAAATCTAATGCTTTATTTTTAAATTTTCAAGTGAAAGTGATCCATTTGTGCAAACGTTAACAATTTTTATGACTTGAAATTTAAGTGGGAAAAAAAATAAGTTTCATTAAAGAGAATAGAAAATATGATTTAATTTATGATGAATACGATATTCTCATCTATGCTTAGATTAAATATAATGCAAATATTACTTACAGAAAAAATTATTAAGAATTTTTACAATTTTCGTAAAATGCTTCGTAATGATTGTTTCAATTATAATAATAGGTTGATAACTTTTTCTTTTTTTTAAGCCATGCTGTTTGTGAATTATTTTCTTACCTGAGTTAATTCGATGTGAACTAACAGTAAACCCAAAGCCCAGTAGGCGAACATTATTTGGCTGGTGAAATGGCTTCTTTAACTAGAAGGGCCCAAAGGTACAAGTGATTTAAATAGTTCTGTTACGAACAACAAGTTCCCGTTAATAGAGTGGATAGATTGCATCTGACATTCAGAATTATCACTCGAATCTCTTGTAATTCATTTCCAAATCCGGAAGATTTAATCATTTACATCAGAGGAAATCTTGTAGACGAAAGAACGGATGAAGGCTTAGTTTTTTTGATGATACCTATGCAAATGAAGAAGATAATCCAAGGTCCAAAATACATATATTGGAAGAAGGCTTTTCAATTCCTCAGTATTTCCAGTTTTGTTTTTCCTCGTAGTTCCTATCTGAGCGCACTGTAAACGGCTTTTATTCAGGGGGAAAATCCGTTTAATTTACGTCAACAATTTAAAAACACGAGATAATGTTTTAGGAATTACTGAAATATCAATTTTGTTGTGCAGCTGTAATAAACTACAGCATTACGGTACTATGGATACGGAGGTTTTGAACCGTATCTGCTTCTGATCTCAGTGATTGGGGAAATCCCTAAATATACGTTTGCGTAATCGTGGAGAATCCTTAATTACAAGTCATTTTCAAACATAAACGAAATAAAAGGCTGAAGGATATTTGTAAAGAAGGCCTTGGTTTCTCAAGGTGGTCAGTTGGAAATCAGTTTTGTATTTGCAGCGATAAACTCACATAATCCTTGGTAGATGCTCCCTGAATGCCGATTACAAGCAACTGTTCTGAACCATGAAAGGAAATGTGTAGTTATAATGATTCTTTTTTCCAATGCCCGGGCTCTTGGTGCTTTTGCCATTGGCCTGAACGTGGGACGAGAATTGTGAGCATTTGGGCGAATCATTGCCCAGGCTACACCTTAGGAGGCAGCTCACGTTTACCCGCAGAAAATAGGACGAAACACAGAAGGAGGAAGTTACATCCATGCCGAAGCCTAGATTCGAACCCAGGTTCCGACACATCGTTCTCGTCTAGACCACTAGACTATGCTGGAACAACTTTAGTTATAATGTACCTATAGTTATAATGTATGGTAATAAAAATAATAATAACAATAACAACACTTAGCAGCTGCGTGAATCATGGGCTCGTAAGGAACTCCATGGCAAGCATCGCCACGAACTCAGCCAGGCTCATGTCGACATGGAAGCGTCGAACAGAGAGCTGTTTGGGTGACCGAAGGGTTCATGATCGCGATACAGGACCAAGTGATCCCCACACGCAACTACAAGAAACACACTCTACACGATGCAAACACGCATGACGACAGATGCAGGAAATGCCACACTACGCATTAGACGATTATAACAATATCAGACTGTCCCCTTCTCTCCCAAACAGACTACCTCCACCAACAGAATCAGGTAACGTCGATCGTCCATCAACAGCTAGCACACAAACACTCTCTTATTAAGTACACGGTCCCGTATTACTAGTTGTTGTTGTTGTTGGTTGGTGTTTTATGGCGCAAAAGCAGCTGCGGCTAAGCTGCGCCAACTGTATTACTAGTACACATCACAAAGCGTATTAGAGTCATCCTCACATAAGCTGTACTGGGACCGTTCCATTCAGACAGACAAAACTATACATCACAACAGACCTGACATAACACTTGTTGATAAGGTTAACAAACAAACCTACTTCATTGATATTGCAGTGCCTGTCAGCAAGAACATGCAGAAAACTTACGAAGACAAGATCAGTAAATACACCGACCTAGCACACGAGCTCCAGAAGCAGTGGAGGCAGGACCGAGTACGTGTTGTACCCATCGTCCTGTCCGTCACTGGTCTGGTACCTAACACATTGCACCACAGTCTCAGTACTCTAGGACTTCATAAAAATACTTATACACAACTCCAGAAGGTTGTGATACTCAACACAACACGCATAGTTAGGAAATTTATGGACACAACCACACATCCCTAATCCTCTTTACACACTTATCTATACTTACAGCAACATGCGCTTTGGTCCTTGACCCGCCATGTTGTCTTAGCCGGGGAAACACAAGGTTTCTAAACTTTTACATAATAATAGTTATAGGATAATACAGTCAAGATCTTGTGGGACTTTTAAGATCCAAACTGATAAGCTTGAGCACAATATTCCATATATAATTGCGGTTGAAAAAAACTGGTTAAGCTGATTGATAGTGGTGATAGGAGCGCTGGAATCAATCTCAAAACAGCTAAAAAAATATCTGGGTGCTATTGGTATTGATAAGATCACGATGGTATAGTTGCAGAGAGTTGAGCAACTAGATACTGGCCTCTTAATTAGATGATACTTTACTGACTCTTAGGTCCTGGGCTAGGATTCGAGCAGTTTGGCTCCTAAATCCCGGCTCGGAACATCTGGTGAGCCGTCATAACGAACTGTAATAATAATAATAATTAGTAACCAAGGGTGCAAATTGTATTAGGATCGAGTGATTACCACAGATCAGACAATTATGGCCATTCGACTAGACACTGTATTATTTGATAGAACAAAGTAAACTGTTGAATTTTTTTAATGTTGCCTCTTTACAATGATGAATGCAGAGAAAGATCAACAAGTGTGTGACCTCTGGCCTAAGAGTTAACAGCTGTGGGGCATTTGATGAAAGTTGTACTAAGGTTCATCAACAACAAAAATAGTTTCCATCACGCCTGGTTCGTGTAATGAAAGAATTCTATATTCTATATAAAACTATTAATGCCAAATAAAAAAAGTTTTATCAATATATAAGGTAAACATGATTTTTCGTAGAATTAAGCAATTTACAATGGTAAAGGAGAATGGGCAGATCTGCCCACCACTGTATAGCGATAGGATATATACATAAGGAAAGATCTCCATAAATAGAACATATTTTGTTATTACGACTTGCATTACATATTTTATTATAATGACTGATATACCGTTCGATAGAACTTTCCAATACCAACAATCTCAATATAATGTTCTCTTCCAACTTTTATACTTTTCGTTTAAATTGAGAAAAAGTCAAAATTTGACCCTTTAAAAGGCGCCATCTTGGAAACCAAAAACTTTTTTCGAAAGATTTTTGTAGCATTTTGTTTGTCTTAAAAAGATCTACATTTTATCCATTTACATGATCAATCTATCTCTTATAGTTTGGTCACAAAATTGGAAAAACGTAAAGTCTTATGACAGACAGAATAGCGCTTTTATAATATAAGACTAGCAGCAAAGCCTTTAGGACGCGAGGCATAAAACAATCTGAAAAATCATTTTATTATCAACTATCAAATATAAAGTAAATGTAATCTAAATACTGTGCTAACTTGTGAACGAAGCTTCTACGGTAAAAATGGTTTTGAGTTTCGAAATCAGCGTAAACAACAGAGTAAGTATGCCAAATTTCATTAAAATGGGTACAGTGGTATCAAAATTATTTGGTTTTGAATGTATGTTTTGTTAGAATTTCAGTTAAAATTTCATGGAACCAACATGGAATGACAAAATGAACTAATATTTCATCCAATTTGAGTACCCTTGATTCAATGGTACCATTGAGAACCCTTGGATCTATCTTAATAACTTAGCTTAATTATATCGAGTTACAGACAGACGGACAGACGAAATTAGCAAATTATATAAGTTGATAATCTTATCACTATACAGGGTGGGGCAACTTCCCATAGAGTTTTGCCCATTGTCCTTTGTTTTTATTAATTTCTTTAATTATAACATTTTTTTAGAACCGATTTACTATCATTTTTTATATTTGATTTGAAATTAGATTGATTCCTACTTTTTTTAGATGATTCGCAGGTGAGGCTACTAACCTGAACGGGTTCAAATTGCAGTTTATTTAATATTTTCTACATTGATAGCTTCTTTACCTTTGTTTAATGTACTATTATGAGGAATTAGGAAGGCTATCATTTACGGTATTAAAAAATATAAAAATAACTAGTTACACTTTTTGTATTATAGCATTCCTATTGAAAATATCAATATATTTGGTTCATTTATGATTGCCTAAGCTCATGTTGCTGCTCCAATTGCAGTCTCAACCGGGAATTGAACCCGGTTGCTTTATCCCGCATCCTATACAACTGGACTCGCCGGCCCCACAATCAAGTTTTTATAGCACGCTTATTATATAAAACTTTTTTTGTTTTCTTTCTTTTCTTTGAACAGACAGGAACGAAATTAAAAGGTATTCAATCATTCGAGATTAAAACAAAAAAATGAGACGTAATTTTTAATCTTTCTAATCTTTTGCAGATCAGTTCGACTGCATTTTGAAATATGGAACTGCATTAAAACCCTATTGCCGTTCTTTCTGTCCAATATCGTCATTGGCAATGATATTCAAATCATACCAATTCAACAAATGTTCTTGAATAGTAACTCCCCTGCTCCGATCATTTCCGTTGCTGATGATCAATGCTTGTTCCTGCGCGAACCAATCAAATATCTATTCTCGACCACAATATTTGTCTGGTTCCCAGGTTAGAATTTCCAATAACCTGAAACTTTTGTGTGTTGCTCTCTTGCGACAAAATTATTATTCTTCACTTAACGTTTTTCTTTCTCTTCGTCTCTTATGCAAATCCCTCGAAAGTTCGTTGCAGTTTGGATTCCACTCCGCAATATTGATATTTCAATAATTCAGGTTCCACGTAGTAGACATAGTTGAATTTGTTTAGTTAATTTGGCAGTGAGGTTACAGTATGTTATTTCACTCACAATTTTATTAGGTAGCGTTTGTATATTGTAGTTTCATAAGCGTATATTTACATTATATTTATAATGTAAATGTAGATTATTATTATATAAATACTATAAATAATAGCCAGTCCAAATAAATTGAGGAATATTTATATGCTGTATTTTTTATTTTTTATTTTATTCGAACGTTAACGCCGATATCCCTAGCCTTCGTAACCAGTTAGTTTACAGAAGACAATTTAATATTAAATTAATAGATACTAGTTGCGACCCGTGAAATATTCACGGAAGTAAAACAAATTCCACATTTTTGAAAAACACAAGATTGAAAAATATGTTCTAAGCTAATTTTTTTAGAAGCTATGACTTCCACAACAGCCCATATGTATTTTGAGTATCGGCTTATTTGTTAAAATAATATTATAATATTGCTAAAATAAAAAAAATAAACAATTGATTACCACTTTCATAGTAGCCAGCGCTGCGGTTTCTCATTATGAAACATAATGGCAACCTGCTGCCCTAAAAGAATAGGCTCGTTGAAATTGAGGCAATATTAACGGAAGTAAAACAAATGGCACATTTTTGAAATACCCTGAAATTTTTGAAAAACAATTTTTGAAAAACAAGATTGAAAAAGATGTTCTAAGCTCATTTTTTAAAAGCCATGACTTCCGCAACAGCGGAATGACTAAGCCAAATTTGAATGACTAAGCCAAATTTTGTTAAAATAAAAGAAAATAAAAAATTGATTTACCAGTTTCAACAATAACGAATGTCCAACAGCCGATACCAATATTTCTGTCTGGACAACAATGATGGCACGTGCTTTGTCATTGTCCCCTACTTGTTGGTCAGTGAGCGAGTGGCTACACAGCCGAAATTATGTAGAAACCGAGGTTTTACAAACTCTCTGATAAATTTTGTCGCATGAACTTCATGCATTTCAGTGTAAACTTCATTTAAGTGGGAAAGAAAATTTCAATATGCTGATAATAATTGTGTAATCGCGAACCGTCGCTGTGAAGTGAGACGAATATTAGAGACGCCATCTTTAAACATGGGCGTGACGTCATGCCTGACATGTTCCAACGCTGCACTGTGATTGGGTATTTCAAATTACAAATTTACAAAGATCGTAGCCTATTAATAGGATGATTTTACTTAATGCTGAGTCTTGATGATTTTCACTTGATGTCTTCACTCATTGCTAGTTTCGTTTTAACCATTAATACGTCGGAATTACGTTTATTCTTATATTCATGTAATTTCTCTTTACAAATGGAGAAATAGGAGAGTAAATACGAAGAAATGATGAATTTTATTGAAATTCAATGCATTTAAATGTAAGCAAGATCTTTGGCATTTGTTATGATAATTTGTACTTTTTGGTTTTTTTTTTCGCCTACCTGACTATACATCTGAAGATTTTAGTATTCTGGCTTTTTGATAAAATAGTTTCTTGCCAATCTTTTTAATTTTTTTTCTTTTTTGAAAAAGATACGTTTTTGTTTACAGGAAAAACGATTATTAGTAGCGTTGTAATAACGTGTTCATTGTGATGGAAATTGCTATGTAATTGAAAAACTTACAAGCATTGAAAAAGCTGCAACAAAGTCTTAAATAAGGTAATTAGTAATATTTTATTTGCCTTATACTTCGACAAAGTCTATAAACATAAAGCAGCAGGGATTTCTGAATAATGCAAAACTTAAACGAGATTATAGATTTGCAAAAAAAAAAAAGGCTTGAAAAATGTGGTCATTACGTAGTGATCCATTTTGTGGGAACAAACGTCACCAGTCATGACGTCATGTATTAGAAGGACTTTAAAGTATATCTGGACGATAATATTGACGATGATCTTAGATTTCACAGGGTGTATCAAAACTCTCTGAACAAAGTTTAATGGGAGGTGGGGAGCCTTTTTCGTCTGTGAATGTTTGTCCGCTAACGGCAACTCTCGTTGCTAAAATTGGTTTTCATACACCCTGTGTAAAAATCAAATCTTACATAATTTAAATCATATATACATAGTTTTCCAATTCTGCGCGTTTATCTCTCTGTGTAACGCAACGGATCAGAAAGCTACCCTGAAAGTATCACATGTACTACAAGGCAGATGTCGGATGATCCAAGTGATGAATGAAACTATCCTGCAGAGCTTCTTCACACGCTCACATTTTCCGGAATGCCACCTCATCTGCTGAGCCTGGAGAAAGGATCAATTATGATACTCCTTCGCAATCTCAATCCAAAGAAAGGGCTCTGTAACGGCACACGATTGGTCGTTAAGGAGTGTCATTGCAATTTAATCACGGCAGAAGTTCGTTCGGAAAGCAACGGAGGTGATATCGTCACTATTCCCAGGATCGATTCTCAACTGAGTAATGTCAATTTGTCATTCAAGTTGAAGCGCCGTCAGTTCCCAGTAATGCCCGCATGAAGCCTTCCAATAAACAGATTCCTTTATGTTCCTAGCAATGCATTCAGTTTAATTTTCTATCCGTCATTATATATGACTGACAAATACTCTAATTTAAATAAGAAAATTCTGATCAATAATACATTCCTTTTTATGAGTTTAGCCAAACTATCGTGTGGTTGATTAGATACTAGGATTAGATATTATGCTAACTGTAATTGTTTTTTTATCTTAGGGCAGTGGTTCTCAAACTGTGGGACGCGATCTCTCGGGGGGTGTGGGGACGAAGGGCTTGAAAGGGAGCGGATATAGCATATTTTTCAACAGATAAAATTAAAACTGTCCTAAATCAATTAGAAAAATAACAAAAAATAAAAATATATATTTAGAAAAACCTAAATGTTTTTTGATGAGGACAGGCTTAAATTATCATGAAATACAAAATAACTAATAGTTATTCTCTTCAGCGGCACTGTACATGCGCAGCTGAAAGCAGAGACTTACGACGTCTGATTGGCGCCTGTTGGGCAGGGAGTTTATGTCAGAGCCAATGGTGATTGGCGGTTATCCCAGTTTGAAGGAGGGAGGTTGTCAGAGGTAAAAAATTTGAGAACCGCTGCTTTAGGGTATTTTGATTAACTTCGTGGAACAATGTTCAAAAATTTCTTAATTTTAAAAAAAAAATGAAAAAAAAAAAATTTGCACTGTTTATTTAACGAAATTTTAATGACTTTATTTTTCAAAGTATTCATTGTTTGTGAAGTCAGTTTATGAGGAATTCAGTACATTGTTACGTCATCATTGACGCCAAGACATTGATCTTAAATGGTAAAGATACATTCACGAAACTCAATAATAAATTCATTCTATCAGAACATATTTCCATTTGTAATTTCTTCTTCCTTAGAGTTTATTTATGTTTTCCAATAACTGAATCCAATAAATATATACATTATTAATCGCAAATAGAAACTCAAGGGTTGATATGTTACATAAGACAACTTCAAATACTAAGTACAGTGTTTTACAAGGAAATTACTGGAAAGGCAAATACATAAGTACAAACAACAAATAGACTAAATAAAGCGAAGAGTAAATGAATAGAACTGCCATCAAAAACAAATATTCTTCAGTTATATCAGTTTTTGAAATTTATTCAAAGCAGAATTCATTAAGAAATGTTTTTTTGAAGGAAAAGTAATAGATTCATTATCAGAGGTCCGTAAATGATTGTAGGAGGCAGATGTCCTTCTGCTTGTCTGAAATTCAGTCAATTTGGCTAAAATATCTTAATCGAACTGCTCTTTTGGCAGTTCATTTCCGACACACTTGAGTCCTTGAATAAATACGCTGGCTTCCGAGTTACTTCCGCATCGTTAATTTGGCACGTGAGTTCAGTTTGTGTTTACATCGATTCTGGTTGGCGGAGACACCAGCAGCACCAGCAGCAGCCATCTAGTCAACAGGCCGTTGTGGAGACGGACATGGAACGGCCAAGGTTCATCGACGTCGTGTAGGTCTGGTTGAAGGAGGTGTGCCGGCCGGGGTAGCGGCGTCGGCCGTGGCGGCACATGCAAAGAGCATCCATAAAGCTCTCCCGGAAATTGCGCGACATAAAACCGTACACAATTGGATTGACGCAGCTATTAAAGTAGGCGAGCAGATGAAAAGCGATTCGCATATACTTAAGGTGACCGTAATTGAGTGGGTCCAAAACATAGAAGGCAGTGAGTAAATTATTCACTAACAAAGGAGTCCAACACACCATGAAGAGAATCACCACAGCTGCCAACATTTTAATCACCTGCAAAAGAAAACGAAACATAATGTATTAGAAATAAAAATCATAACAATAGGTCGCCTTCTAGAAAAAAAAAGATATTAAAATATTTTATTGAAAAGGTTATTTTTTTTAAAAGATTATTAACATTGCAGAAATGAAATTCTGAGGTACAAGAAAACCGAAGGGCATTTTCTCATGTGTTCATCTGAACGCATTTCTATTCTATTTAATCCCATAAGGTACAGATATTCAGTCATTGGGTTACGAAAATAAATAATTAAGATGATAAAAATAAATATTTATTAAATACTATTCTCTTATTTTAGTATTTAGTTAAAAGAAATAAGAGAACCAAGTTATATTTGTTTTGTTTTTTTAATAAGTGAAAAATATTGAAAACGTATTTACAGTTATAGGACAGTTTCGACCAACTTCAGGTTGGTCATTATCGGCAACAAGATCTTGTTAAGTCGGCCGAAACTGTCCTATAACTGTAAATAAGTGTTTTTAATATATTTTACTTTTTTTTTTAAAAAAAAAATTATGTGTGTCGGTTTTCTTACTTGTTTTAATATCACAATTTTTACACACGTTAAAATTTAATTGAATATTTAGTTAAATAAATAAATGCAATGGTAAAATTAAAATAAATTGGTATTTATTATATTTGGATTCTGTGCTTTTGAATTTAGGAAGATTCGAACTTATATAATTAACTAACAGTAAAGAAAAACAGAAAAAAAACCCCAGTAGAGTAGAATAGGATAAAAAAGGCTTCTTAAAAGAAACCCCCAGAGAAATCTGCACTGCTTTCAATCGTTTCTTTTCAGAATTGTTAGTAATGCAGACCATGTCGTAAAGAACAAAAGAAGTTTTAAACTGCAGCCTTAAGGAGTATTAAAACTAAATTACTGCTGCTTTTTCGGCATTTCTATGATGAATATCGCTCTCCTCTCTTTAAATTCTTCACCTTTTATACGATAACTGATTGAATAAAGATAGTCCTTACGCGATCTTTTAGAAAAACTTTAAAATTCTGGTCTTTCTAACTTTTCTACAAAATAATGTTTATGTATTCAATGACGAAAAGAAAAGATCCCAACTTTCGTTATTTATTTATTCTCTGAAAATAAAAAAAGAGAAAAAGATTGTTTGCTAGACGCCATCAATCCATAGATAAAGAGGAGGCAGCTGGTATAGAACAAAACTACCGTCCACCATTTCCAGCTGATGGGTTTAGACGCTTTACGTTAATCTTAAATCTTTTCCATATCTCTCCGGTCTCGTTGCTTTGTGGTATTTGCAAAGTTACAACCTTATTCCTGCTAATATTTCAAGAATGAGAGGATACTCAGTTGTGAAATGGGGTAATGCAAAACCAAAAATTTTATTAGTTACTTTAAAAGTGTCAAGTACAGGCCGCCCTCGTTTTAAAGTGGATGACTGAGACTAAAACATTAGCACTTTCAGTGAATCCGCTTAACGAGAAAACTCTAAATTCATACAAATATTCCAAAAAGCGGCTCGGTGAGTTTATTTGTTGTGCCTTTTTATCCCTTTTTATTTCTTTGTAAATTCTTGTACGCACGTTAAAATTAACATTTTGTATGCAGATTTATTTGCAATCTAATTGTATTCAAAGCTTTTCCGTTGGGGGTCCTTGTGGAGAAATTTTCGTGAAGATCACAAAAATTCCCCAAATATAGGACAGTGAAACGGTGAATTTCTATGTATTGAACAGCGCATACTGTTACGAAACTATTGTCGGCGGTAGCGCAGATGATAACGCGACAATTTCGTTTGTTAAAGTAGTGCTGATTGTTGCGGTAGTGATTATTACTGCAAGAAGTACAAGTCGTCTGGAACGATGACGGTATTGTCTAAGAAATCCGAAATAAGAAGTCAGCAACAATTTTTCTTTTGAACTCAAAAGCTATAAGAGATATCGTAACAACATTAATCCACTTTAATATTCCACTTTCATTTGCTTATGATTAAAATTACTGAATTTAGCAATGCAAATACATAGTGGTCAGATTCAACTAACACGCGCCCTTTTATTTGTATTTTTTTCCATGTTAACGTAATCTTAACGCATTTCGCAGAGGGAATAGTTCAATTGCTTGAAACGTAATTTAATTTTTTGGTAATTGTAAGAACATAGAACCAGCGAAATTAAGACGAAAATTTTCTTTCCTTTTTTTTTTTTTTTTGGGGGGGGGGGGGGAAATCAAACGATTCTGAATTACGTATTATGTTTGTAATCGATAGAAAACTGTAGTTTTATTTTGTAGTTTTTAAGTAAATTAGAAATTTAGGTGGCATTCTTTGTGGAAGCACCCTTATAAAAATAAGAAAAATGGCGGATAAATATTTTAAAGCTGGCGGATAAGTTGCAAACTTGAGGGTCATTCCGAAATGGAGTTGGCTTTTTTTCTGTTGTATTTCCAAACGAAACATCCTGGAAACGGTCATACCTCAATCAACCTAACCTAGTGTTAATTTAAAAGAAAAAGGTTTGTTTGTTTTGTTTTTCTGTTTTATTTGGAAAGAAACATTATAGAAGGAATCTAACGAATTTGCCACCAGGTGAGTTTTTTGCTCTTTTCCTAATGACGCGACGCTGCAAGTTATTGCCTACAAAATATCCAGATCGCCGCCCGCGAAAACCTCAAATTAAAAAACAAAACAAAAAACAAACCAGAGTTTACCATCGATTACATTTTAACTATGTATTTCGAAATCGTTTGTTTACAAAAAAACGAAAAATTCGTCTTAATTCCACTGGTTCGGTGTTCTACGTAAGTCAATTTTTATTTTCATATTTTAGGTAGATTTACACGAAAAAAAAAGTTTTTTTAATAATTGGATAATTCTGTGCTCGTTAATCCATTCAGCTTAATTAATTTATCAGCCAAATGAAAAGTTGCAAGATACTGTTTGTATCCAGCATGAATTACAATTTACAAACACATGTATTTCTCTTTTATATTGTTTTTAAAAAAAGAAACGACAATCAAGGATTTACCGAAGCTGTCGAGGTGACTGTCGGTTTCATTGACGGGCACTGTCGCTAAACCCAGGGTTAAAGGTTTGTTTTGAGTTGAAACACACGATTGAAACTCCACCTTTGCAGCTACAACAGATCTTTTTTTTAGCTAATTTAATGGTTCTTGAAGACATTCCCACAAGCTCCTTTCAAAATTCCACTATCATCTTGTCGCTGCGAGATTGACATGTTAAGTTCGTATATTGTTCCCTATTAGATTCCTGACAGCATACCGGAAAGTGGTTAACACTGATCAGAGAATAACTGAAGATTGCCTGACCCTACAATTACATCAAAACAGTAAATACTGTAGTAAACAAAATTACAAATTAATTAGAAATATATTGTGAGAAATATGTTGTTGATTCTGTTTCTCCAAGATCATCATCAATTTTGGTTCTTTTCATACTTGGGTCTCTCCCTTATTCAAACTGTTTTTCTAAATTACTAGGTATAAGATAACAGTAAATAAGGATAGCCTTAACCTTCCAAATTTAAGATTCCTCAATTTGATTTAGTTTAAGGAACTCCTTTCTCGCAAAAGGACTTAGAAATAATTCACCCAGAAGTGCACATGACTTTGTCTCGACCATGGCTTCAGTATCTCTGTGGAACGTTATCGGTTGCCTTTGTTCAAGTCCTACTAAAATGAATTTCGGAAGGAAAAAAAAAACCTTCGTGTTAAATCTCCAGTACTTTAAGGTTAATTCAATCTTGTATATATCTTTTTCATCCACTTTTAACTTAAAATAAAACTACAATATGAAACTACATGAAAACTACTGTAAGAACTACAATATGAAAATACCAATTCCTAAAACAAAAACAACGGAATTTGTAGAAAAACATAAGGACAAACATAATAATTGACAATCAAGGCATCGAGCTATTACCTCATTTTAATTATCTTGTATACTTCTTTGACAGTTAAAACAATTTTAGATAGAAACTATGCATATTTCAAAATAAAGTAGCCCCTCCATATCCACGACCCTTTGGTTTCAAGCCTTCACGTGGATGTTCGCGGAAAATACCGAACCCTATATAATTTGCGTTTTTAGCGGAAGTACATACCTACGATACAATTAAATTTAGATATTAGATACATTAAGACATCAACAAAAGTAGAGTTTTTATTTAATAATACACAGGAGCTAAACGGCATGCGTAAAATAATGCTTTCACTGTGACAGCAATTACTTGACTAAGCCCGCAAGAAACTGAAATGGCAGACTGATAGATATGATTCATGACGCGGCTCATACTGACGGATGCGCGCAAAGTTTTTGAATTAAAATATGTAATTTTTTAATTTTGTTTTTACTTAATATTTTTTTCAAAAACGCGAGTTACTGAAATCACGGATAGTGATCCTTCAGGTATACTGTATATGTGGAACTTTAAAAAGAACACTGAAAGGAAAACAAGGAAGTTAAAATTTTATAAAGCAATAGCAATACCTGCCTTATTATATGGATCTGAAACTTCGACATTTAAATAAAAATACAGGAGTAGAATCTAAGCAGCTGACATGAAATATTTATCAGTGAAAGGAAGCACAAAAACTAGAGCATAGAAAACGTAACGAAAACATTGGAACTAAACTTTAATATCTTCGGAGATTATTGATAACAGTGACACAGATAAATTGAGAATTACAGAAAGAAATGGCGTGAATTACTGAAAGGTTCCATCCTTAATCTATCCAAAGGACGAAAGATCGTGATAGACCAAGTACAAGATGGAAGGACCAATGACGCCCGAATCTTGCCAAATCTTTGACGATGATGATGACACTTCATCATCATCATGATGACACTTCATCATCATCATCATCATCATCTAGGAATTTGAATTTATTCTGAAGTAAAGAAATGTTACCTACTTGTTTGACGGTGGTATTATCCTCCTCGGATCGTTTAACTGACGCTTTAAAACTTGATTTATCTTTTTTGGGACCATTTGACGTCATCGTGTTGAGTGGATAGATTTCCCGCTCAGCTCCATTTCGCCTTCAAAAGATACAAACAATAAAGAATTAAGTTCATCAACATCAAGTGAAATTTAGTTTTTACTCCAAAAGATCTATAGTAATAAAAGCATTCAGTTAACCAGTGTTTCCCAATTATTGACGTTCATCAGCTAAGACTGGCCATTTGTACATTGCCAGT
>JAFIDM010000179.1:30087102-30125931 GCA_023159025.1 Thereuonema tuberculata | reverse complement strand
AAAAAAAAAGAAAAAAAGTCTCCCACTCAAGCAATTAGGACTGAAACGAAGATTTGCCGCCAAAATTTAAAAATAAATTAATAAATAAATAAAATAAATAAATAAATTAAAGAAATAAATAAATAAATAAATAAATAAATAAATAAATAAAATAAATGAAATAAATAAATAAATAAATAAATGAAATAAATAAATAAATAAATAAAATAAATAAATGAAATAAATAAATAAAATAAATGAAATAAATAAATAAATAAATGAATAAATAAATAAGTAAATGCACGCCGAACACTGCGATTCGTTTCGCGCTTTATTATCTTCCATCTAAATGAAGTTTTTTCTAACCCTCAGTTACAGAATTATATTAGGATAATTTATAAAATATAGAATCAAATCTATAATAATTTTGTATAGATAACCATCATGCTGGTATTAAAAATAAAAGTAGTAGTAATTGGGAGATTTCTAAAGTTCATACAGGGAAATGGTTTTTTGGCTTAAGTCTTTGATCTTTTCTATTGGAGACATCAATAAACGATAAAGCCACGAAAAGGCATTTGACATAAGGGGCTAATTTATAAAAATTAACACACACAAAAAAAAATCATCTGATAAGAGGCCTTAAGCAGAAGAATGTTCGCTAGGCGATAATTAGGCCACCGCAAGAGAGCATTTAATGTAGTGGGAGGTAATTAAGGGGATTACTATACAGAAGGAAGATTGTATTTAACACGTAATACCCCCGTCGACACTGATGAGTAACGGACATGCGATTATGTCAAATTCAGTGGTTGTCATCACAACTGCTCGGATCATTAATTAATGAACTGAATCCAATCGATGGAAATCACAGCCATTCCACATATTTATGGCTTTCGGGGCAAAATCAGTGCTTTCGCGAACAACTCGCTAATCATTTCCAACCACGTTACCGGTTTCCAAGGCTAATTTGCCTGAAATGTGAGTAAAAAACAAGTTAATTGGCTTCGAGGACAAAGTTTTTCAAGGCGCTGGGGAAGGAGATTTATTATTTGGGAACAATTATGTTTGTCGAAAGAGACCATTGCATGTTTTTAAGGCCCTTTTAATACAAACGGAAATTGGGAGATTTAATATCAGCATACTTCTAAGGAAAAATAGAATAAAAAAGAGCACATTGAAAAAACAAACTCATTGATTGACGTAAAAAACATTTGAGACAATGTTTTTATTATCAATAGGCCCGGTGATCTAGTGGTAAGGTTGTGCAGCTGGAGGAAACGGATTCGATTTTTCCTGGAGGAGATCAGAGATGGTTTTTTTCCCTTGACGTCTCTCCTCCAGAGGGGTCCTACAGTTCAGTTCATGAAAGAAGAGCTTTTGATGACGTAATTTCCTTACGGATTGATGTTTCCAGGACGTAACAGCGCCATCTATTGCTAAAATCCGTAACTGAATCTTTTAAACATTACGAAAACATTCTGGTTTTTGTATTCTGTACAGTTACGAATACATAATAATAATACAAATTGAATTAATTAAAAACGTTCCACAGTATTCCCCTTGCTTGGCTACTCAGTCCTTTCGTGGTCACGCTCATGCGATCTCAAAAGACGCCATCTTGGACTGACTGCTCGGAGTTCAAGTTGTTGACGTCATTCCTGGTGACGTTTGTTCCAGACAAAATCGATCGCTACGGAGTGACCATATATGGCAAACCCTTTTTTTTTTGAAAACTACTATAGGATTCAGCCAGTCCTCTGAAAAGTGGAGACCCGATTTCTTTTCCGAGTTAAAGGCGCGCGGGGACGTTCGGGCTGACCACCTGATCTCAACTTATTCCCGCTGGTCATGGAACGCTAACAACCTTACCTCCCACGACCCGAAGCACCACAAAAGCCTGTAGTGGAAACTTTTAACTTAGTTTTATTATCTCAGCTGTGTAATATTTGAGTAATTATCTATATAATTCTTTCGCCTTGGTAGCAATGCACCGAGTTACTGTATTTGCAGGCGAACTTCGTTTGCTTGGAGTTTCCTTCGTAAGAATGCTTGGCATTATATGAAAAAAAAAAAAAAAAAATGCTTGAAATTCCTATCTTTTTTTTTTTTCAATGCAGTAGTCGATTTGAAAATATTCCATAATATTCCAATATTTGAATAATTGTGATTTAAATATATAAGAGAATTCCAAATACATACTCGTACTTAGTAATCCAATGGTCGCTTTTTACTGCTAGTGCGCATGTGTGACGAACTTTAACGAGATAAAGAACACGAGTCAGCATTAAATGTTCAACTGTTCCTTTGTAATGTATTCTGAAAGCAGGATGTATTATTGTGACGTTCCCCTCCTAATGTTTGAATCAATATACATGTAGCTTTAAAATCTGCGGAAGCTTTTTTTCTTCAAAATTTAAAATTTAGAGAAATTTAAAAACGATAACTTCCAGTAGGCTTTCTATAAATAGTCATGGAATGGTTAATATTGTTTTTCTTTTCATTATAATATTAAGAAAAATCATTTCATATTTCCCAAGTTAACTTAAAGTTAAAGTTTTCTTACCAGCATTTGATTACTGTTTTCTAATCAATCTAAAGGCCGCTTTACATGTACCATTTCACGGGCCATACGCGCGCCATCTTCGCGCCATGGCGAGTTGTCAAGCACATTGCCCCACAAGGCAGAGATGGGGAACCACTTTGTCATTGAAAGGCCACATGTTACGTAGGGAAGATTTCATCACGCAGCAAACAGCTTTGCATATATTAAAATATTTCCAATAGATCACGAAAAGCATAGGTTTAGTTATAAAGTAGTAAATATTAATTTTCTAAGAACGTATCTAGAATTATAATATGAGGGTAAATGGAAAATCGTGATTGTCCACCAAACATAGCGCGATTTAAAACTTCGGTAGCGTCATCTATTGCTAGGTTTGGAAAGATTTTTATTCAGATCTGCTTTGAAGCCGTGTAGACATAGCATCGTGCACCACGGGAACTACTTGATCGTCCGGGGTGAAAAGTAGCCTTTATCCTTCCACGTGTCATAGACTACCTTCATGCCAAATTTCATTCAGATCGGTTGCGCCGTTGAGACGTGACAAACAAACAAACTAACTTACAGATTTTTCCTTTTATAATTACGAAGGATACAATCTTTTGCTGTTCTTTTTTTGTAAGTTTCCTACTTAAATCACATATGAATTTGAAAGTGCATACGAAAGGCTGCAGTGAGTATCCACAGGTTTTCCACCTTATCTAAGGTGGATAGATATGTAATTGTTACGATTTTCTTTTTTTTTAAATACCTTTTTTTTTAAATACAATTATATGAAACTAGTTGGAAATTTAAACCCTGCAATGACTTTGGTAGAAAAATTAAGATTCCTATTTTTTTGAGTGAAAATTAAGCATTCGAGTGACTACTTAGCTGCAATTTTAATAGATATATACTGAATTTATCTTTTTTACTTCTTTTTGTCTAAAATGAAATTCCAGCAACTGTTTCAGGTTCTGATCGATGTCCTGTTTTTTTTTTTCTTTTTTTGCTCCTTCGCTGAATTTCTTCTGCATCCAAACATTTACTGATTTGACTTTCAGATGAAGAGAGAGAAGTATTCAACCCTAAAGCAGCCTTTCAAACGAGACCGTTCTTAATAGTACGAAGTAATTAAGAAATCATTCAGAATATAAAATGAAAAGTCTGAATGCATTTACGGAAACGAAGGATTTTGAATCATAACGTCTCAGTTAAAGACATTAGACTTAAGAAAAGATAAAAAAAAGGAGCAAGCAATCAACTAAAGCAAATGAGCTCATAATACAGTCGTGTTGTAAAGCAATTTCAATGCGAATTCCGCTGATTATATTACGAAATGTTTTCAAAGTTTCTATTGTCAAGTGAACTTTTCAAAAACTGATTACTATACAGTGTGGCCTGGAAGTTCCCGTACCCCTTAATTATTATGCATATTTTAAGAAAATATTTACTCATGAAGTGTTCAATTCGTCTGTGTGTTCGCCATCATGCTGTACACACAAGTTCCTACGCCGCCACGTCCTACTTGACATTTTTTGGAGCAAGTCCGGTGTGAGGGTTCGAAATGCGTCCTCAACTGCATTGCGCAATTGTTCATTTGTAGCATAACGACGTTCAGGCACGTAAGCCTTGATGATTCCCCACAATGAGTTGTCAGGCGTCGTGAGGTCAGGACTTCGTGGTGGCCATTTCAATGGAGCTGGCGATTCTGGAGTATCGCGACAAATCCAGCGTCCTGGAAAATGTTCATGAAGAAACCAGCGCACAGTAAGAGCAAAGTGAGCAGTTGCCCGTCCTGTCGTAGTCTACGCGTTACATGATACCCGCGTCTTCAAGCTGTAGGAGTAATCATATTTGTAACATGTGTAAATAAGTTTCGCCATTAACATGACCATCAAAATAATTATGGTACAAACAAATAACAATAACAGTGGGTGTGGGAACTTCCCGACCACACTGTATAGCTTGTTGTTTGATCTTTAATGGGGCTAATTCAGCGGCTACCGCTTTTTATTATTTTAGTTATATCAAATATAGGTTGTGTTTCTTACAAAAGATTATAAGAAATATAATGTTTTTTTTTTCTTTCTAAGTTTGGTATAGAATCGTCTTGATTTTTAATTCCTTTCGATTTTAGAACATTTTAAGATTATTTTGAGACTTTGTTATTAATGTGTTCTTTGTATCGTATGTGGTATAAACGTTTACATTGCATTTTCCGACTTGTGTGACATCTATTGAACAAATTTAATTGTTTATAATTATGGTAATATAATTAAAAACACCACATTTAGTTATTTTGTATATGTTTTGCGGTCTCCTGACGGTCATTTCTAAGTGCTCTCTTTTATCCAGAATTTTCGATTTACCGACGGAGGTCCGGTCCCGACCACTTCGGTTAATCGAGCTTCGACTGTACTTTGAATAGATATATTACCTTTTAAGGTTTAATCAATTTTGATCATTATCTACTGTATATTCTGGTATATTTATCCAGAAAATTATAAATATATTCAATTCAATTCAATTTATTGCCAATAAAATTTTACAAGACATATATTTACATGACATTTTGACAACCCAGTCGTCTTAAGGGAGATCCCGTCGAGAAGACACGTGGGCGTCATGAGTTAGGCAATTAACAAAGGGGATTAACAAGGGAATATATAACAACAATGAGGGGAAATATTTACAGGTTGACAAAGGATGCCACAAAAATCGGATCAGAAAAGTTTTCCGTGATGTACGTTTTTTACTTTAACTTGTGTGTGTTTGGTTTTAATCCTTTTTAAAAAAACATTTTTTAACACACGTAAAATCTAAAATTAATGGAAATTACAAAAGAGAAAATTACTGAAATTTTAGCAAATATTTACATGTTTATTTTGGACAGGGAGAACATATTTTTAGGTATTATGAATATGTGGAATAAAGGGAACAGGAAGAAAGTAGGAATAGAGTGAGGAACTAACGGATACACAAAGGAGATAGAATAGAGATGTAACAGAAAGGTGATAGATGGAGAGGGATTCGGATCGCAATTTCAGCCTGACTCAATAGAATGTGGAGTGTTAGTAAATTAATGTAAAGTTGAAGTATGTTTTTTAATTTTTTTTTGAATTGGATAAGAAAAAGACATTTCCGGATTTCTTTAGGTATTTCATTCCAAAGTTGAGGCGAAGCATAGCTGACAATTCTTCTTTAATAGTTAGACATAGTTTTCGGAATGGATAGTAACAGGTGGGTAACAGATCTGTATCATAGTAATGGATGTGTGGGTTAATGGTTAGTGGGATACAGGGATAGTTTATTAATTACTTTATAGGTGAAGACCGCTAATTGTAGTTTATAGATATGGGGAAAGAGATGATTTTATATTTTGGCCGAGTAGAATAGTGTTTGGGTTTTTTAACTATAAATCTTAGAAAATATCTCTGTACTTTAAGAAGCATGTTTTCCTAAAATTTAGAAGGGTTGCCCCATACTACAACTCCGTTATATTCTGTATTATAAATAAATTCTGTCAACAATAGTTTGCTTAATATTACGCAAATTGTATTCTGCAAGGGTTCTGCACTGTCAATCTTTTTCTCTTTTCACGTGTTAAATGTCTTTTTAAAAGTGTTTGTAATTTTTCCATTTGTCAGTAATTTGTGCTGACCATTTATTGATACGATAGTTCGTATCATTAGAAATATTTTTATTTGAACCAAAAATTGTTTAAACTTTTAAAAGATAAACTATGTTAAGCTTTAAAACTTTTGGGGTCTTTAACGTGTGTACAAATCACATTTTCTGTAACAGTTTTCAGTTTTTGAGACATGCGCACTATTTAAAAAAAAAAAAAAAAAAAAAATATAAACCAAAACGTTTGGCCTACGTAACAGACCTTAAACGTTTTGGTTTATGTCTTAATAGTTTTAATTTTTTAAAATATTGTTTACTTCGCGACTTTGCTTGTTATTTTAAATGTTTTGTTCTAAAAATGAAATTTACGATACGAAAATTCCGATACTTAGAGAATTTCAAGCTTTCTTCGCTTATAATAGCTAATAAATAGCACAACTAATTTTAGTTTGACAGTTAGGTGACGAAATTTTAATATTGAAACTTTAGTTTTAGATTTGAATTAAATTTCTTTTCTGAAGTTTGTATTTGCCTAAATTTTCAGAATAACAACTTAATAAAAATTAAAATATAAATTTTTTTTAGACATGAGATTTAACGTGCATTAGAACATTTTACAGTAAAATAAAAGAACGCACATAACTAAATAAAACAAAAATTCACTGAGCTATTTTTGGTCTGATCTTGATCAGAAGACTTATATTCCCGTTTTGTCGGGGACAAGTATCATTAGCAACAATGACAACAATCGCAACAATTGCGTCTTTCGCAACAATCACATTTATAATAATAAGGAAATTAAGGCAATATCAATTATATTTTCATAGACATATCAGAAGAAGTTGCGAAGCATTGTGATTGGGCTACTAATCGCTATCCCTACCTTGTTTGGTATTTGTACTGGGAATCGGAGACAGTACTGTTTCGAGGTTAATTGACCTCTCATCAGCGCAATCCATCCAGTATATCTAGCTCAGTGAAATGGGACGTATAAAAAACGGATAAAACATACAAATCAATGACCCTTCAATTAAAAAACATCAAAACAAAATCAAGAATAAAAAGGGGTGAATAATTAATCCTCGGTAGCATTTAGCTTAGCATACAAATGATTAATTCATTAAAAGGTTAGTAAATAGACATAAGATGTAATGTGCGTTAGAACATGTTACAGTACAACAAAACAAAAAACGCACATAACTAAACAAAACAAAAATTCACTGAGCTATTTAGCTTATCATATTGTCCCATTTCACTGAGCTAGGTATACTATAGCTATGAGCTAGGTATACTAGGGCGGATTGTACTGATGAGAGGTCAATTAATCTCGAAACAGTACTGTCTTCGATTCCCAGTACCAAAAAAAAATAGCTCAGTGAATTTTGATTTTGTTCAATGGGGATGTTTAAGGTCTCTGGGTCGAGGCTGGAAAAGTCACGTGACGTAGGTGTGTCACTTCTAAAAACATGGCTAAGATTACCGAAAAACCTCGGTATATTAAAGATTTCTCAACTTTAAATATATTGAATAATCGGCTTACAATTAAGGAGGCGTATGGAAATAATGTAGATACGTTATTTCTAGATGAAAGGCATAAATATATTTAAAGAGAAATTTGTTCTATGCCTTTCATCTAGAAATAACGTACCTACATTATTTCCATACGCCTCCTTAATTGTATGCCGATAATTCAATATATTTAAAGTTGAGAAATCTTTAATACACAGAGGTTTTTCGGTAATCTTAGCCATGTTTTTAGAAGTGACACACTCACATCACGTGACTTTTCCAGCCTCGACCCAGAGACCTTAAACATCCCCATTATATGCGTTCTTTGTTTTATTTTACTATAATATTTTTTTTTTTTTGAAAAAGGATCCTTAAGATAATGATACGCTACACAAGTAATAGGAATTCTCCCTTCATTAATCTGACATTTAAGTCCTATTTTTTTAACAATATCTGTAATTCTAGTTTAAATATGCTGTTTTTTTAATCTTTTAAGTCAAAGATATCCTATCAATATTCTTATCATCTTTCTTGATGGTTACTATTTTTGGTATCTCGTAGTTCTTTTTCTGCTGTTCGATCTGATCATTCCTCTTGTCCTTAGGTCTTTTCTCGGATCAAAGCATTCTTGGAAAAAAGTCTCTCTCTGGGATTTGCTCTTCATGAACTCTAGAGGGAAAAGAAAAATGAGTCTGTGGACATCATCATCAAGATCTTCTTGGTGGCTCTTTTTTTTTTTTTTTATAGAGTGGTCATTTATCTTTAGATAGACAAAGGGTGTCCTGCTTAAAGCCCTACTCTGTATTTGATTAATTGCGAATTGGTTTTCCGCTTTGATCGTTTCTTTTCCTTGTTGCAAATTGAGTGAAAGTCTTTCAACTTAATACTATGCCATCTGATAATCTAGAATCCATTCCTCCGAGGAAAAAAATAAATAAAATAAAATAAAAAAAAGTGGGGATGACATGTGGAGTGGCGGGTGAGAGAAGAGGGCGCGGCTGACAGTCATTTTTATGGCTTTCACTTTTTTTGTTAAAACATAGGCGTTAACATTTATTTAAGTTAATACATTAAGCGTGAAGTAATATCAACTATCTTTCATCAAAATTCCAGAAATAAGGCTCTTTGTGGAAGATACTTTAAAAGCCTGGAGAACAGAAGTAACAGAATTGTAACATCCATTTTAAGGAGAATGTGGGTGACAGCTTATTTAATTAATTGGTACGGTACGCACCAAAGTGCGAGCTTCATGTTCCAGGGAACGCTAGTGTTCCCAATATGGCGAACCCGTTGTAGACTCCCGAGAATTTCTAGGGAAAGATACTGAGGTGGTTTCCCGTTGTCTTCCTCAGGACGCCATTATAGAATGACGTCAGACCCGAAGAGAAAGTGAAGAAGAGGCTGACAAACACAGGAAAGGAAATTTGAAACATCCATGCTCTCGACCGGGATTTGAACCCGGGTACCGGCACACCGCCACACGGCAGACCGCCGCCGTTAGACCGCACGACCACGCCGGCACGGCGGATGACAGCATACCTATCCATTATTTTGTTGCCTTATATAAAATCAAGTACTCGGTATTGGCCGGGGAAGGGATGGGGCTGGGGAGTCTTAGTCCCTATCAGATCAGACCTTCCCTAATTGTTCCAGTTGTTGCAGAACAACATTTGTGTAGTTCCCACTGTCGCCACCAGCTGCATATGTGGCGCTGTTTCAGAGATTTCACACCTTTTCACCATCTTTGGTGGTGATAGTTAATCACCCAAAGGGAGCCTCCATTTTCCGAATAGTAGTAAAAAAATCTATGCAAAATTTGGTTCCAATCAGTCAAACGGTGAAAAATTATATGGAGACCATACAAATATACTAATTTTGACTTATATATCAATATGTGGGTCAATCAACTATTCTTTGTACCTAAGTGTGTCCCGATCACAAATTTAATAAATGTTGTTTTTGGAAATAATTATTGGACTTTATTTTTACCCCCAAGTATTCTTAGGTCGTTGATCAGTGAACGATGTTAGTTTAATTACGAATATTTTAGTATTTTTACAGTAACTTAGGGACAATGTTTTCCGCGAGTATTTGGTTTTCCTGTCACTTCAGAGCCTTCGCAAACTCCCAAAGCGAATGTATAGGGAGTTATTAAATGTATAAAATATATGTTAAATAGTAGTAATTGATAGTAAGGATATGCGACAATGACAGGGGAAATCCGAAATATTACATAATAAAGTAGGCTGTTAGTTTTGTTTTGTCCCGCAGGGACAGTCACGCAGAGGACAAATTACCGCCATAATCTCACTAAATAAAGCAAAATATTGCACTTCAAATTAAAAAAGTGCTCTGCCCGTTATCTTAACTAAAACTTCATTCACTAATATTTAAAATGTGCTATATAGAAAGTTAGATTTTCGATTTTTTGTTGTTAGAAAATCATTATTTTGTGTCTCTCGTTTAGTACAAAGAATTGTTGATTGACCCACATATGTAAATATTTCTGCAATAAACAATTCAAACATTGTTTTCTTTCTATCTAGAGTGTTTGAGATTTTTTTTTAAAATAAGATCATAAAAAATTAAACTTTGAAAAAGTAAATGCTAATTATAGACTACATAATACAGTGAAACTTGGATAATTCGAACTTGTTTAATTCGAAATTCTGGATAATTCGAATTTTTTGCTCGGTCCCTAGAATTCTGTATTAAAATAATGTTAAAAAATCTTGGATAATTCGAATTTTATTTTGGATAATTCGAATTTTTCATACGATTGTCCTTAAATATATTACGGTAAAAATTGTTCCTGAGACTTTTCTCAGCTAAGATACATTATTTATTTTAACGGTCTTTCTAAAGAAAACAAAAGCGAGGGTTGGAATGTCACTATGTGGGGATTTCCGAGGATTTTTCTGTCCACCCTCTGATGTTACCCTCCCCCCTCCCACACCCCCTTCGGTCTTAGAGTCACGTGCGCTTCCTGTGAATGATTTAATGTGGTTATATACATTTTTAGTTTTTGTGCTTGTGCTTTAAGTATTGTTTATAAGCTCTTACTATGACATCGTCAAAAGCTAAAGCTCCTTATAAGCCGAAAGAGGTGAAAAAGAAAGTGGAAAAAGGCCTTAAAAAGAAATCGGAAATCGCCAAGGAATTTGGAATTCCATCCAACACGTTATCGACATATTTGAAGAACAAAGATAAAATCTTCAGCAGCAAAAATGGAAATGGAAAAAATAGAAAAAGAACGAGAGAACCTGGCAACCCAGAGGTTGGAATCATACTGTAGATTCCAAAGATTGCATTCAATGAAGCAATTAAAAAATATCTGCTTTTTTTTGAAAGTGATGAATAATTAAGCTAATAAAAAATGTTTGACTTAATGATAAAAAATGTAGCAGTATTCTTAGATAAAGTTTATATGTTAAATCTTTGATCGTGGAGTTAGTATTTTTTATTTATCTCTTCTGCTTGAAAGAATATATGTAATTCGAATTTTTGGATAATTCGAACTTTTTCTCTGGTCCCTTCAGCTTCGAATTATCCAAGTTTCACTGTAAAATTACTGAGTCCTCTTTCAAAGGATTGTTATTAAATTTTTTTAATGCATATTTATAGTTTTATTTCATAGTCTTAATTCCAACATTATCCCATTTTTAATTTCCAAATTCAACATCTCGATTCTACCTGCATTATTTTGATAAGGAATAGATACACCATGAAACCATGTAATAGAAAATTGCTTATACTGTCAGATTAAGATGATTTAAAACCAATTTACTCCAGTTTTTCACGTGCTATCATATACAACATTTTATACTCACGTCTGCGAACATTGCAAAAAAATCTTTTAAGTTTTATGTCGCGAAAATTTATTTAAAATATTTATCTTAAATTTAGAACATGCCCTAACTACATCTCGTCGTCCCTGTAATAAGAGAGGATTTATCTTTTTCAGATAATGTTTGCCAATATCCAAGTGTCCGTTCAATAACTAAATATTGATTTATCCGATTCCTAAATCAGTGAAGCCCCAATTGACGGCAGGATTGTTCAAATTCAACGCTCGAATTCGTCGTTACATTTCCTACAGAACACGAAGCGTATAGCTGTGAAAATCCCTTTCGGTAAATATTTTTCAAATACATCACACCACTGTTGATTAAATGTATTCATACAAGTTATCCCGGAAAGAACTAATTTCCGGAAAGTCAAATTGACATACCGTACGACTTTTTTATTAAATCCAAATTCAGCCATCGATTAGCCGACATTTCTTTAGATCCTACGAAGAAAAAATATTTAAATTCATTTCATGATTTCGTTCATGTGCCAATTAGTAAGCAGTGTTCACTGACATGTCTATTACTTCATAGTTTCATTCAAATTGTTCTTGCTAAACATTGAGGTAGGTTGGGATAAGATGCCAGGTTGGACAAGATGCCGTGTCACGTAGGTTATGACGTTGCGGTAGTGATGGGTAGTCATCAATGAAATGAGGCGCTTACAGCAGTTCTCATGCGAATACTGTTCCAGTTTTGGTACAAATAAACAGTTTTTACTCTTTTTTTAACTACTTTCATTCATATTGAACTGGCAAGTGTTGTTGACTTTACATGTGGTTCATATACGATAATATAACGGCCTTAATAGTATTAACAATCAAATAATTTCAAAATAATTCTACTGTCCTCCAAATGAAAGTTGGCCAGCGGAAGTTTGAACTGCGCAGCCCTTCCGGTAGCTGATCAATTATGTTTTCCTGTCACAATGGACGACGGGGTCTGTTTTCACTGAGAAAGACATGTTGATAACGCCAAATTAAAACTTCTCTCGACTATTTAGCGTTATTTCAATACCAGTTGCTAACAATAAGTATTTATATAAATAAATAAATATATATTATTTATAAATACAATGCTCTTTTGCAAAGTAATAAGCGTTTACCGTAATGGCGGCGTCCTGTCATAAAATCAGACGGAAGTGCCTAACCAGACTAATCGATCATACATGCGCAGATCTCACAAAAACAGGGCGGCCATCTCTCATTTGGAGGACAATAGAAAATAGTTATAGGACTATAGACAAGCAACCGCCCTCCGGTCATATCTGATCTTAGTTATTGTTTCCGGCATCTTACCCAAATAGTTGGGCTAAGACGCCGTGCTGGTATAATTTAAATTTCTTCTCTGGAATTCTGTTACCATTTCTGAATTAATTACCCGAATAAAAATATTTCATGTCGCCCTTTTTTCTTTAACCAAGATCTTATAAATTTGTTCTTTTTTTTATACATTGTTATCATTTCTCTTTTCTTTTGTGAATTGGAATTCAAAATAACTCCATTCTTTCTTTTTCATCTTCATCATTCTAAGTTTCTTAATCTGAATCTAAATTAAGAAGTTGAACTATTTGTTCGATAAACCATCAACATTTTCATTTTGTGTTTGTATTTCACGTCATGTGTTTGAGATTATGATACAAAGATAAGAATTTTTTTTTCTTCTAAGATTCAGTTACGAATCTTAGCAATAGAGGGCGCTGTTGCGTCCTGGACAAGCACATGACGTCATTAATAGCTTTTCTTTCGCGGTCTTAACTATATATTCAACTTGAAATCCCCAACTAAGAGTCTTTGTATGTTAATTAGAGTTAGAATCTGTTTAAATGAGCCAAAACAAAACAAAACTCCATAAAACTATAGCGCTGCCACTAAGGAAAATAAAATTTATATTTTGTAGCTTCTTCTAAAACCTACAAACCTATTCCAGTTTCGTTAAGTCTGAAGATGGTAAGTTCCGTCTTCATCCTTAATCTACCTTAAGCCGACATGGGATGATCCATAACTTTCAAAGTGTTAGTTGAAATTTAAATATCCGAAACCAGAAACGTTCAACTCGTAAGCTCAGTCTTAAAGATACGTAATTTCAAGTTGCCTGAAATTATCTGGAAATTACGATTATCGCCACCCTAAAAGCGGCGGAGTTTCCATTTTTATTCCTTTTTACTGGTCAGAGTAAAGTATTTTACGGAGGTTGAAAAGGATATAACGGTAAAAACAATCGAAGCATTAACACGCATTAAATCCAACATCATCATTATTCTGGAATATCAGTATGGAGCAGTGACGCAGCTCTAAAACAGGAGAGTGATATTAAGTTGTTTAATTTCTAAATGGTTGAAAAGGCTTAAACAATCGTGGTAATGCGTTTTTATATTCTGATGACTAAAAGAAGTTGTTCCTTTGTGTATTTCTGTAATCATTTCGCTGTAAAATATTCGGTGACGTCGACATCGGATAGAAACCATCGCATTAAATCCATCATTGAAGGTCGGATCGACAAACGGATTTCACCATCGTGTTCAGAGGCCCAAACATCGTAGGAATACGATGTTCGAGATATTTGGTATTGTTTTCATTGAATTTCCTCTATTAGCCTTAAATGTTAGAAATGCAACCATATGATTTCAGTTGCCATTTATAGTTTGATGCTTAAGGTCTCGGACTCGTATACTGAGGGTTGTCAGTTCAAATCTTTTTTTTTTTTTTGAGGAAGAGGAGTTTCTCTTAATCTTTTTCTCAATGTCAGCGTATTTGTTTTATTTTCTTTTTCTTTTTCTTATTTTCCTAACTTTTTTTTTTATTGGTTTCCTAATTTTCTAATTTATTTATCCTTACGTTAATGTACTTCCTCTTAATTATTTATTTAATTTTTTTATTTTATTATGGGTCGCCTTTTAATTTTTGCTTTAGAACACAATTACATTCACTTGTTCTTTAAGTAAAATAAGATTCACTTCGTGTGGGGAACTTTTTCCTTTGTCCCGTTGTTAATGAATTCTTGATAAATTTGCTGTAGAGAAAATCTTACGGAGTTTGATCTTTGATTTTGAGAAACATCAAAAATAGCGAACGCCATCAGCAGAATTTTCCAGTCGAAGGAACAATAGTGACTTGGCTCTCCATAGTGACGAAAACTTTCTGAATGATAGCGTTTTCAGTAATCAGATTGCTTTGACATACCAACCCTTGAGAGAACTTCGAAGCCCAAATACTCATCTGAACATCTGGAACTTCCACAAACCGATTTTCCTGAGAGCTTGATAGAGCCTCGCAGATCAATGAAATACATTGTCCTCAAAACCCACTAAAGGAAACCGTTAAGTCCCAAACTTCCAAAATCTTCTTTCCAACTTTTTTTGCAGAAGAATTTGAGTCTGATCAGAACTCTTTTTATATTTCTTTGCCATAATTATTTTTTATAGTCGGGGAACGTCGGTGAACAGGCAAAGGAAAAAAAAAAATAATCAGAAACAAAACTTTTGTTTGGTTGGAAATTTCTGGAAACTCAATGACGAATCCAACTGTTATTTTTTTTTTAAATTTCCCCCGATTTTTTTTTACAGATTGCGAGGGGATATTTTAAAAGAACAAATTGTGACCAGTGCATAATTTTTTCGATGGTGTTTCCTTACCCGAAAATGAAAAGTAAGCACTACAATATATCTATAATTTTTATAAAAATAAGGAAAACCTAAAAAAGGTTTATACAGTAACTCCCGATTATCCGCTTTGCGGATTATCCGCGGACCTCTCCTGTTTCCATTTGTTTTACTGTACAATGAATTACGGAATTAACAAAAAATTTTCAAATCTAGAATAAGGTAAACAACAAAAGAGGCACATTTAGCGACGTCCAAGTAGGGGGTTTTCGTGTTTCGACATGAAAAACGAAGACAATTAACCGATTTTTTTTTGTTAAAAAGTAAGAAAATAAAATTAAATAAAACAAAATAATTGTTTATAATGTATGCACTGCCTTTTTAATGTAAATAAAATATGTTAAAATCATTTTTGTGTTGATTTTCGTCCTTTTTCCGATTATCCGCGAAATTGGGTAGCGCGCAACCGCGGTTAAGCGAATTCCGCGGATAATCGGGAGTTTACTGTAGTTGTATTTATTGTCTAAATGGCAATTTTGAGAAGGAGAAATTGGAGAAGAGAGTTTTACTGCCATTCGAAAGCGTTACCGAAAGAATATCTACTGCCACGGTGATAGCAATAGCATTGGTGTCGTCTCTTTCCCGCAGGGCAGTTTGCAGTGCTTTGACATAATATTTTTCAATAGTTTTCATATCATCAGCACACAATAAGTGAATAGAAATAAACATATAACTGATATTTAATCATAAATAATAAAAACTGAAACACAAAACAATGAATATTTAAGTAATGAAGCTAAACCGTTTATTTATTTATTTCAAACAAAGTCCCCCTAAATGTAAACTTTCTTGCATTAAAGAATGGAATAAGTTGTCGTTTCTAATTCTATCACGACGCCATCCGTTGCCCACAATCGACGTTACGCCTGGGGTTTTTTGCAGATACGTAATTTTTTTTGTAGAAAAATGAATATCGCTAGAAACAGTGTCACCTTAACTTGTTACAATTAAGATTTACTGCAAATAAAAAAGAATATTTTATTTCTTCTGAATGTTGTTTTGATTTGAAATATGTTTAGTTTCAATACTTCTCTCCATTTCATCTCTTTCGCGCAACGGATACTTTTAATACTTGGCATAATTTCCCACATATGCAAGAAGGATTATAACAACTTCTGAAGGAAGAAGATTTTATGAAATGATATTTAGCAGTAACAGCTTTGAAGAAGATTTCTTTCTTATTTTTCATGTCAAAGTTGGTTCTCTTGTCATTTGACTTTACAGAAGCTACTGTACAGACACAAAAGAATCCTTTTTTAATTTTAATGGGCCCCAGGTCACAGTGGTCCTAATCTTGAATCTTGAATCTAGATCGCCAAAAAAAATATTTTTTGTAAAGTTGCCATAAATTTATTTTTACGTACAGGAATGACTGAAATGTGGGGCAATTGAGAAGAGAAAGAATCCCCCAGGCCTGAGATAGTCATCAACACGTAGAAATATGAATGTTATCATAATTGGACGGTAGGAGTGATGGCGTGGCTGAACTTTGTTTTTGGAGCCAAGTTTTGTTCTGGTTTGAGGTGTGCGGTCAGATTTCTACCCAGCAAAACTGTTACCCCAGTGCTTTTAACTGTCCATGCCTCTTTGGTCTAATGGCTTCCCGCCATTACTATCTCTGGCTGTTAATGGGGGAGGATTTTAAATAGATGAAGGACTTCGCAGATGAAGGACCCACTACATCAGTTGGTTTCTCTACAGAGGCTCAACTTTGAATTTCTTGGACACTGGAGACGTCGCATGCCTCTTTTTGATTCGGGAGTGAAGGATAAATCCCGGCCTCTTTGAAATACCGTCTTATAACCCAAAGCGGTACTTCACTGCGTAATGGTTTCCACCGTCTTTTTTTTTTTTAAGGGCCTTGAGTACATCCTGTAGCACTGTACAAGCCCTGAGTAATTTTTTTTATCCTTCTAATAATTTTATGTCTTACTCATAGATTCTACTTAATTGCTAAGTCTGAAAAATTTACCAAATTTTATCAAAGAACAAATTAAGTGAAAATGATATTTTTAAAGACAATTATTCTTTCAACAATGGCCATAGGCAGCCGAAAGAAGCGAAAGAGAAGAAGAATACGACAAACACAGGAAAGAAAGAAAACATCCATGATGGCGGCCCCGGGATTCGAACCCAGATTCAGGGAGGGCACAGTCCTCTCGGCCGTGTCTGAACAGCTTCCATTCTGTTGGTAATGACAGAAGATTGCGATTCAAACAGTTAATCTTTCATTTTTCTCGTTCAGCTTTTTGGGAATCTGGCGACAAGGAACTGTACTGTGATGTTCATGAACAGTTTTCTTTGAAGCAGCCTTCAGTGCAGCAAGTTCAGTCTTCGAGGCTTTCGGTAAAACCCAATTTTTTTTCTGTGTCTAATGTAACATTAACAGGAAGTATCAAAATACTGCAAAGTACTAAAACTAGCTGAGGAACAACGAAGAAAAGACTAATGTTGTACGATAATCTCTGGGTATTCAACAAAAAATACAAGTAAAACATTAAAAGATTTTTTAGTGAGAGAAAAATGTGTCGATTATATAATGTCGTAGCGTAAACATATCACAAAATTGAACGCCTATGTTTACATCAATATGTAAAAAAAAAAGCTCGAATCTGGTACAAACATGGATGTTATATGCGAGGTTCACAGCGTCCCAATATCTAGTCGATATTATGCATGAAAGGATGTTAAGGGTGGGGTATGCGTAGGGTGGACGTGCCATGGAATAGTCCCGTAACACACATATCAGCCTTTCTTTATTTCAGTTCAGCTGAAATCTCTTTGTGATGCGTGGACTGAAAAAAACTGTTTTACTCTTAATAGAATGGAACCCACAGAAATAAATACTGTGGAATATCCTTATGACGTCCAGGAGGAAATCGAGTAAGACAATGAGAATAGGGGAAATAAAGGACTAGAAATTGCTTCATTATTGGTTGTTTTGAGGCGAAACAAGCACTTCGGAACGGGGAATAGTGAGGAATAAAATATATAATATAGATTTTTAATTTAAAACGAACTTTTATTTTTTCATTTTTATTACAAAATGTGGCCTGCTTTGCAATGAAGAAAATTCAAGAAAAAAAAATTAAATAAGCAAATGACTATAGATAATAACACAATTAATCGTTATTATTTGTTATAGAAATCTTCTGACAATCTACTCAACTTCCCAAATGGAAATTTATTTTACTTCCAAGTGATAACAATCGTATTTCGTTCGCTGAAGCTGTGCTAATGATTTCGTACGATCCTGATTTTTATTATCTCGTTTTAAAATAGAAAATAATTGAAAATTAAATTTATGACAATACATGTACATAAGTTATTTTGTAACTTAATAAAAACAAAAACAAAATTGAGAGATTTAAGTAAGTAGCATAAGTTCTCTGAGAACCATTAATTCGCCAGCTCTTCTATAATGGTCTGCTTATGTTGCGCATGCGCTGTACATTTTACAAAATAAAATAAAAATAAATAATGCTGTTCCGACATGAAATGTTAAATCTCGGAATTAAGGATTAAAGGATGTCCTTTAATAAACCGAGGATATGCTCTCTGGGCGGCGGAGGTATTGGCTTCCAACGATTCTTGACCATTAGAATGAAGTGAGGGTGGTAGGTTAGTCCAACTCCCTTCAAGTTTCATTTCAATGATTTGAGTGAATCCAGGACCTGTTAGAAGGTAAAAAAAAAATATATTTGGAAAAAAAACCGCTACCTCTAAGGATCCCAGCAACTGAACCGGGCTCTGTCTCTTGCAGAACAGCACCTATTTCAGTTGATTCGAAGTCTACAAAATAAAGCACTTTGAATGAAAACTTTTTGTTATTATATATGAAATTCTATTGTTCCAAATCTGGGATTATTTTTTTGCTTTGCAAAATTATGATTTAGCTTGCATATTTCAAAATGAAATCAAATGTAGAATAGTAACAGAATTGATTGTCTATCATTGGCGTACCAGGGCAGGTTGTTAAAGACTCCCCCCACCCTGATGCATCTAAAAATTAAAAAAAAAAAAAAAAAAAAATGTCGAATTTTTTTTTTATTTTTGGTTGGAAAGTTCTTGGTTTTGTTTGTAATTTTTGTTTTTGTTTTTTGTTGAACGGCTACGACTATCGTAAACCCTCCTATTCCGAATTCCTATATTGTCTATTAAAAGTGTTTTTAAAATGCAGCATAAAAACGGGAATCTTTTTAAACTGTTTTGGCTTTCTATGTCCTGCGGAAAGCAACGGGAAAATGTCGTGAAGGCTCATTTTAAAAGGCAAGGTTTCTTCAGAAAATATACAGAAATTAGAAATAAATCAAACCATCTCATTTGCTTAATTTTTTTTCTTTTAAAAAATAATGAAAAAAATAAATTAAAAATACGTTACAAGGAAAAGTTTGTAATGAAAAAATGATTTATGAGAAATTTATGACCTGAATTCAACTTCCTTTTCTTTTTATTACATCTTTCTGAAGATGTCAGATATTGATTTGAAGTTCTGACACGTCAGAAAAGTTGAAATGTCACATTTATTGATCTTGAACTGACCTTTCAAGTTATTTATTTTTTCTTTCTTTCTTTTTTTTTTTTGGTGACTTGAATATTATTTTTTTTCACTTCAAAAACGAAATAAATGTTATTGAAATAGGCATAAACTAGTAAATTAGGATTCATGTAACCTTTATATTAATAAAAATAATTAATTAGAATTATTAAATTGTTAAAAAGAATTTTTTTGCCAAGTTAAAAAAATAAAGGTCATTATCAGTCGCGAATACGGTCGCCCCATCCAGCAGAATCAATGTGAACTACAAAAAATATTAAAAGAGTCTCACTTGAATAATACGAAGTTTTCATCAGGTACTTTTTTGCGTTCGCAAGAATTGAAGTTCGCTCGCGCGTTGCTAGGCAACAGGAGCATTGTTGCACGGTCAAGTCAACTGTACAAATTTCCGACTGTTACCAATGGATTTCAATATTATATTGCTTATAGTTTGTAGAATTTAAGCTTTAATTTACTTTTTATTTAGTTTTTAGTTCATTTGATATGTTTTTTCGAATAAATAAAATGTTTTCTGTTATATGCGGGGCTTCCGGTGCTAAGCGCCGGGTAGCATTCTAGTAGAGTTTCAAATTATTTTAGATTAAATTATTAACATTCCTGATGTCTAGTTTGCCCGACCACGTTTTGATTATAGCATACCTCGATATTACGACTTGATAGGTTCCAGATCGTTGTCGTCAAGCCCAAATCATCGGATTGCGAATCACTATCTTTTTTATTTATTCATTTATTTGTTTACTTGTCCATTTATTTACAGCATTGCCATCATTACGTTTCTATCTGACGTAAATAAAGCATATCTATGTAACTGAAATACCTTCCAATGCGAAATCAGTTTTACCGTATTTTAATTACAAGTAAAAAAAAAAAGTGAAAGTTATAAACAGTTGAACATTCATTTAATCACGAAGAGATAAATGGGCATACCGTGTTTGTAAGCTAGCTGACGCTATCTTGGACGCCGAAATGGTAGCTTCATGTCACTAAAGTGTCGTATCGGCGAATCAACTGTTGCAAATTTGGGAGTGAGTGATAATTGAAAACTGTCGTAAGAGCGAATCATCGCAAAGCGGGGTATAGCTGTACTAGGAAGTGCTGGGATCACAATAACTACGAATTAAATATTTTTAATTTAACTATACTTCTGTTTTACATATTATCATATTTAAATTTTTACGTATTGTGTAAAAAAAAAAAAAATAGGAAAAACAGTATAATACTGTATTTTCCTTACAGTAAATTTAAAGGCAGTTTAATCCAACAAATTAGAATTTTTAAATTTCCTTAACTGTACCCTCTGACATGCCCACTTTTTGTTTCCTTATACATAACTTCTCAGTTCATTGAGCAAGCGAATTCCGCGATTGTTTGAACCTGTTTTAAAACAGATCCAAAATAGAAAAAAGAAAAGAAAAAAAAAAAAAAAACCTTCATTTTCATTCTTGGAAACGTACTAAAACGATCGCGATAATAACAAGCAGTCCGAATTGTACTTAGAGGAGAAGAGACAGTAAAAATGTAAGGTTTAACGTCTTATTGAGTGTCGTTGAATTTAATTATATGAACGGTAATTATCAGAAGGCCACATAAAAATCCTTCGCTGATATAATTGCAATTCATAATTATAGTCGTAAAGTAACTTAAGAGCAACACTTACCGTTCGAGGCTCATAGACGTCAGTGTTAGGACAGAACAGATGGCCGAAACATTCTGCATGTAATGAACGAACTTACATAAGAACTCACCCTGCGTCCAAGTGAAGGAAAACACTTTGGCAAACTGGAACAAAACAAAAAAGAGTTAATTAGTTATTTTAGAATTAATTAAATAAGTCATTCTTTAAAGCAAAAGCAAAAAAAACAGAAGAAGATTTAACTTCTTAATGCTTGCTTAATCTGTTTATTTGAATTGGTGCAAGAACCCTTTTTTTTTAAAAAAAAACGAGCCAAATTATTCAGTTAAATAAATAACTAATTGTAAATAGTTGATTTTTAAATTAGTTTCATTGATTAATTTTTTTTTTTTGGAATTTTTAGTACTTTTTTTTTATCGACGTCATAAGGAGAAGATATTTGATTTCCTGTGTGTTTGTAACGTCCTTCACAGCCCAAACCAGTAGTCGGAGCCCCATGAGCGATACTCGTTGGACTTCCCGTGGCCTGGAGATTTGGGAAAATTTCAACTTTGGTGGCCAGTGACCGGATGAGAAGTAATGATAATCGAAACAAAACAGGGGCTATCTACACTGAATTGGGACTAAGAATAATATGATACTCTGGATCTAACATGATCGAATATGATACTCTGGATCTAACATGGCCACTTTCGGTTTGTGATAGCCACAGGCCAGATTTCTCAGTCGTGCGGTCTCAGGCGGCGGTCTGCCGTGAGGCCAGTGTGCTGGCGTCCGGGTTCAAATCCCGGTTGTGAGCATGGATGTTTCAATTTCCTTTCCTGTGTTGTAAAGCCTCTTCTTCACTTTCTCTTCGGTCTGACGTCATTCCGTAATGACGTCCTGGAGAAGGCAACGGGAAACCACTCCAGTATCTGTTCCCAAGAATAAGTTACGGTTTCTCCTAGGGGGCGCCCTTAGGGGGTCGCTAGGGTCCGTGAACTTTCAACCAATCTTCGGATTGAATTACTGTGTATGTATGTACATAAGTTTAATGAGAAATATTTTGTTGATTTTGTTTATTTGAAAAAGGAAAAGAAAATATAGAAGCAATGTCTTATAAAATTTGTAAAGGGTAAACTACTTTTCGAAATTTGGATCTTAACGAAAAGTTTAGAATACAGAAAAAGAAAAAAGAAATCACTCCAGCCAATAGCTCTTGTGTCTATGTTTGTTTCCCCTCCCCTAATAATTTTTGAATCAGTGAAGAAGTCTTCTTGAAACTTGGTATTCATATTTTACAGTTAAGAATTTTTTTTTCCGTTTTGAACCTCTGTGGAGAAATTTGCCCCTAAAAGTTACAAATATCCATTAAAAACCAAAAACCAAAAATGGCAACAAACAGCTATAGCTTTTACTGAAGGGAAACAACAAAACGCAAACCATTTAATCTTCTATATACAGGTTGTTTGGGAAATGCGAAGACAAAGCGAAGAGATACGGGTACCAAAGGTCATTTTGAGTCGAAAATATTCTATGACATTTTGTTGTACCGACCGTAGTTTTAGTTAGGAAATGAATGCTTTGGGAATGGTCCCAAATCAAAGAAAGCTCAGTTCTGGCCATTTTCAGCATTTTCTTTAATTATCATACCTGTTTTCAGTCATGACGTTTGTTATCCGGATTGTTTTTTGTAATAAAACTTTACCATATTTACTTACACTTCCTAATGTGAACTGAGCTTTCTTTGATTAGGGATCATTCCCAAAGCATTCATTTCCTAACTCTAAAACTACGGCCTGTACAAGAAAATGTTATAGAACATGAAAGAGAGATTTAACGTGTCTGGTGATTCAAATAAATGAGTAAACAAACGAAGGCACAAAGGCTACAAGAAACTCAGGATGCGAATCCTTTCTTGTAGTTTTTTGCCTTCGTTTGTTTACTCATGTCTTTGTCATAGAACATTTTCGACTCAAAATGACCTTTGGAACCTATATCTCTATCGCTTTGCATTTCCGCAATACCCTATATACATAAAGGAGGAAGTTTGGTGGTTTATTTGCTTGTTTGTTCGCTATATACTCCTAGGCTGTTTGACTGATCTGGACCAAACTTTGCAGCATTACTCTTTAGGACCTTGCGGAAACAACAGGCTACAATGAAACCTGGACACATCTCCCCTCCCCTTTATTTAATCTCCTTGACGCTACAATTCACATACATTTCCAAGAATTTTTAAGAACTGACTTCTGTCTTTTCAAAGGAAATGATCATGTGACGCATCGGTTAAACGCTGACCTTTGGAGGTATGGTTACCGAGTTCAAATCTGCTTAGTGGCAATAAGTTTGTTGTTATTATTAGTAGTAGTAATTAAATAGTAATATTTTATGTTTTCTTTTTTTTTACTTAACTTCTTTATTTATGATTATGAACTTTCTTTTCTTTTTTTATTATTATTTTGAACTAATAATTTTCTTCTTAGCTTTTTGTTTAATTAAATGTTCTTTATTTAAGGACAACGAAAACCCGGAACCGGAGTTAGATGTGTAAAAAGGGGGGGGGGGAACAAACTTTTTTTTGAAGGGTACACATAGAATAACTCTGAAACCGCTTTAGCTTGAAATACGAAATTTTATATGAATTTTCTTTGTCAATATCGAAAAGATTCGAGTAATTTTCGATTTTCGGGTCCTAAATGGTGTAAAGGGGGGAGGAGGGGGTAAAGTTTTGTGGTTTTCCGAAACCGGTTCAGTTGGAAGCACGAAATTTCGCATGAGTGTTCTTTGTCAAAATCTGAAACATACGCTTTGACTAATTTTCGAAATTCACATCTTAAAAGGGCGAGGTGGGGATAAACTTTATTGAAGGGTACTTTACGGGATTTTTAGGTTACAAAATCAGAATTTAACATTACTTTATAATCATCACTTTTGTTTTTTACCAATTGGAGAAGGTTTGAAGTGTAGGGTATGAAGAAGGGCAGAAAGAGGTGGGAAGTCTTGTATTTTTCGTTAAATCGATAACAATTTCATATCTAGGCTTATCGAGTTACAAATTAGGAATATAATATTAATTTGTAACTACCAAGAGACTTTTTTAGTTTCAAAGGCAACTGGAAAAGTTTCAAAGGCATCACAGAATTACAATTTCTTCGTCATACCAAGACAACCCCTTTTTGTAACCCGAGCAAACCAAGTAATAAATATAATAAAACTGAAGAGCAACAATGATCTAAGCTGTTTATGCACGATTGGATTTATTTACTCCGTCGAATTTGAAATTATGATATTTTAATTTCAAATTCGACGGAATATATTTTCCAAAATGACACTGTATTATTTTCAAAAACAACTGGGACCGCCCCATTCACACAGACAAAACCATACATCACAACAGACCAGACATCACACTTGTTGATAAGGTCAACAAACAGACCTATCTAATTGATATTGCAGTGCCTATCAGCAAGAACATGCAGAAAACTCACGCAGACAAGATCAGTAAATACACTGATCTAGCACACGAGCTCCAGAAGCAGTGGAGGCAGGATCGAGTACGTGTTGTACCCATCGTTCTGTCTGCCACTGGTCTGGTGCCTCACACATTGCACCACAGTCTCAGCACACTAGGACTTCACAAAAACACTTATGCACAACTGCAGAAGGCTGTGGTACTCAACACTACACGCATAGTTAGGAAATTTATGGACACAAGCACACATCCCTAATCATTCTTGCACACATCTTTACACTTGGCAGTATGTGCTTTGGTCCTTGACCCGCCATATTGTTTTTGCTGGGGAAACCCAAGGTTTGAAACATACAAACATAATAATAATAATAATAATAACGATATTGCAATCCCTGGAGATGCAAGAATTTTAGATAAAGAACAGGAAAAAATTATAAAATACAGGGATTTAGCAATAGAAACAACACGGCTTTGGATGAAACACACGACAATCTCAAAAAATTTTACCAAGTATTTGAACCAATTGCAGTTGTCTGAAATAACAACATCAGAACTTCAGAAAACAGCGCTGCTTGGAACATCATATATATTGCGCAGATACCTGGTGGATACTTAGGTTTCTGGCTGAAACTTGTATCTACTAAAGGCTCCAGTCAGCGAATTTTTGACTGTGTTTCAAAATGTATAATAATAAAAGCTATGTTTTATCGGAAAGTCGGCTTTATAAATTCTTTCATGAACTTGTATTCTTTCTTGAAAAAGATTCTACGGATACTGTTTCGATTTAATTAATAATGCACACAGATATTATCCCCTTGATTACAAGATTAAAATTCCCGTTTCCGTCTTTGTAAATTGAAATGTTATACAGTGGAGAATTAGCTAGTTTAATTTTTGAAGCCAGATTATCCGAAAATGGTCTGCAGTAATTGAAGTGGAATCCACATTTCACTATTCCGTATTTAAAAAGTCATCGTTGAACTTAATACGATTATAGTCAAGACCGAATGAAAATACAGGACTAGCCACGGAAACACACACACAAAGGAAAAGTTATTAAATTAATACTTTGACGCGACCTACAAACATGTGAGCGTGTGGACAAAAGTAGTTTTTTTTTAAGTTGTTGTTTTATAAATCTGTAAATTGGATTTTTACAACATAGTTGCAGACTTATTAATATTTTTCTGCATTAAAACGCCTAGTGCAGTAATCACTTTCTTGCAACCCCCTTTTTGTACAAACGCTGACACAGTATTACGCGTCATAACACTAAACTTGTGACGTTTCTCTTTTCTGCGTTCCGAGGTATGTATTTTCATTCGACCTTGCATTGTATTCCAGTCATCATTTGAACCAAAAAAATGCTTTACCAGCACCCTGGAATCGCCCTCCTTCTTGAGCTAAGCGTTAATGTTGAACATAATCATTTTATACAGGTAATAGAAAATATATTATTACAATATATCCGACAGGTTAAGGGACCAGAGTATCCTCGATTAGCGAAAATGATCAAATAGCGAAGCATATTTATATAGCTTTACGTAGCTTGCAAATGCATTTTGGCCGCCGAAAAACGTAAATAACGAACTTTATCTCTAACTATCTGTACCCTGCATGCGTTGCAATGCCACTCAGAAAGAAAGTGTTATGTTTTAATTCTGTTATGTTTAATTCTGAAGTGTTTTTGGATCCCATAATATTTTTTGTTTTTCCGTCTGGTGCATAAACGAATAAATCAGAAAGTTTTTCGACGCGTGAGCAGGCCACACACAGCTGTCCATACGTGAAGCATGAATTTTCCAAATTTAGACTTGTAGCGATTGTCCTTTGTGCTTTGTTGATGGTCATTTCAAATGCGAGTCACATCGGAAACTACAAACGTTGAAACCGGAAATACACTCATTTGTTGCAATGCCTCGCGCACCAGATATTGTAAAATGGTTCTATTAATTCAGAAACCTTCGCGGGCGTGCGCACAACAACTCACCAAAGTTTCATCGCAATCTGATGAATGGTGTAGGAACGCATTTGGGACAAACAAAGAAACATTCATTTTTATATATTAACATATCACGTGTAAATACTAAAGAACACACACTGACACAATGAACTTTACTGAAAAGAAACAAGCTAAGCGGTAGTTCGTTGAATATGACGAAATAGGTCGGCTAAGCAAGACACGCGGTCGACTAGGGTAACCATTGAAAAGCATCGATTAGCGCGTAAGCCTATGTTTCTGAACTGTATTTGTATCAGTAAATTGACCACTTTGCGCTGACAGCGGAAGAAAAAAGGAAACAGTGCTTTCCACATTTTCTAACATATTTGTCGGTTGCCTCTCCCGTATTTCATAAGAACAGTTTTAATGGCGGGGAAATAAGTTTCCAACTTACAAAGGATGTGTGTGACCTCGAACGCTGAGAACCGCACTAAAATGTGCTTAGAATATAAATCGCTCATCCCAAAAACAGTGGTATGAGCCATTCCCAATCAAAACTCAGCTGTTGTCTGCTAGCGCACTTCGAAGACTGAATAGCTGTGTAACACTATCAGGTCAGTAGGAAAAGTTTGTTGTTCAGATAGCGTAATTATTTTAAGCAGAGGGAAATATAGCACTGTAGTCACGACATTGAAATATGTGTGGTTTTGGTCCTATTATATCGATATTTTGTTTCTTCGCTTTACCAAAGTTCCTCTCTTGGACCTTCAATACGTGATAATTCAAATGTCTCTCGTGGTAAGATGTGCAGTTTTTCATGAGAATGACTCATTCCACTGTTTTAGGCATGAGCGATTTATATTCTAAGCTTATTTTCGTGCAGTTCTCAGCGTTCGAGGTCACACACTTGTTAGAATTTGTTTCTTTCTCCCAGTCATTTTTTTTTTTTTAATTGGGTCGGTGGATGGTAGAATGTGGCAGCCGTCTATTTCACTGTTAGCTGTACTTCCCAACTGCTACTTTCCAATTAGTGCTTTTACAGAATTCTTGACAAACCCCTCCTTCAATGTCCAAGAAGCCTCTTGGCCTCCACCTCAGGCAATGGAAAATAAGAGTCCATTCTTCCCTTGGCTTCTCAATTACTTCATTGACCTTCCGATGGACACTTACATGAACCATTCTAATTGAAACTCATTTGCATCAGCAGCCTTGAATCAAATTCAAATCCGAACCTTTGCAATCGAAGTTTCGAATTGATTAAAACTTTAAAATCACTTTTAATCTACTTTTCTATGTAAGTGTGTGCTTGTTCCCACAAACAAATGATTGAATTAAAAAATCTTCCTGCAACTTGGTTTAAGGATTTGAGACATGGATTCCTGTCAAAGGCGATAAAAATTCTCATTGAAAAGTATTGGAATCCAAACAATGGATTTCTATCGATGTCTTAAAACAGTGAATATTAATCCTTTTCGCTAATTCATTAATTTGCGATTGGTTTGTTACGATTAAAAATTTTAATTCGATTTAGGCAGTTTAAGTAAATGCAGATTTATAAATTATTAAAATAAACATTTTTCTTACAATATCAATTTATTACGACTATAAAATTGCGAAATTCCAAAAAATGCGAATTTTCGGAATGCCTAATCGGCCAATCCTTTTTCATGCGTTTTACATCACATCATCGGGAAAGAAAACACCTTTTCTCTTCCCAAATTAAAATTAAACTAACCTCCTCGAATTTAAAAAAAATAATAACAATACATGGCACGTCTCGTGATACAATAACTCTTGAAACACAAACTATTATTACTTGAACGTCCTAATTTTCTTTCTTAAAAAGTCCTAATTTTCTTTTACTTAAAGAAATAATTATCTTTGAAGAAATAATTTTCTTTGTAAATATCTTCCTTTTCATCAAATAATACTGTTCATTTCTTTCCGTTGTAAATTTCTTGTAGTGCATTTCGAATTCTAATGCTACTTAAATTCTTCAAATTTATGTCAGAAAAAATCTTTGATTTCTCTGACAAATTCGCTTTTAGAAAATTCCTAAAAAAATATTTAAAATGCAGATTTTTTTTTTTACCTTAAGAAGTGTCACGGAAATGTTTCTATGAAGCTAACAATTTATGTTATCATTTATAAGTTATGTTGAAGATTAAAGCAATCTTCTGCGAGGATAGTGTCCTGCGATCAAAAATCAAAGTTCAGGACAGAGGGTGGAAGGTTGTTCGTCTTTCGGTGGAAGAAACCTGTCTGGAGGTGAAAAGAAGAGTGAAAAGAATCCAGGCCTTCTCTAGGGATCGAATTGGCTCTCCAGTACGTACTTAAACAAGCGTCTTTTAGATTAATAAAATAGTATAAAATAGAAAATTCTATTATTACATGATATAAAATATGAGTAGTCATTACCATATGCATCAAGTGTGAACATTTTGGACTCCCTCAATAAAGTTGCTGCAAGTCAGGAATGGAAACAACAATGATCACGATGTAGGAAGTTTAAACATCAAAGCATCAATAAATAGTTGTTACCGTTCTTTTATGTAGTTCAGCAGACCCAGAGGCTTTACATTATAAGGTAGGCTGTAATTCAAAAAAAAAAAAAAAAAGCCTTAACTTTCTCGTCTGTAAAAATCTGAGAAAGTTCGGCTTCTCTGCTGTAGAACAGATGGCGAGGTTCCAATGACTTTCGGATTTCTGGGAAAAATCAAGATTTATCCAAATTACTTCAGTTCTTATCGAAGATAAAATTGAGTTCCTTTTTTGACATAATAAAGAAATTATCCTGTTTTATGAAAAGATTCAATTATGCAAGTCTTCTGGTATTTAGCAATTTCTCTCTCAACCTATCCATTAAAGATTTTTTTCTTTTTCTGTTTTTCTTTAGTTTAAGACAGTTAAATCATTTTCCACATTCTATTCTTTTTAAAGAAGTTTTAATCCATTGACTTGGTTTGCAGTAAAACAAAAAAGAATTTTCAATACGGAATACATTTTCAACTTAAGCTATTAGGAATACTTTAACCGTACATTACAAACTTCCTATTCTTTTCATCTCTTACTTGATGTAATAAAGTGTCAATGGATGTTACTTTTAATTGAACAAATACCACTTAGCAATTTGATTTGATCGTGCTTTCTTAAGTAAGAATTGTTTCAACCAGAAAAGCATCTGGTTCCGAATATGTATCAGAACAAATCAGTTCAATAGTTTTATAGCAAACACAAAACCAAACGACTTCGTACAATTTGCAGTCTATCAAACGCTTGCTTTACTGTTGAAGCGTCAAAAAATGACGCTACTGTTGTTTGGCGCGCAGAACTCATTTATTCAAGCCGTTGTAATTCAAGGGTCAAGTACAGTTTCAAGCGTTGCCTGCACTGAATTCATTTAGTATATCTACACCCCTCAGTTTGCACCAATCAGGCAATTCTTGAGTGACCGATTATATTGGGTCAAGGGTACCATATTCGTTCTCAGCGTAGTCGATTCAGTATCAGTAGACCCTAAGGCTTCGTTCGCACTGTAGAATTTTCAGTTCCAAAACCGCAGAATCGCAATAAAAGTCGTAAAACAATAAAAGGGGGAAAACCGGAGGGGAGACTTTGACGACTCGTGCCGGCCATAATGTGGCATTGTTCTTCAGTATGCCTGGGGTCCTTCAGTTCGACTTGGGGGATCAGACAATGTCCGATATCCCAAGTCGAACTGAAGGACCCCAGGCATACTGAAGGACAATGCCACATTATGGCCGGCACGGGTCGTCAAAGTCTCCCCTCCAGTTTTCCCCCTTTTATTGTTTTACGACTTTTATTGCGATTCTGCGGTTTTGGAACTGAAAATTCTACAGTGCGAACGAAGCCTAAATTTGTACAGTGATCACTGTTTTCCTATCCCGGTCAGTCGACATCTACAGTCGGATATATGCTGGACCAGCAGGCGGATTTTTTTCTCCAAACCTTCCAGGCAATTCGCAATCTAATGAGGAGGTGACTCTTGACATCCAATTCGGACTGTGGGCGTAAAACACATACAGATATATTTTTTGTATTCTGTTGTTTATATCGAAATGCGATCTTCATGTCCGAAGGTCCGTGTTCTGTGGATCTCTAGTGTTCCCAACGTAGCGAACCCCTAGAAGAATCCGTAGATTAAAAAGAAAGATACTGAGGTGGTTTCCCGTTGCCTTCCTCAGGAAATCATTAAGACCTGAAGAGAAAGATGAAGAAGCAGACAAACACAGGAAAGAAAATTCTTCAACATCATACCGACGCCGAAATTCGACCCCAGGTGCCGCCTTGCGCATGAGACCACCCCGGAACGGCTTTATATTCTGTACGAGTCGCTAAAAATTAATCCTAGGGAATATGTCCCTTTTAATTACAAGGTTTAGAAAAAGAAAAAAAAATAGTAATTCTTTCATTCTTTGCTGATCGAGGGGGGGGGGGAGGAAATAATCGATATTTACGTAAGTATACTCAAACTTTTCAGTCAAACATTAATCAACAACCAATGCAGAAAATTGTTCCCAAATTATAAACACATTGAAATTTTAATAATTCATTTAATCATTCACGTTTAATGATTGATGGAATTTTAATAAACTAAGTTTTCAATTGGTGATTTAATAAAATGACAAGTTAAAAAGCAGGCTTCAAATTAATTTGGTATACTGCATCATTTAAGACCAAAATTTACGGATGTTATCCAAATCACAACTATGAGATCACGTTCCACTTTAAGCTCCGCCCCCTAAAAATCCGTGAACAGATATCGACTTTGTGGTTACTTATTTGTAGTTACGCCACTGCTCTAAAACCTGTTCGTGACAAAAGGCGTAAAAACAACGCCAGGATAAGGGTTTGAAGATAGAAAAACGTCAAAAATTGAAATTTCTGTCGGCTGCCAATTTGGAACGGTTGATCCGATTCGGCTGAAGTACGAAAGGTATCTAGCACCCATAAATGTTTTAACTCAGAAGCTCAAAATTTACAGCAGTTGTCTACGTCGCAACTTTGAGGTCATACCCCACGTGCACAGATTTCGAATTTTATAATACTTATTTGTAGTTCAACCAATGCCCTAAAAGCTCTAAAAATTTGTGGCCAAAACTCTAAACTAACATGACTATAAGGTTTTCAAAATAGGAAAAAAATCGTCAAAAAAATGGAAATAAAATATAAATAATACATATACACTGTCCGGCCACTTTATTACATACACCCCTGCTGTGCGCACAAATACTGTGTCTCACAACAACTCTTCAAGCCGGTAGAGGCAGTATCACGGTATGGGGGATGTTGCGTCCATTGATACTTCTGGAGGCACGTCAGGATGCTAGAGCATACCTAAACATCGTAGTTGACGAAGTGCAACCGTAAATATTAACAGGTTATCCTCATGCAGATGGCTACTTCCAGCAGGATAATGCGCCGGTGCACAAACCCCGCATCACTATGGGATGGTTTGAGGAACATGACGATGACTTTTCCTTGCTGCAGTGGCCCACTCAGTCCCCGGATCTCAGCCCGATTGAAAATTTGTGGGATGAGCTGGATCGAACTGTTCGCTCTAGGCCTACATCTCCATCAAATCTTCAGGAAGTGCATAACACGCATATGTCTGCATGGTACACAATAACTCAACAACGTCTTCAGCATCTTGTGGAATCCATGGCTCGACGAATTCAGGCTGTTTTGAGGGCTAAAAGAGGCCCAACACGCTACTAGGTAGGTGTACCTAATAAAGTGGCCGGAGATCGGAAGAAGAATTTAAATGACATATTTATTCGTGCTCTATGATCGGAGTTCATCACAAGGTCCGAAAGTCATTTGTTCAGATAGAGGAGAACGCAATTTGAATTAACACCAAGCGCGATTAATTCAAATTACGTTTTATTGGGTTAAATATTAAATAAAAAAAAAAGTATAAAAACGTAAGGTAAATATTTTTCTGAAGTAAGTAAAATACACAATTGAATATTTTAGACTAGACAGAAAATCCGTGTTTTTTGTTTATTTAAACATAGAGAATTAAAAATAAAAAAATTGTATGTGTAGTCCGAACACGATAACGTGGCGATCGGAAGGAACCCCACGTGATTACAACGTATCTGTTTTTTTCAGCCAATCACAAACAAGCGCCCTCAAAGCACAGGTCTCTATTACTTTCCCTCAAAATATCGTCCCAGAGTATTTTTCAGAGCAGTGCTCGAAAAATTATTTTACAAGTTGAAGATTATTTCCGAATTGGAAAATGGAGGACTAAAATTAAAACTAAATTATTTTTTGTTTTGTTTTACAGCTGTAACGTAATATTCTTCGGAACCTCTAAGAGAGGCTAGAGTTATAAAAAAGGCTTTTCTTTTATAGTAAATTTTACTAAGAGAACTTGATATCAAAACTCACTCATTTCTTAACTCTCAAAATAATGATAATAATAATAAACTGGTTTCGTATTATACACAAAACCGTAGCGACTCCATTCAAGTTTCCTTTTTTGGCCACTTCCTTTGAGATAAGAAGTGACCGTAGACCGGAAATCGTATTTTTTTCCCCTACTCATAAGCTTTCTAATAAGGTATCGCTCATGTCTGTCTGACTTTTAGTTTGGGCTATAAAAGATGATAACGGACAAACGGACAGAACCTTCTTAAGAGCTCCCCACCCCCTTTTACATTTCGTTTACGGGGGACGGGGCGGGGTTGCTAAAAATGAAAAGTTCAGTAAAGTATGTCAAAAGTTTAGGCTCGTTTTCTCTCTATTCCTTTATTGTCTTCCTTTTAATAATGAAGCTGCTGATTTATTTTTCATCTTAACTCTCCTTTATCGAAATCCTAAGTAAGTTATGAAAACGATAGGAGCAATGACGCCCACGGATATTGATTTTGAAATGGAAAGTTTTTGTTACCAAAGGATTTAATATTTGAAAAGGAGCGAACAAATAAAAAGAATTCTTATCAATAAATTAAAGTTACTGAAACTTTAATAGGTATTTTTTTTTATTACGAAAAGAAAACAGAAAAACCTATTAAAATTTCATTGTTCCCGTAACATGTAAACATTGAACAACAGCTTGTTTAAATTTTTAGTAAAATTCTGTTACTCTAAATTTTTTTTCATTTGATTTAATTTTACTTTAATGATGGTGTCAATGTAAAGAAAAAAACAGAACATTCAACAAAATAATGTTGAATGTAAACCTAATAAAAATGAAATAGATTACTATTGTCCTCCAAATGAAAGTTGGCCGGCGGAAGTTTGAACTGCGCAGCCCTTCGGTAGCTGATCAATTATGTTTTCCTGTCACAATGGACGATGGCGTCTGTTTTCACTGAGAAAGACATGTGGATAACGCCAAATTAAAACTTCTCTCGACTATTTAGCGTTATTTCAATACCAGTTGCTAACAATAAGTATTTATATAAATAAATAAATATATATTACTTATAAATACAATGCTCTTTTGCAAAGTAACAAGCATTACCGTAATGGCGGCGTCCTGTCATAAAATCAGACGGAAGTGCCTGACCAGACTAATCGATGATACATGCGCAGATCTCACAAAAACAGGGCGGCCATCTCTCATTTGGAGGACAGGTAGACGGCTGCCTGTCACTTCGCTCTGGAAGTCTCGCACATGAAACTGAAAGCAACATTTTATTTATTCAAAAACACAAATTACATCAAATAAACTAAAAACTAAATAAACTAAAGTTTAAATTCTAAAATATACACGCATTGAAATCCATTTGTAACAATCTGAAATTTATATATTTGAGTTAACATGTAACAATACTCCTGTGCCTGGCAACGCCCGTGCGTACTTACATTGTTGTGAACACTATTGACCATGCAACAATATTCCTCGTTTTCTGGCCACGCGCGTGTGAACTCAATTGTTGCGACCTAGACGCACATTATTTTTTTTTTTTTAATAATACAGATTTCTCAATTGACAATGAATAAGCAACAAAAATACAGTAAAACCTCGTTAAGTCGTCAGCCGGATAAGTCGTCACTCCGCTTAAGTCGTCGTTTTCCTTTGGTCCCGACAAGGTCTCATAGACAGTAATAATAACCCTCTTTTACTCGTCACCAAATTTAATTCTACTCCGGATAACTCGTCACCCTCAAAAATGGCCAAAAGCATCTTTATTCTCAATTTTGCCTGCTATCTTTTCAGCCCCGCCCCTTCACTCTAAGAAAGCCTAGCCTTTACGGGGAATTTTCACGTGGGAAATTCACTTGGGAAATGACACACTTCTCGCTACGACTCTTGTCAAGATTAGACGTTTTTCTTGACCGCTACTGAGTGTGATTTTATTTCATAGCGAGTAAGCCCCAAAAATTTAAAAGCGATCGAAATTGTCTTTCTTCCTCCAAATGTAACTGCACTTCTTCAGCCTTTAGATCAAGGGATAATTCTTGACTTTAAACGAAAGTACAAAAAAATGCTTGTAAAGGACATGATAAAAGCCTTGGATAGGAACGAAAAGCTAGAAGTTTCGGTTTTAGATACGATTAACTATGTACACAAAAGTTGGAGTTCTATTTCATTACAAAGTGTTTCGAATTGTTACCAGTAATCAGCACCTTCACCAATCAACACTGTTGGATTATTTTAATGCCAGTAAAAGAAAAGAAAATGTGGTAAGTAGAAAATGTGTTTTTTTTTTTTTATTTTCCACTCATTCATTTGCAAATATTGATTTCTGAAAATCTTGTTTTTCTCACCGAATCCTACAGCAATTCATAAAAGTATTGTATTTCAGTGTTTTTTTTTTTTCTTTCAAAAATGCCCACTCCGCTTAAGTCGTCACTCCGCTTAAGTCGTCAAAAATGTTCGGTCCCTTGAGTGACGACTTAACGAGGTTTTACTGTATATTTTTTTTTTCTGCTCAGAAGGAACTTAGATAAAGGAATACTTAGGTAGAGGAACGTGAATGGAATGCGGAAAACAATATGTAGTTGGTGTGCCAACTTCAAATTCCAAAATGAGAGTATAAACATACACAAAAAAAAAGTTGTTCATTCCACTGGTTTGATAATTACCGAAACCAATAGATCTTGCTTATGAAAATCTAGAACGTCTGTGAATGTTTCAACTTTGTACGCCAATGTATTTTTGAGTTGTCTTGACCACAGACGGGCAATGGACGTTTTTCGTAGCGCCTTACCATTCGATCTGATATGTACCAAATTTAATATGAATCTTCCTTCCTTCGACTTACACTTAGAAATTACTAAGTACTTTCAGCTTCCTATGATTTGTTTTACATGTAGCCTATACACAAGCATGGGTATTTCATTTTAAAACTTTCATTTAAAACAAAACCTCTTGTTCTAATTCTGTTTTCTCTGTTTTAATGTGCAAGTGTTTTACTAAAGTGCATTACAGACGTTAAGTCAAACCTATAAGACTCTCTCTCTATCATACGAATATAATAAGATTGATTGCATTTAAAAAATAAGAATTACTCTGTCCAATTACATCAGACTGGGAAGATATTATTTTAAGTGTTTCATTGAAACAACGCTTACAAAAACGAATAGACATCAATAGAATAGATGTCGTTCAGGTTGGACCTTATTGGTACTAAACGTTTTAAACGATCAGAGGTTCGAATCAAAAAGCGAATTTTTCTTCTGAAAATACACGTTCCGGTGAAAGCGTTTACCAACTTGCGACGTCCAGAGATCACGGACATCTTATTCTACAAGCGATTATGAGCATCAACAAAATATTCACTGAAAGATCTTTCAATCGCATAGAATTAATTGCTAGTTCGGTAACTCAACGAAAGCTTATTTTGAAGCTGATTGGCTGGTTATTTTACGTTGAGCCGTTCTTCAGAAGCTCATTGTTAGACTTTTGGTTTTCAAATGTCGTGTACGAGGCCCATTTTCGAAACTTTCAGGCTTTCGTGATCTATTACCAAGTTTTTTTAATCACAAGTACTTTCTTCCTTGATATCCTCCCACTTACAATACGATGTCTGGGATATGTTGTGACTGCTATCTCTTCCACGTTTGGTGAGACCTTGTTGTAATACCATTTCTCAGTTACTGAATTCCCAGAATGACATAAGGCTTTTGGATGATCATGACTTGCACGAAATGCGATTTAACTTTTTTTTTGTTCTCTCTGTGATTTTGTATTAATTCAATTTCTCTTCAGGAAATTGGTTCGTGTCCTAACAAAACCCGCCTTCTTCGTTTGGGCAATTTTCTTTTTTGACAGAAATCAGATTTTTATTTGCGATTACAAAAATTTGTGGCTGAAGAGAAAAACATTCTCTTAAAATTAATCATAACTAAATGGGTATGTTATCCAAAACAGTACTTGAGAAACTTAGTAGAACAACAGCGTAATTACTGTTCAGTTAATGATTTGCTTTTCTCTAATTACCCTTTGGCAGACTGGAAAAGCCTAAGAACCCCCTTCTCAGAAAAATATTTTTAAATGCTTAACATAAAATAGATAGGATTTGAAAGGAAACGGTTGCCTAAAATAAGCCGTACTCTTTTTCATGGGTAATCCAAAGAATTATAAGATCCACATTCGCTAAATGTTGCTTTTCCAACCTGATCATCGGGTCCGCGTTAATGAGGGCACCCCTTATTTACTGGGGCCTCGACGCCTTGCTTACCTTTCTTACCGCCTTGAACCGGCTTGGAGATTAGTGAAAATAAAGATGTATTTTTTTTTTTCTATTCACGTCCAGGGACCCTTTGATATCTATCCACCGACCCAACGTTAAGAAACCCTGATTTAAAGGCGATTGTCAATATTTTTATTTTCTAGCAGTTGTCTTCATTTAATTGATTTTAAAACATTTTTATTAGCTCGCTTTCTTCTTTGTCTGTTTGTTCGGTACAAATTTTGCAATTGATTTTAAACTAACTTCCCGATGAGCTAGCGACTTGAGACTTTAAACATAGTTCAGAAATGGATGACAATGAATATTAACTCGCTTTATTGTCTGTCTGTTAGTTAGGGAACCCTAATTCTTCGGATAACAGGTCGGTGCCGCACGGCTCGTCTGCCGCCAGTATTTCTGCAAATGGCCGCCTGGCGCTGAGTTGCCGCGCATTGCAAGGCAGCATTTTTGCATTGCAAGGCAGCGGTTTTTTTTTTTCTTTTAACATTAACACTTTTTTATCGTGTTTAAAAGTTAAAATCGTGTTAAATGTTTTAAATCGATTGAAAAATTTCATAAACACGACTAAAAAGCAGAAAATAATTATTTAAAAAAAATATTTTTTTTAATATAGATTACCATGTTTTTAAGACGGACTAAAAAAACTTTCGTTATACTTTTTATACTAATTATTTTATACTTTTTAGTCCGTCTTAAAAACGTGGTATATTAAAAAAAAAAATTTTTGTAAATAATTTATTATTGTTTTGTTTTCGAGATAACAATAATCGATTATTTTAAGCAGCCAAATTCATACCGAAATATATAAGGTAAAGGCACCAGTTGTGGATCGGCCTAAGCATAAACTTGGTTTTCACCATGAGAAATAGCTAAATAATTTTCATTTTTGCATTTATTCCTTTATTAAGCTTATATAATTGACACTGTATTACCTCAGATCGATAAAAAAATATGTACTGCATTTTCACAGTCTTCATTTGTATTGCGACGTTTGATCCACAATTGGACCCCACGAACCGCTGAATTTCCTCCAGAACAAAAGGCTGCAGAATTTCCCGCAAACATGGCCAGAGGCAGAAAACACTACGTTTTATTTTTCCCCGGTTATATTAAAACTTGTACTATCATACATCCATTAATTCTAACGTATATCCATTTTAGAATAACTACAAATAACTTTCAGACTAACTCACCTTAATTTTCTTTTGAAATTCTGACAAATTATTTAACAAATTCACAGGATGGCTCCACTTGAAACTCCAAACAAACTATAATACCAAAACGAAGCTCATGAAAGGATCGGGATTCTATATATTTGAGCCATCTGTTGATAAGTGTGATAATTAAGACGGTAAACGACTTGATCCGCAATTGGTTCCTGATCCACAACTGGTTCCCTT
>JAFIDM010000179.1:30010757-30075272 GCA_023159025.1 Thereuonema tuberculata | reverse complement strand
TGTAATATTCCTTTGTTATCAAGTTCTATTATAACTTGAGATTTCAAGGTATGTTTCAGGTCATGATTTTGTATTTATGAAAATATTACTGCTATCTAGAGATGGGCAAAGTCGTTCTTTTTACTGAACTAGTTCTTTTGAGATAGTTCTTTTTATTGAACTATTTCAAATGAACTAATTCGTTCTTTTTACCTTAACAACCAAAAAAAAAGTTCTGAAATACTTAATTTAAAACGAAATAAACCAATTCCAATAGCCAATAGTGGAGTGGTAAAAGAACGAACTAGTTCATTTGAACTAGGTCGTTCGTGAACTGTAGTTCTTTTCATGAACTAGTTCATTTGAACTAGGTCGTTCGTGAACTATAGTTCTTTTCATGAACTAGTTCATTTGAACTAGGTCGTTCATTGAACTAGTTCTTTTATACGAACTAGTTCAATGAACTAGTTCGTTCACGAACTACCCATCCCTACTGCTATCATTAAGACTGCTGACATTCCATAATTTATTGATAAAACGTTAGTACCACACATTAGTTAGTAAGTTGATTGATAATCCATTTATTTATTTGAATTTCCTTTAAGGAATTAATCCCTAATTTTCATAACACGGGTGTTTACTGTAATTGTAGAAATGGGGAGTTTTGGTGATTTATTGTATCTTCTAAAAAATAAAAATATATTATCATATCTTCAGTATCGTAGTCACTATAATATTTTCATTATCACATCTTCAACACGTGTTTACTGAGTGACAACCTAGTACAGCTGTTTCACGCTCATTGGCGATCATCAGCTAGGAGCAGTACTCGCTCCCAGTGCTTAACTAAACACAGGACGAAGGCAGGCCGTGGAAGTGGAATTGTTGCCATTTTTATTGCTTCGTGTGAGAGAAAAGAATTTAAAAAGAAATTAACTAAAATTAGATCCTTGTTGAAATTACATGAAAGTGTTCATGTATTTATTTAAAGTCGGGTTTTAGCAATTTAAAATTAAGAATTATTTATGATCGACTATCGGAAAGAACGATTATCCAATCTTTTCCTATTCTCGATTGAATTTTAATATAATTTTAAATATTAATTATGATGATGTAATAAATGAATCTGCTGAAACAAAAGCCAGAAAAGTGCAAATGATGATAATTATTTTCATTTATAAAGCATATGAATGATCTTGCTTATCTGCATAAAAATTACAAAAAATATTTATAAACAATTGTTATATTGTATTTGTTTTTATATTATCCCCCCCCCCAAAAAAAAAAACAAACAAACAAAACAAAACAAAACAACCAAGGGTCCAAAATAAAAGCTTGCGTAGGGCACATTAAATGCTAGTTACGACACCGCTTGTTACATTACCTCTATCTGAATACCTTTGATAGCTTCGAAGACACGACAAGTAGTGCTTCTAGTAAATGATTATTTTTAACTAGTGTACCTGTAAACCCTCGACACGGCAGCCTAGTGGGTAAGGTTGCACTTGGCTGCGGGTAGGAGGTGGGGGGTTCGATCCCCGGCCACGACGAAGGCCGGGGATTTTTCCACGCTCTATTCTCCTCCAGACGGGTGCTAGGGTCTACCCAGCCCTACTTTCTTTCCAGCGGGTTAAAGGCGTCGGGATAACAACCCGACCTCAACTTAGTCCCGTTGTCCACTAAGACCTGTAGTGGGACACTGACTTTTTTTAACCTACAATCTAGTAACTATATTTTACTTAACGAGGAAATTAATTACCGTATATGCTCCAATAAACGCCGAGGCTCTTATTGTCGCCGGTCTCTAAAAAGCGCCGGGCTGCAGAGGGGACACGGCCAAATAGTAGCCGGTCTCTAACAGTAGCCGGGTCTTTGATATTTGCCTACCGGTACTAGTGTAAGCGTCCTTATCTTTACAGTTTTGCGTAATACCTTATGGTACATTGCCTTACAAAATGCCGCCCGAACGGTCATTTGACATTGCCATTAAGATTCGCTTGGTGGAATACGCGAAAAAAACTTCCGGTGAGGCGGTCGCCCATCATTGCGGATTGGGACGACGAATAGCAGCGAAACGTACAGAAAGACATTGCCATTTATCTTTAACAGTCTTATGTAGCATGTGAAATTCAAATAAAGTAGCTGTTTGTAATATTAGCCGGTATTTATGTGTAAAAATATTGCGTTCTGAACGTTTTTGTTAATAATAGCCGGCCTCCAATATGCGCCGGGAGCCGAGGCTACTTTTGCAAATAAACGCCTGGGGCCTCTAATGGAGCATATACGGTAATTATTTTCAATGAAGTTGGAGCTGATAATACAACTTCCTTCACAAGGACTACAAAAATCTATTGAAAAGCTATTCAAAGAACTTGAAAAAAAAACCGCTGTTAATTTGTGTTAATTATTAGTGTAATCGACATTTCCGTATTACCTCGTCCTTTTAACTGACTCACAGATGTTAGGTTCAACTTTTTTTATATTTTTTTATTATTATTTTGTTTGTGATTTGAGTTAACAAAGAAGAATTTACACTTTTCAAATTTATTTCTACTAATTTGAAGATTTACGTCTTTTCTTTCTTTCTTTATGTTTTATATTTGATATAGTATCATTAGCTACGACTGACAAACTTTTCTTAGATTTAGGAAAAGTGATTTTAAGTTTGGAAGGTGTTTTACGTGTGTTTTACGTTAACATGGAATGACTGGGTTCTGGCCACCACACACAGTTCTAATATTGTATTTATATTTATGTATTTTATTAGAACTTTGTGTGGTGGCCAGAACCCAGTCATTCCATGATTTTAAGTTTTTGAGAATAATCCTGATGTTTTAGATCAACTAAACCCCGTGTGATGAAATATGTATAATGTTCTCATTTTTACATATGCTTGTTGTACTTCATAGTCATGCTTGTTGTTTCGCACTTGGGTCGTAAAGTGATGACGTATATTATCGAAAATGATCTTTTTTTTATATCATGGTAAGTTGCAACAGGAAATTCAAAACCGACCCATAGCATCCAGGCAGGCCCCCCACCCCCACCCCCTCCTGCCCCCAATATGGAACAATTTCACGAGATTGTAGAGTTATCAAATGTGAAGTCACGAGAGGCGCAGATATAATAAAGAACCCATCTTTAAATTACCATTTATTGATTAAGCAAAAAATAGGTTAAATTCTCTGCGTTATCGATCCATTTTCTTAAGTCACTGGCTATTATTTAGCTGATATAGAATGAAGCATCAATAATTTAGTATTATCTGAAAAATTACGACATATTGAGCGTCTTCAAAAGCTTTCTTTTCTTACTGATTCTTCGATATTAACTGATTACTTATCAGTAGGGCAAGGCATTTAATGACCTATAATTTGCTAATAAATGACAAATAAAATATGCATTTATGATCTAAAAATAGTAAAAAAATGACAGAAAAATAAAAAAAAACGACCAATAAAATATTTGAATTTATTACATTAAACCTTTTTTAACTTTGCCAACCAAAAAAAAAGGACTACTTGTTTTCTGGAAAAATTTGTTGGCTTGAATGAGGACAAGCAAAGATACTGAATAATAAATAAAATCTCAAAGTATATAAAAAAAATGACATTGCCTTCCAAAAAACTACTAAAAATGCTCAAAATGACCTAAAAACTGCCAAAAAATGACCTATCCCTAAAAAATGCCGAAAAATGCCCTAACGAATTGTCTTTGTTTAACCAATTATTTAACGTTACACATTTCCATATATGCGAGTCATGTTTCAATCTTCATAGAAAAAAGATGCAAAATCATCAAATGACTTGCCCTATTTATCAGTCAGAACGTAAACGACACTCAGAAACGAATAATTAATTCTTATTGAAAAACCCCATTGTACGTCTTTTGTCGCACCGTTGTCTTTCGCTTTCTGTAATGACATTGCAACTTATAATGAAGATCGCTTATATTAAGCTACTGTTATACAAGGTGGTATGAAAGTTCCTGTACCCATATTATGCTATTACTATATTAAGGGTACGGGAATTTCCTAATCACTATATACTTAAATAACTGCTTATCTGTATTATTAAAAAAAAAGGGTGCATGTCTGCTTACATCCATCAACAATTGAATTTCGTAACAATTCTCACGCGTGTTGCCTTACAGCAGGAGGATTGTTGCTTGGTCAAGTCTGTTCTAAATATAGGCCGACAGACGGTTCTTGATGATCCCGAATTTTCGCGATTTCACGTGATTGATGCGAGAATAGCCTCTATCCATGTCTTCTCACAAAATGGCGAGAAAGAAGGCTTATCGACTCCGGGAAAGAAGCGACCACGAGCAAGCCCCGTTACTGATGTAGTCGATTTTGACCGATGCCTTATTCTGCATCCATCGTCTCTACGCTGAAGGTAAAAATCCAACTTTAACATTTTTTCTCTAGCATTTTCCTAGTGACAGACATTCAAAATACTACATTCCTTGAGACCTGCTGAAGAGGCTAATGGCCAGATCTCGCGTTTTTCGTAATTCTCGTGCAAACGTGATCATCAAGAACCATCTGTCGGCCTATAATGTAATTTCGCGCGTGCGTTGCCAGACAAATTTCCGACAGTTACAAATGGATTTCAGTATTCTGTGCATAATTTTTATAGAATTTAAACTTTACTTTATTTTTATTTTTAGTTTTAAAGTTTAGGTTTTTGTATACTTTTTTTTTTTTTTGACCTTGGGCTCACTGAGCTGTTAGATACTGGGCGAATTCAGCTGATGAAGATTAGGAAACCTGAAACAGCTGTTCTGGATTCCGATATTGAAAAATCTAAAAACAGATCAGTGATTCCTTATTTATGTGCGTGTATGTTTTCTCTTGTGATGTAAATAAAAGGTTTTCTTCCGTTATAAATGCGAGGCTTCCGAGTTAAGCGATGGGCAGCCATCAAGTATAATATAGTAAAACCTCGTTAAGTCGTCACTCCGTTTAAGTCGTCGTTTTCCTTTGGTCCCGACAAAGTCTCATAGACAATAGTGTAAAATAACCCTCTTTTAGTCGTCACCAAATTTAATTCTACTCCGGATAACTCGTCACCCTCAAAACTGGCGAAAAGCATCTTTATTCTCAATTTTGCCTGCTATCTTTTCAGCCCCGCTCCTTCACTCTAAGAAAGCCTAGCCTTTACGGGGAATTTTCCCGTGGGAAATTCACTTGGGAAATTACATACTTCTCGCCGCGACTCTTTGTCAAGCCGCTACTGAGTGTTTGTTTCTTGTTTTTCTTAGCCGCTACTGACTTGTGAGTGTGATTTCATTTCATAGCGAATAAGCTCCGCTGTAAGGGCTATTTTTTAATCTTCCAATTTCGTGGTTTGATTACATTTGTAACATGTCAGGGAAACGAAAACTTACCTCGTTATCTCTTAAAGAAAAAAAAGACAATTGCACTTTTTGAAAAATCAAATGTTTTGAAAACAGCTTTTGCCAAAGAACCCATATTCCCAGGACTACATTAAACGATATTCTTTCATCGAAACAAATAATTGAAGAAGCTGACTGCAAAGACAAACGAAAGAGAAGGAGGAAATCGAAGTTTGACGAGATTGAGGTTTTAGTTCGATGGCTAAAACATGCCAGATCGCAAAATATGCCGATTTCTGCCGTGATTCTCAAAGAAAAAGCCATGAAAATTGCTAAGGAGTTGAACGTTGAAGATTTCGGCGGCAGCAATGGTTGCCTGGAACGTTTCAAAGACAGACATTGCCTTTTTTTAAAACGATTAAAATATGGTAAGTATAAAAAGTGTTTTGTTTTTTTGTTTTTTTTGTTATTTATTTTCCACTCATTTATTTTCATGTATTGATTTCCGAAAATCTTGTTTTTCTCACCGAATCCTACAGCAATTCATGAAAATACTTTATTTCAGTTTGGTTTTTTTTTTGTTTTTTTTAAATTTCCCACTCCGCCTAAGTCGTCACTCCGCTTAAGTCGTCAAAAATGTTCGGTCCCTTGAGTGACGACTTAACGAGGTTTTACTATATATACAAGTTTAATTATAATTTTTATAAGGAAACTACTACTTACCTTGACTGGAACACAGATGAGAATCAGCAGGAGATCGGCTGAAGCAAGACTGGCCAGAAACACATTAGTGATGCTGCGCATTCGCGTGAACTGCGCAATGGTGATAATGATAAGAATGTTGCCCAGAATTCCTATCAGCAACGTTATCCCATAGACAACAGTGGTTGGGACCAGCTCCCAATAGTCAAAACTAGCGAAAGAATCGTCCGGGTCGTAGAAATAGTCGTCCAGGTCAGTTTCATTGAAGGATTCGTTTGTGAACTGTTGCTCCTCCATCACAGAAGCATTGAGAAATACACTGTTATTTTGTACTTTGAAGAGATGCCCTGAAGTTGCAAGAAGCGACTGTGGTTTGAAATTAAAAAACGCACACAAAGGAATATTAACTACACCACTTTCAACTTGGAGTATTCATAGACACAAATAAACACCACAAACAAATGTATGAAAATATTTTTCTTTTAATGTTTTCCAGTTAAGTTAATTCAATTTGAAATTGTTCAAGGAAACACATTAAAGGTAAGATTTTTATGTGAGATGCTTGAAGATTTATAGGGTAAGAGCAGTAATAGTAATTTGTTGGTCGTAAAGCTTTTATCCCTTTTTATAGGTTGTTCTAATCACTTTATTTTACGGCCGGGGCGGGAAGCACACTCTCTCTCAATTGATTGGACACTTATTCTCTGTGATTAAATCAAATTGATTTGAACGATGATTACACTAACAATTACTTCACAATTAACACAATTGAAATGTGTATTTTTTTTTTATCTTAGATAACACATGAAAAACTCAATGAATTTTTATTATTATTTTTTTTTTATTTATTTATCTTAATGTAGATATAAATGGTGTGACATATTGCGGAAGAACGCCTCCTTCCTGGGGTGCCTCAAATCCCATTTGCTTTTTACAACCATGGCACAGGGAAATGATCACTTGAGTTTTCATTGAATCCAAGTAGGTAAAAGCCTTGTTACTTCATTTGCAGTTCTCCTTTGGTAGATCTGAAAGTATAAGAAAATTACAGTTAAAAATTTATAAAAAAAAAAATATTGTTATGAATATTGTTAAAATGATAACAATATGTAATGATAAGAACATGGTTCAAAAAAATACACACAATCTTAGTCACGAAGGGGTTATTAATTATTTTTAATTTTTATTTGTTCAAAATAAATAGCAGAAATGGAGGCTTTGTTTTTTTTTTTGTAATTTTACATGACTGCTCCTTCTTATTAGCTTTGAAAATACGAACCCTTTCTACAGGAGCTGCCATTTTCCACAATAGCTGTCAATGTTTCTGACACATTTCTCGCTTATTGACCGATCAGTGCTCGAATTTCTATAAGGATGTTGTCCTTGAGATGCTGGATAGATTGTTGACATACAGCCTCTCGTTCAGGTAAACTCCAACAAAATACTTTCAGGTACTTTCGAATCCAGCGAACGTGACGGCCAATTAGTTGGCAAACTTCGTTAACGGCCTAAAGTTGTGAACTCGTCAGAAATTTAACTTTGGAGCTCATATTACGACTCTGGCCTCCATCCTTCTGGAACCATATCTCACGGTCTGTTCTCCACAGAAGGGCGCAAAAACTTTTCGGCCATGACTGATCGTTGCTGCACCGTCTATTCAATTTTCAAAGAAGTATGGCCCAAAGATGAAACACACTAACGTTGTGCACAGTCAGACCAAATAATGCGCCTGAAGTGGTACAACTGACGCTTTTGAATAGGCCTTGGATTCTTGGTAGCTGTTTAGTAACGAAGCCATTCAAGCGGAAAGGAAAGCCATCGCTCAGACGGTGAATTTATAATTTTTTTTTTCTCTAACCAACATTGAATGATGATACTAAATTTAGGCGTTGCCGATGTTATATGGATTTCAGTTCTTGTACCAATTGCACCTTGTGTCGGTGCTCATGTAAATAGGTCCTCAGACACTGCCAGCTGGTCAGGAACGACGTCAAATCGACGTCTCTGGATATTTGCCTTTACCCGTTCAGTATTTTTCTCCCTATAGATTGAACATGGTTTGCCAGTGGTCATACCAAGTCACTTAATCTAACCCTGTTTCTGGAAATGTCCATTCAAGCGATGAAGCGTTGACTCTGGGGTGAACTCCTGTCATTCAAGTAGCAGTAGCAAACTCTTTACTTGAGAATAATTAACTCTGCCTAATTTTGAAAATGAAATTCTACATGGTTAATTGATGGTTATTTTATTCCCCATTAACTTCTAAACTGCTATTTACAAAATCTCTTACGTAAAATTAAAAATAAACGTAAGAAAGGGTACTGAATCTCCAAATCTAAAAACAGCACAACAAATAAATGACCTTTTTTTGTTTTTTGTTTTTTTAAAAAAAATAAGAAGTTGATGATCGCCAAAAAAGCGAGAAACGGCTGTTCTGGGATGTCACCTTAGTAAACACCTTTCACCGATTGTTCCTTAAAATTAAAAATATTAATAAAAATATTATGAATTTTTGGAACCCCTTCGTGAGTAGTGGGCGGTGGCTGTAGAAAAATAAGATCTTTTATAAAATACTTTATAAAAATTTTCAAAAAAAATACATTATAATGGCTTCGTAGGAAGACCGAAACTGTCTACTATAATATAAAAGTATTTACTCTCTTCATTTTATGCTAGTTTTTAAATTTTCTTATTAATAAATTTTACGTACGTTAATTAAGTTATATTAAACAATTTTGTACAACAAAAAAATTCAATGTGGGTAATTTCAAGGAGATTTGTTTGTTTACAAAAGTATTCAACTTATAAAAAAAGTGAGAAGACAAGATTTTCTTAAAAATATAAGATTGATGCTTCTCATAAGTTAATATATTCAATTTGTATTAGGCTTAAAGAGCGTCTAGTAATCAATACGGTAAATTTCGTTAAACACGGTAAGGCTGTAGTGAATTAAAATCTATAGCTCAAGACGAACAACATTATATATATACGGATTATATCTGATATCGTTGGGAATATGTTTAAAAATCAGCTTAAAGTTGTCATAGGAATACATGTAAAAATGGTAGTTTTGCATAATTATCTCAACATCCCCGAAATGAACATGGCAAGGCTGTAGCACAAATGAAACAGCTTAAAAAAAAAATCTATTAAAGGATGTAAGAATCGATACTGAAAGCTCTGGAGAACACTGTTAAAATCGTTTCAGACCCTTGTTTTGTTACCAATTCGTTAACATTCAGCACATAAGCAATTTATGAAACTACCACTTATATTCTGAATACTTTCTGAATAATCGTCTAATAAATTTAACATGTGAGAGGTAAAAATCCATTCAGATAATAACAAATCACACAAGCTTTATTTAAGCAAGAAATATATTTAGAATATAACACAACGTTTCGATAATTATAGTTCCAATTGCCATTTTCAAGTTACAATAAGCAGACAGAACGGAAGTAAATAAACAATCTGAGATTGTAGTGACGAAAAAGATTACGCACATTAAAATAATTTTAAAAAGTTTAAAACGCAACACGTTTCATCCCCGTACGTGGATGTCTTGGGCGGTACACAATTAAAATAGAGAGACATTGATTTTTATACAAATGAGGACAAGAAAAATAGAGGTGGTCGACTGCATGTTGTAATAGGCCTCTTCATTTACGACCAATCATCGTTCTTGTATCTAATTTGAATATGTGGTTTCTTCTCCTACTTTGTATAAAAGTCAATGTCTCCATTTTAATTCCATCCGAAGACATCCACTTACGGAGATGAAACATGTTGCGTTTTAAACTTTTTTAAATTATTTTAATGTGTATAATCTTTTTCATCTTTACAACTTCAGGAATACAGGTAAAAGATTTTATTATAAGCTAAGATTGTTTTTGAAGCTTGTTTTGAATTGTTTATTTGTTTCCGTTATATCTGTTTATTTGTAACTTTGAAAATGGCAATTGGCACTATAATTGCCGAAACGTTACATTTTAAATGCATTTCTTACCTAACCAAAGTTTTGTGTGATTTCTATAATCTGAATGGACTTTGTGAATAAAGTGACACATGATTCATTTTATATTGTTTAATATAAGACATTAAACTTCATTTCAAAATTATTCCTTCTTTATTGGCAATATTTCGCAAGATTGGAATCATCTTGCTTTTTCAAGCCTTCTTTTTGAATTATATCAACAATAAGCTTGTCTACATTTATGACAACAACAAAAAAAAAAACACTTATTGTATCATTACTGATGTAAGAAAATGTAAGCATGCTTTTTGTCATAAATGTAGACAACATTTATTATATCATTACTGAAATAATTTTGAAATGAAGTTTAATGTACCTTATATTAAATATTTAATGTCTTATATTAAATATTATGAAGAAATGAAGAAGAATATTGAATCATTTTATATTGTTTAAAAAGACAGTTATTATAGATTTTTAATGTATACATTGAAGTAATGATAAGATGAAAAGTGAATGAATTAGAGGATTAAATTAATCTGATGTTGATGAGTGCGCTCAGAGGGAAATGAAGATTGAAGAAATGGCGGGGTTCTCGTGGTCGATTTTCTTGTTAACGTTTAAATCCAAATGATTGTACAAATGTGTGCACAAGCTCCAACTGGGGCAAGTGCAATAGTGTTCTATGTTCTCGATTAATATTACGCAGAGGAAAGAATGAATTCTTTCTGCTTTTTGAATGCGTAGAATGAACTTTGTTCCGATGAAATGAACGCCACCAGGCTTTCAGAGTTGTTCCTGTTCTAGGTGTGGACCGAGACCCTATCTCCTCTCGAGACTTTCTGCGCATGCGCAGAGAGGTTAGCACCGTTTCTGGCCCTAATTAATGTCTGGACCACCCTCTACGGGGTTTGACTCTCTTTCTTTTATTGTGGTTTCCTTCATTTCTTTTTCAATTCGAAGTTTCATGCAACACACAAAGGAAATATTAAATTCTGTGAGAAAATAAGGCGATAAACATTTGTTGCAAAGGAGTTAAGTAATTCAAAGGTTCTTCGTAAATACTTTTTATTATTTTAGATGAGCTCGGATTTGAAATCATTTAGTATCTTATTTAATTCAGTTAGCTTTTATTGGGACGAACTACGTTACTTTATTACAAGACTTTTATTTCTCATGGAATGGAGGAGAGAAACTATAGGAAAGTTTTCTGCTATTACAGTCTTGTTGTTTGAGAAAAAAAGACAAAGTTTTTTTATTATATATTTCGACCTTGGAGGCGACATAAAAGAAGCCTTGCGTTTAGTTGTACAAGAGAAATGTTATCATGAATTATATGTAAAACCATAGCGTTAAGGTCTTTATAAATACTGCAAGTTTGAACAACAACAACAACTTCGTAAAAGTTTTTACGACTGTTACTAACCACTGAAGAAAAAGTTTTATTTCAACTAAAACGTATTTTATAGAAAATTTTATAAGCATGACTCTACAGGAACTGTCTCGTGCGTTTTATTTCAATTAATTTGAATTCGTAATCAAACTAACCAACTCCCCTCATAATGGTTGTTTACAAATCTTAGCTGAAATCGGAGGCTATAAACATTTTTTTATTATTATTTTAATAGGAATTCAGTATTTGTTTTTTAACATTGAGTTGAACTTCGTAATTAAAAAAATGAAGTACTCAATTAACTTATAAAAAAGCAATTTCAAAGAATTCTATGAAAACCAATAAAGAGATAATTCAATGATTGTTAGGAGAATCACGTGACTAATGTCAAGTATTAAGAAAAAGTTGGTTTTCATTTCGGACGCAAACAGAACTCATTATTTTTAAATACCGATGCTGTCCCATTTTTGTTCCTTTTAAAAACCATTCTAAGATTAGACAAAACGGAATCCCTGCTGGAAAAAGCCTGCAATTTCATTTTTTTGTTTTGTTTGATTTCTGAAGGCTTGTAATTTCTAGGTTCAATTCTTCTGCAAACTGAATGATTGGAAGCAAACAATGGATAGTCTGAGACAAACTTAAGTTTGAATTTTATAGCATAATTTAGTTGTAAACTTATCGTGATAATCGCGGTTCAACAGCGGCACGGAACGGTGGTTCTTGAGCTTAAGCACCTCATATTTTCGTCCAATCTACACTAAAAATCAGTGGTGAGATAAAACTTATACCAATCAATACCTCAGTTTTGTAAGATCTGTAGGTGTTAACCGCTGTAAAGTAGAAGTAAAGTTGCGGTTTATGCGTCTGTTTCCTTGCCTTAGCCTTTCCTAGAAAAGCGAGGGTTATAAAATCAGTTTGTCTGTGTGTGTGTCCCTGTACGACAATTTTTGAACTGTTTGGTGGATCTTTTTGAAACTTGGAAGGCATAATTATGGATGAAGAGATAGTCTTAATTTTTGTATCTGGATTTTTTTTTTCCGTTTGCGTTCCAGTCGACAATTTTGCGGAGAGAAGATTTGGCGTCAGTTCCCACAGAAGCGAACCAATCGATTTGTAGGAATTCGTATCAATTCGTGCTTTTGATGTGAATTAAAATTAATTAGATTTTAACAATTACATAATGCTAATTTTGATTTAGAGCCAGTGGTGTTGTAAGTTAATTTATATCATTTAATACGTGAGTAATTGCCTTTTAAAATGTATTTTATAATATTCTAGCGAAACCAAGACTGTACAGGAATTGGGATTTTACAATCAAAAATCGTTGTGAGAAGAAGGTTCAAACATAGAAATGGGGCTTAAACTGGTATTTAAAATAGGATAACAGCCGAATGCACAATGGGAGTTTGTTTTTTGTTTTCAATGCACGGCCTCTTGGTGCTTTTGCCATTGGCCTCAACACGGGCGAGAATTGTGAGCATTTGGGCGAATAGCCTCCAGGCTACACCATAGGAGGCAGCTCACGTTATACCCGCAGAAATGGCCGAAACATAGTAGGAAGAAGTTACATTAATTCCGAAGCCGGGATTCGAACCCAGGTTCCGACACATCTGCCTCAGACCGCCGTCTAGACCACTAGACTATACCGATACAGCTGAAAAATAAAGTAGGCCTAATTTTTATTTCCTCAAAGCCTATACATATGTTTTAACGAATTATTAGAGGAAGGAGAAAGCTTTTCTTTTCGTCGACTAAAACCTGAAGAAGTTTCTTGCTCAGAAGAAACAAAATATTGTTTAAGAGTGGTAAAGAAGATATTTTATAAGTAATGATGTTCTAGTATATTTAAATTAATTTTAACTAAATTTAAAAAACTTAACTACATTGCGGCAACTATATCAATACCATCAAAAATAAATACATCGTACTATTAGAATGGACAGGAAAGAAAGAAATCCTTATAAATAAAAGTATGAAGAAAAGACCAACTGAGAAATGATGAAATAAGACTGGAAAATATACTATTTGTCCCAATGCCCCTGAGGAAGTCCTAATTGCAAAAGAAGAAAATTGTTTCACTTGACAGATTATAATCGGAATGTGTTGATTACCAATTTATTAATTATTTACGAAATGTTATTACGTAATATTCGTTAATGACAGTCGTTATTGGCCTCCAGAATGTAAATTGGCTTTAAAGTTGTTTGTGTAATTTTTTTGTTTTTGTTGTTGTTGATTATTAGTTTATTATCCTTTCAAACCGTTTCCAATGTGGGAAGATATGGCGACCATTTCTTCCATCCAACATAAAAAAAAAATGAGGACATTCTTCAGTTATTAGGAGCGGAAATTAATGGCTTTATTTTGTTTGGTTTCCAAGATATAATTACCACTTAATGAGGTTTACAATTTGCCAATACGCGAAGATCTCATTACTAGGATATTAAATTCACAGGAAATTTAGCGCAATGTGATGCCTAACTACAGAACGAAAATCTTGCCAGCTAATGATCATTGACTTTGAAGGAGGATGTTCCCATCTTTAATCGGATCTCATTTATTTGACGTTGTGCTTTTCGTTGGCTCTACCAGTGATTCTGGTCGTTAATAGACCAATACAAAGACATCTGTAATTGGGCATGGGTTTCTGGCTTCATCAAAGAGCATCTATGAAATACAGCCATAACAACTGCTTCAGAACGAGGCTGGAGAGTCTGTATATCCTGAAGAACGTTTATTTTTAGTGGGGATTATAAGAACGTTTCTTCAGAATTCGATCGAAATCCATTTGAAGAATCTTATGCAAGGCTTAAGCTTATAAAAGATCAAACTCTGGTGATGCTGTTCTCCAGTTGTTTTTAAGGATTAATTTAAATAAAGCCTCTTGTTTCAAAACTCAACTTTCTCGTCCCACTTTCTAAATAACAATGCCCCCCCCCCCAAAAAAAAAAAAGAAATAGAAAGAAAGAAAGCAAATTAATATTAGTAAATAATATTAATATCACAAGCAAAAAAAAATTGTCGAAAAATAACTAAAAAATCAAAAAAAAAAAAATTTGCAATTGCCAAAAATTAGCCCAAACGGACGAGTAGTTTCGAGGAGCCAGATAATAAATTACCATGTTCAGTTTTGCAAAAAAAAAATGTTTCTCGTTTGTACCGTTTCTTACTTGCGGAACTGCTTTTTATGAATAAAAAATTGCAATGAAATGCATTGTAAAACTTTCTCCATATTATAAATATTTTTTTTTCTGAAACTGTGTGAAAGTTTTGGTGCTGAATAAAGCATTTCTTAACAGTAAGACAGATAAGGTAAAATCTATTTACCCATTCCATTCTTGGAAACATGAAGAAAAATAAAATATTCACAAATCAAAAATTATCACAGCATTAGTATTTGAGCTACAAAAGGCCTTGCAGTTGGAGCATTAAGAAAAGTTGAAACCTTAACAGAGTTTAACTCTTAAACATGAAAGTTGATCTAAATCATTGCGTTATTCTTGAATTATTTAAGAGCTTCGTATTCTGGCCTTTCGTAAAAAAGTGGCCCGGGGTTTATACTAGCAAAAAGCCGGGCTTTGAGTAGACTCGCGCACTCTTCAAATCACTTCCGAAAATTAGCATAATAAAACATGTACACAAGTTAAGATTGAAGGTATTTAAAAGTGACTACGACGATGTAGGATTAGTCACTTTAGAAATTTAGGATTAGAAGTTAGAAATTCTTGTTTCGGTTTCAGAACTGATGGCACTTTTGTTTGAGCTTTCTTATGGCTCTTTCCAAGTTTTAAAAACAAATAATTCTTTTAAAATTTATAGTTTTAAGTGTTGAAAATAAGAGTGTGCACTTCTATATGGATTTCTATGTGGGTATGCAAAATTTCATATTTCTAGCTACTGTAGAACACTTTGAATAAAATGGTTCACAAAATGTGATTTAGTTGGAATGGAGAGACTCACTTCACTCGTCTAATTATTTATCAAAAACATATAATGAGATTTAATAAGATATTTCCAAACTTTCTATTTAAGGATAGTATTTGGCCCTTATTGCAAAGTGCCCGTGACCATCAGGAACTACAAACCGAAATCTTTATCAGGTCTGGAGACATCGATGCTTATCAATGCATTACTCTTTGATTTATTTATGCTTCATTGTTTTTGGCCCTTAAATAATGGTCCTGTATATTCAAAATATCCAAAATATAATAAGACTTATATAACAACAGTGAACTCTTTAAAATGTAAAGTTAGGGTGGAGGTCGACAGTTTATTTTTATTTTTTTTTATATCGATAGTTATGATGCCCATAAAATTTTCGTGTCACATGCAAAGATACAATCACCACTAACGCATACACACTGTACAAAACTAAAATGATTGACCAATACTATCGCCTGGATAAAGTACACAGTACATAAGTACCGTATATGCTCCAATAGGGGCTCCCGGCGTTTATTTGCAAAACTAGCCTCGGCTCCCGGCGCTTAATAGAGACCGGCTGCTATTAGAGGCCGGCCATTATTAACAAATCCTCAGAATGCAATATTTTTACACCTAAATATCGGCAAATATTACAAACAGCTACTTTATTTGAATTTTACATGCTACATAAGACTGTTAAAGATAAATGGCAATGTCTTTCTGTACCTTTCGCAGCTATTCGTCGTCCGAATCCGCAATGACGGGCGGCTGCCTCACCAGAAGTTTCTTTCGCGTATTCCACCGCGCGAATCGGCGGCATTTTGTAAGGCAATGTACCATAAGGTATTACGCACGACTATAAAGATACGGACGCTTACACTAGTACCGGTAGGCAAATATCAAAGACCCGGCTACTATTAGAGACCGGCCACTGTTTGGCCGTGTCCCCTCTGCAGCCCGGCGCTTATAAAAGACCGGCGACAATAAGAGCCTCGGCGTTTATTGGAGCATATACGGTAAATAACATTTAAATGCAACAATACTTTTGTTTTTGTTTTATTTCAATTTTGGACAAAATCACTGTTCTAAATATTGCAATTATTTTATTTATAATGTCGACAATGTTTATATGTATACAAAAAAAATACCTCAATTTCTCTAAGTACATACATTGGCTTTTATTGAATTTTAATAATGAGTTAGGGGCGAAATAGCCTGATTGTAGCACATTACAATAGATTTCAAATGAAATGAAATTCTAAGATGATATCACGTGGTGGGAATCAACTTTTAATTAAGCCAATTATAATTAGTATTTCTTCCAATAGGCTTTGAATTTTTTTAATTTGACTGGAAACTTGGAAATTAATTTTGAAAACCAAAAAGAAAGCCCGTGTTGATAGCAGTCCTTGTGTTCACTTGTCACGTTCACCAACTGACTGGGTTCGAAATTTTGGCCTTTAATTCAGAGATTATTGAATTAAGCAATGTCGGATTTTTCTTTGATTGAGTAGTTTAATTAAATTCCTTCAATCTTCTTTATCTTGTGCGATGCTCCCAACACAATTAACGGAGAAGAAGTAACCTTAATCGTATCTATGTCTAGAATCTAACGGAAGGAAAATAGGAGGGAAAAAGAATAAATTAAATTTCTGTTAGATTTAAATGAAACCCACGAACGTTTTTACGCAAGACAAGAGATTTTGATCCGGTTTGACTTTTTATCCATCTTCGGAGACTTTCTTTTCAAACTCTTACCTCTAAAAGAACTTTTTTATATTTTTTCCACAATGAATTTATTATTTCTAAAGATTTACCATTAGTATTGACTGAATTAATTATTTTTAGCTTCTTTTTCTAGCGACTGATAAAATCAGTGAGTATTAACATAATTTACATTTTATAAATAAGTAAATAAATAAATAAATAAAAAAATAAATAAATAAATAAATTAATAAATTATTATTTTTATAAAAACCTACGTAATTCATATGAGGATAAAAATTTAATGTGTGTGAATATAGTTACGGATGAATTTAAAAAAGCTAACACACTTACTTAAAACTTTTTTTTAAAAATTTTTTCTTAAAAAGCTAAAAAATCTTTAATAAAACATGTAATAGAAGAAACCAGACCTAGGTTTCTTCTATTACATGCTTTTTTTTAAGGATTTTTTTAGCTTTTTAAGAAAAAAATTTTAAAAAAAGTTTTAAGTAAGTATATTAGCTTTTTTAAATTCATCCATACATACTCGTATGTATTAACAAATTATGTAATTACAAATTTTCGGAAGAATTTCTTATTGTTAATTTGTCTTTTGAATTTAAAACTTCAAAAGGGAAGAGCTATTTCTTCCCAATATTTGTAATGAAATATGTTTAATACATAGTATGTACGTTTATAAAAATAATAATATGAAGAGAATAGATTTAAGAAGGAAGTATGATAAAATAAATAAATAAATAAAAGTATTGTGACACTTTGTTTTTTTGTTTACTTTCGAATTTTGGAACAAAATAAAATCCTTTTTTTTTAAAATACGGCAAAGAATTCCACCTTATAAATTATGGAAAGTTAATTTATTTACATGTATCTACGAATTGTATTTCATATAATGTACTCCCTCGCCCAAAAAAATAGCCATCACAGTATGACTTGTGCCTACTTTGAATTTCATTCTATGCTAGATTTTACTGGCCAGGCATCGAAAAGCTGAGATGACTGACCCATTGTAAGACGTACAGAATTTGCTATTATGGGTGTACTTAACTGTTGCAGATAGATATTTGTTTTTTTGAAGGGGAGGGGAACCACCCCCGTAACCCCCGTATTTACAGTTGTTGTAATTTTGGAGAGTTTTGGTTAAAAAAAATGTTATTTAGCAATCTACACGATACTATGTCAGGTCAGTGTTATAGTGTAAAGCTAAATTTGGTTGTCACTGAAGTTTTACAAGATTGAACACAGTCTTGCAATAGATGCATTATTTTTTATTTAACATCATAATAGCATCATAATATTTTATTTATCATCATTTTTCTATTTAACATTATAATAATTATCTTAAAGACGTTTCTCTTAGAAATTTTCGTTGATATCACTTGAAGGAAACAGGAATTTCTGAGACATTTCACAAGAATTGAAAGATAAAAATGGTAACTCACAAAGAGTCTACCAGTACGTAATTCGCCCAACATTAGCCTTTTCAGTAATGTAATGTGGATGAAGTGAGAAGCATCTCGCAACTTTGGACTTGCAGTGCTCGATTTAATTTAATATTATGTTTAACTAGCTTTTGTCCGCGGCTTCGTCCGCGTGGATAAGAAACTGGTTGGAATTTCGGGATAAAGGTAACCTTTATTCTAGCCCGGGGACTCCTATCTAGCTACTAAATTTAGCGCGATTTAAAACGGCGAAAGCCACATCTATCAACTGGTTTGGGAAGTTTTTCATTGAGATCTGTGGCGCGGTTTAGAACGGCGACAGCGAAATCTAGCGACACGTTGGGAAGTTTTGTTTCATTCAGATTTGGGTGCCTATTCCACGAGAACTACTTGATCTGGGATTAAAAGTAGCCTATATCCTTTCCCGTGTCATAGACTACTTGCATGCATAATTTCATTGAGATCCGTGGCGCCGTTGAGGCGTGATTGAATGACAAATAAACAAACTTCCAGATTTTCTCTTTTGTAATTATTAAGGATTGTGATTCGATATTCCTAAGCCACTTTCGTACAATGGCATCTTCCCTTTCCTGCTCTTCTCTTATTCTAATTTCACGTTGTTAATTAAGCATTGTCATGGTTATTTGCTTTTCACTCAAAACCCGACTCGTTCCTTGCCTTTCACTAAGTGACATTCTTTTCTTTTTACTCTTGAAAAATGCCTCAAAAATCAATAGAAAGTGGAGAAGTCATAACGAAACGACCTTCATTGGCGTCTCACAGCCTCTTTGATTTCAGCTGTCCTAAAACGCTGTAATTATAATCGTTTCTCGTAATTTGAGTAATTTTGGATAGTTTTCTTTTTCCTTTCTCGACTGTCAAAACAAAAGACAGCGAAATATTCTTGGAAGTTCCGTACAATTGTTAAAACTATCTCGAATCCCTTCCGGGAAAATTTCAAGTAATTAAAATCTCCCATTACTTCTTCCCTACAAAGTTTTGGCAATTCTAATTCTGTTTGATCTTTGGTTGAAAAATAGTTCTTCTATTTGGTGTTCTGATAGAAATGTGTTTCATTTAATATCAATAAGATTAGATTTGAAAGCATTTCACGTCGGTAGTTTTCAGTTAAGTATTTACCAAACATTTTGACATCCCTCCATTTTTTTTTTAAGCGACCCCCGAAGGGAGCTGCTATTAGGGTTCCCGTGTACGTGTATGTTACGATCTCCACAGTCTCTAACTAGGAGTCAGAGTCCTCGAGTCATACTTCTTTGGACTCCCCACAGCCTAGAGGCTTGGAGTAAAACCGATTTCCTGTCAATTTTCCGATTTTACGAGACCATTGGCCGAGTCAGGAAAATATAACAATTTGGACAAAATTGAGGTCTCTTATACTGAATCGACTGTGATGAGAACGAATGTGATACCTTCAAACTCATTGTGGCCACTTCTGGTTCAAGATGGCCACTGGCTACTTCCCCGAATCTTACAAAATGGGGTCTGTCTAGACATACTAAATGAACTCATTATGGGCATCGCTTGAGATTGACCTGACCCTTGAATTACAAATGAGTCTTGGATAAATTAAATTTACTCGCCAAGCAGTAGCGTCATTTTTAACAACGTATTTGTTAGATTACAAATTATACAGATTCGTTTGGTTTTGTACATACTTATTTTGATACTGTAAAAGATCTCACAACTTAAATTCATTGTTGCTCAACATTTTTAGAAAAGGATTTTATTTACTGTATTTGAATACTGATTTTTTTTAAACCATTACCTGTTATTCTTCGTGTATTTCTACATTATTGAATCAGTTTTTCCATTATGTTATTTAATTTAAATAACATAATGACTTAATAAAAATAAAATAAAAAATATTGAAATAAACACATAATGTTTTTTATCTCTTTAACTACAAATACATGAAACGAAATGTAAATAAAAAATTTACCAGAATCAATTCGATCTAAATATTTAAAACTTCTCAATAGAGAATTAAGAAATTTGTATATGGGCTTTGATATTCTTGCTACTGAACAAGAAAGAACATTAAATATGCGGTCATGTAAAGAAAAGAAAGCAAACATTGAGAGGTGAGGACTTCGTGTTAAAAAGAAAATGCAGATAAGGCGACACTTGATGTCGAGAGATCATATTTGTAGTCGCAGGACTAAGCAGTGGACTAGTTTTGGTTTGAGATGCTTCTCCAATAAGAAAATCCAAAGAAAACGCCCGTATTACAAGTTTTCAATTATGTGTGTTCCGTGGCAATGCGATGAAAGAATTTTCTTTAAATAACATTAACATTAAATTAACATTAAATCAATTTTTTTAAAGTTCAAAATTTAAAAATCCATTCAAATTTCTTAATTTGTTGGGCAAATTATAAACAAAAGTAAGACAGATAATTGGCCAATGGTTCTGATTCGCCAATTTCTGACCAGCTGATACAGTGGTGGTCAAAATTATAAATAAGGACAAGGGAAAAAATCGCCAAACTTGGTTACAGTTGGCTGGAAAATTATGCAAATTTTATGGCTGGAAACCAACGATAAATGCAGCATTTTTTATTAGTTTTTATGGAAATATATGGGAAATTCACATTCATAAAATGTATTTTGGATTTAGACAGCACTGTGATATGGACAAAATTATAAGGACAATGCTATTTGTGTGTTCTAAAAAGCAAAATTTGCATGTTTTTTGTTCAGCACACGGCACTCCCAGACGATATAAATGCATAATAAGAGTTTGCGAACGTCATATTCTATTTTTTCAGTCATGCCACTAGGTACGAAACTTTCGGAGTTTTAGAAAGGGAAAGTGGTTGCTTTTAAAAGTTCAGGACTTACTCTACATCCAATTTTGACAAAGCTGAATAGATCGAGAACGGTTATCTATAATTTTCTTAAAAATCCCGAAAAATATGGACGGCAAAGACGTATAGGTAGGCCATCTTCTGTTTCTGTGCCTGTGAAAAGAATGATAATAAGGCGAGCTTGCTCCAAAAACCAAACATCAACGGAAATTAAACGGGAATTAACCTTACGATGCAGTGTTCGAACTGTTCGACATGTTTTACAAAAACAAAAAAAGGTTCGTTAGGAAAACTTAGATCACGACCACGTCTTACAAAACTTCATAAGAGACTGAGGATGGAGTTTGTCAAAAAATGCATTACTATGGAAAAAGAAGTGCGATGATATTATCTTTTCTGATGAGAAAAAGTTTAATTTGGATGGACCAGATGGTTTTCGCTACTTCTGGTATGATCTCCGTAAAGAAAAAGAAATTTTCGCAAACCATAGATTTAGAGGTGGCTCAGTGGCTGGTCTGAAGAGGTTTCGCAACTGGCGGAACCACTGCAATAGTTTTTGTGCAGGGCAAAATGAAGTCTGAGAGTTATATTTACATATTGGGCAATAATCTTTTATCAGAAGCACCGTCAATTACAAGTGGAGACTTTTTGTTCCAGCAGGACAATGCCTCAGTACATGTTTCTCAAACTTCGAAAGCATGGTTTGATGCTAATTTCGTGAAATTACTTGATTGGCCGGCCAGAAGCCCAGATCTAAATCCAATGGAAAACCTGTGGGGTATTCTGGCACACGAAGTATACAAAAATGGTGTTCAATATCAAAATAAGCAAGAACTCATGTCCTCTATCGAAAAAGCCTGGAAAAACATTTCTAAAAACGTTCTTAAGGAACTATCAAACTCTATGACGTCAAGACTGATGAAAGTGATTGAGAAGAAGGGGGAGATTATTAATTATTAGTATGTTTTAGGCCAAAAACATTCATTGTCCATATAATTTTGGCCAGTTTTTACAATGACATTTTTTGTTTAATACGGAAAATCATTCATATTTTGCATTTTCCAATGTTTTGCATTCTACAATTCTATTTCTTTCATAAAATTTCTAGCATAAAAAAGCATTTTATGTGTACATTTCACTTTATTTACTTCAGAAATAAATTTTTTCTGTGAAATTTTCAGTTGTCCTTATAATTCTGACCACCACTGTATGTGGTTTTGCAGACAAAAATAAAATTTAAAAATCCGAATTGCATTGCAGTGATACCATTTTGTTTTGATACAAGAAGAGTGTGACTTTCTCTTATTTAACGAATCATTTACGTTGACGATTTTTTTATTATTAAACGAGCTGTGCCCGCGTTGTCACCCGCATTAAATCCGGCCCTTCTCGGTAATGTTCGGTTCTCGTCATGTGGCCAAGCCGCCCCGTCGCCGCTGCCGCACCCTTTGGTTGACGTTTATGTTAACTGTTCCGCTCCTATTGGTCGTAGCGCGATGTTATATAGCCTATAACCTTCCTCAGTAAACGGGCTATCTAACGCAAAAAGGATTTTTCAAATCGGACTGATAGTTCCTGATTTTAGCGCGTTCAAACATACAAACTTTTCAGCTTTATATATTAGTATAAGATAAGATATAGACTTAAATGTTGAGCAACAAGAGCGTTACAGATTCTTTCGTAATTTGTACGGTGCAAAGTATTCGGGATTCAAGATGGAAAGAAGAGAGTGCTATGGATTAAACTTCCACCTGTAAAACAAGTAAAGTCTTTTGTTAATTCTTCGTCCTTAGTAGGCTATAATTCGAAACATTAATTTATGCTGTAAATTAGCCATCGAGCGTTGTGGTATTTTAAATTAATTACTGGTTTTGGATTAATTACAGATATGTGATTTCAAACCTATTATTTAAGTACATTCTGAATGTAGTTTCCATTCTACTAACAGCATTCTACTAATTTCCTTTATTCCACTCAGACCAACCGAAATCTTCTTCTTCTGTTTCGAATATTAAGGCTTATTATTCTTTTGTTTGCACACAGAGAAAGACAGCTGAATCGTTTTATTGTATTGGATTATTTTTTTTGTTAGTTTTATTGCGTTTGAAATCGCTTCATTTTTCAAAGTAATTCTGTTCAAGGCAGTGATTGACAGCAAGAAGTGATTGTTCTTTTGTTTGCTGTAGCGCCCTAAGAACTGCCTTGGAAGATTGTGGAACTAAAGGGTTAATGAGAATCAATTACTCCAGTGTTGAGAAGCGTTTGTTGATCCATGTAGAATGTGTTCTTTCTTCCATTTTCTTGAGCTGAACAACTTTTTGCCGCTGATTGCACAGGCATCGATTAAAGCAGGTCCTCTGTTATCACTTCGGAACACCTTCCCCAACGCAAAGTTGTCATTACAGAAAGAAGCAGCCGCCCCCGTCAGCTTCTTTTGCCTCAACTAACGCCATTACTACCCATTTCCATCACTGAAAACTGTAAACACACTCAGGAGATTCGCTAATGAAGAGGCACCGAATGACTGCCCGCCCGCCCGCCCTTTAAGTACTCGGGTGGCTGACAATAGGCAATGCCAAAAAGGCTTCAAAGTGCTCACTACTCACTTCACTCCAAAGGCGTAGGAGGGATTTTTCGGATTCCACTTAACTGCCTTTGAAAGGCCACGTGCACTTGGGCAGAAAAGAGACGAAGCCCCGGAGATGTCATTTCGAATCTTAATAATAAAGAGAAGCGGGAAGAACTAAAGAGATTTAAAGTAATAAATCCATCCCCTCGTAACAGTTTGCTAATATTAACCTCAATGATAGCAGAGGTCTAATTTAGTAATGTAGAAATATTATATCACGGCTGAAAAGAATTAATAGAAGCTACAAAAGATACTAAAATACACTCCATTGAGATGATTAATTATTTATTTATTTATTTATTATGTGGACCCGGTGGCGTTTCGCTGCGGGGAGGAAGAGGGATCGATTCCCGGCCTCGGCGGAGGGCTGAATTTTTCCTCGCTCCTTTCTCCTCCAAAAGGGTCTCAGGGTCTACCCAGCCCTCTGTCGAATGGGTACCGGGTTTCTTTCCCGGGAGTTAAAGGCGGGCGGGCGTCGGGCCAGCCCCACGACCCCAACTTTGTCCCGTTGGCTTACGTCTGCCGGGAGCCTAACCTCCCGCGCCCCCAAAGGCCGGTGTCGGCCTGAAGTGGGTACTTCAACTTTATTTATTTATTCTTTTTTTGCAACATTGTGGTAATGAGCAGAGAAGCATGAAGTTTTTTGTTACAGTTAAAGAACGCAACGAAGCTTAGGAGATCTATAAATGTGCCGCCAAGTTTCAAGAAGATTCATCCAGCGGTCTGAAATGATTTATTACGTGGTTCTGTATCTAACTGGTTTTAAGAAGCCTCATTTTCATCGGAACTGTGTAGACTAAAAAGGAATTGTGCTTGAACTGTTTTATTTACTCATTTTTCCTGCTTAGAGGTTTCTGCTGAACATTTTAAATAAATAAAGCCATTAAAATACCCGCTTTTTAATGATTAAAATATATAAGAATTATGTTTATACAATTCTGAAGTAGTTAAATTTGTATATATGCCGCCGCCTGCGGTTGGTCTCATTAGTAACGGCGCACGGAAGGACTTGTTGACTTGGCGGAATGTATTAATGTATCAGCATAACCAAGTGTGCAAAATTTCTAGATGATTGAACAATGGGAAGTGACTTAAAAATTGATTACAAGATTTGATCCAGAAACCAGGCAGTGTGAGTTAATAAAAGCGTTGTAAAAACCTTTATTTCTTCTAAATTATATAAGTATTATTTATCTATCTAGAAATCGCAAACATAGATTGGCGCCGAAACGCACATGCATGACAACTTAGTAAAATATATGTTTTTCACGTCAATACTGGTCATACCGTTCTTCAAAATAGGTTACATCTATCTATACATATATGAAGCGTAAAAACAAAAGTTTGTAGCCTATATTTCTTAGCTTAAAATGTAAAACTGCTAAACTAATTTGAATGAAGTTTTTACCATTTGGTAGGAAGTATACCAGGGATGGTTTATATCACTATTATAATACATACTATATATCTTTGGTATTCAAACAGTAAAGAAAAAAAACTTCAAAAACGGGGCTTTCAAGAATTACGACAAAAGTTATAAGCGATACATTTAACTTTTGAACCATTAAATCAATTTTAAATGCATGTATTTTATATATATTACATATTTACAATATCAGGGATAGTTTATAGCCTCACTTTACTACTACCTTAGGTACTCAAGCAGTGAAAAAGAAATTTAAAACCTCAAGGGATTTCACAAAGTAACACAGTTTATCGCTTATAACTTTTGAGCCATTAAAGTAATTTTAATGTGATCTTCTGAGTTCTGTAGAGGGTTAAATTACGCTTCTTTAAAGGTATAAATCATCTCTGTATCCCCTAAGGAACAGGAATAATAAGACATCTTTTTTTTGTGAATATGGATTTCACAAAAGTAGATTAAAATACAGTCGAATCCCGCTATAGTGAACCTTCTGCGGACCCAACCTGTCTCTATATTGTATTTATATAATATATTTGTAATATAAATATATTTATATTTATACGATTGTATTTATATTGGAGAGACAGGCCGAAAGCTAAAGGACCGCGTAGGTGACCACCGTAGAGCGTTGAATAAAAAGGACTTAACCTATAGAACTGTTACTCACATGCTCGAAAAGGGCCATACATTGGATTTGAAAGGAGCTTCCATTATGGCACGAGCGAGCAATGAACACTTACGCAAATGTACTGAGTCTGTATTTATCCTCATCAATAACAAATGCTATAACAACCAAATTTCCGTAAAACATATGTACCAATATGGATTCCCCTTAAAATCTAAGGACCATATATACTGATTCTATTATACAGTAGTTCATTTTATAAATTTGAGTAATTTATAATCCTTGCTTCTTGATGACATTTTTATTTTTTATTTTTTATTTTTATTTTTATTTTTGTTTTTATTTTTATTTGTAATTTTAATGTTTAATTTTATTTGGAATTTAATGTTTATTATATTAGTAATTTTAAAATTTTATTACTTTCAGTTACATCTAAAAACCTTTTTGCTCATTTGTTCCCTAGAGGCCGCTGTTTTGTTATGTTTTCTGAGTTGTTTGTTTGTGTTTTTCTTGCGAATGTTAACGGTCACATTGAGAAAGATTTGTATAATATAGCAAATCGAAACGTCTGTAATTTTGATCATCATTAATTTAAATGCATTAATTTTTGTGTGTCTGGCCTTTTCTGTCTTGAAATAAGCTTGTTTTAACAAATATTTACTCATTTCTCTTTATTATATTAACTTATTACCAGATTAGTTTTGTATTGTACTAATACCAATCACTGCAATTGCAACAAGAAATATTCACCAGTGTCAAAACTTTCAGCAGAAATTAACTAATTATTGGTCTGACTTGGCTTAAGAACATTGCAGTAATGATTGAACATTTTTTTCCTTCCACTGTTCAAAGTTCGATTGGTTCTCTGCTTCTCTTTCCCTAAACGTCTCTATTACTTTGAGGCATTAAATGGTGAAGTAATTGAAATGTCACGGAGGCTTTCTTTTCTCCCGCCTGATTTCCTTCTTCAATATTTTAAATCTTTTCAAGTGTTTTTGATCTGATTAAGTGCATTTTAAAGGCGAAATACCCTTTTTCCCCTTGTCAATTCACGTACACAAACACGTCGTTCATTTTCAAAAAAAAAAAAAGGACTGCAGTAGAGTCCCGATTATCCGAGTTAATGTGAACCAAGACTAACCCGGATAACCGAAAAACTCGGTTAAAGCGAAAATTGTAAATAAAATAAATCGTGTAGGTTTAAATGTATATTTTAACAAATACAAAAGTTATACACCGCATTCAATTTATATCGTTACGATAATTAAAGAGTTCTTTTACTGAAAAAAGTCCTTAATTGTTTTTTTTGTTTTACGTTACTTTGGCGTTTTTCTGCAGCAATGTTTCGCCATTTTTTTTAAGGATAACGGTATTACTGGTGTCGCTTCTTCTTGTTGCGCTTTCGATAGCTTTCAGTCCATCTGTAGGGGAAATTTTCATATGTCGATTTTCATCGTCACTGTCTTCATCATCATCGCTAGATTCCTTTTCCTTATTCACGATCCTTTCATCTGTAATGTCTTGCTTGTTCGTCAACGTTTATCCAGTCACATATATCCTCTTCGTTGATTGGTGACATCAAGTTCGGAATTTTTTTCGGTAGTTTTAAAAATGGAAAATGTAGAATCAAAAAAAAAAAAAATTCCCGCAATATTTGATAGCTCGGTTAAAGCGGAAACTCGGATAATCGGGGCTCGGATAATCGGGGTTTTACTGTATTTGCTTTTTGTCTTGTTCATTTGCTCCAAACAGGCTTTCAGGTTTTTATTGTTGCTTATAAAAATAAAAAAAATATATATTCTTCAAGGTTCTTTAAAATTTATTTAGATTGAAATTAAAAAACTTGTCTCTGTAAAGTAAAAGAAAATGCTGTAGTGGATCTATATTTAATTGTGATGAAGAACCGGATTTTTTTAGGAAACAAAAATCTTGCTTAGAGGTGTGTGTTGATGACTTTAAAAAAAATTCAATGTGAAAATTGGTTCCTAATTTCCAAAAGATAAAAACCTCAAACAAAATCTTAAACCTTCCAACCAAGAAAAAAAAAATTTCCCCTCCTTTCGGGAACCATTGCTAGCTAATAAATTTCATTCTGCTACTCCACATTGCTTTTATTTATCTAAACATACTCTAAAACTCATTAAGTCAAAATATGCGTTACATATAAAATAAAACTGTAACTGTAACAATTTGTGTAACGTAAACCACTTAAATAATCATTTAAAAATGAAAACAAGATCAGAGAAAAAAATGTCAGGTGAAAAATGTGAAATGTTAGGAAATCCGAGGCTTACTCATGAATTTAAAATAAGTTTTGCCATGTACCTAAAATAACATTATTGAACAATTGACAAGGGAGCCGCACAAGATCTCCGAAAGCTCCTGTAATGTATTTTTAGATTTTTATTATATATTTTTTTAACGAAATTTTATGTGGTGTTATTTTCATTTAATCTAACCATACTCATGATTTAAGTATTCGTTTCAATAGTTACCTAACTTTGTGAAATCTATGTATTTGGATAAAAATACGTTAATTTTCATTTATTACCAGATCTTCACTATTCCGAATATTCTTACACAACCTGTTTCATTTTGTTTTCTTACAATTTTTTCTTCTTCTTTTGCTTTGGGTGTTTTATTTCCATCAGCGCTGGCTTCGTCGGAATAAAGTAAACATCCCAGGAACGATTGAAGCTACAAAACCCTTCTTTGGAATTCAAAGAGCGAACAACACTTAAGCTGAACTGGCATCGTTCAAAGCCTCTGTTTCCACTGGATTTTATCAACTTTTCCCTTCACTTGTTCAAAATGTATCTCCTGTAGGTTTCAGCAAAAGACAATGTTTTATTTTGGTGAAAGAAATCTCAAAAAAATGAAATATTACTCAGGTACTTTTTTTTTATTTAATTACTTACTAGCAAACATGTGATCACATGATTTCTTGGATTCTGAAATAATTTTCTCACCACCCGTGACCGCGAGCGCGTCTCGGAGGCATGTTTGATCGTGATATTCCGAGTATCACTTGGTGTTGCTGATTATTTGCATATATGATTGTCACTCGAAAAAGCTTTCTAGAAATGGCGAAACAGGTTGTACGTGTCGTCTTTTTAATTTGGACAAACTTTTTAACCTTTAAACTCATTGTGTTTGGCCCATTTTTATTATAAACAGTAAAAACAAGTTTATATGTATTTCAAGGGGGAAATTTTAAATTACATAACTGAGAATTATTTACAGTATAACTCAGGTTTAAGTTTATTTTTAATTAAACTTAAATAAGAACACTCATAATAAAAATGTGTGTATTAAGTACGTATTTCTAAGCATATGATATGCATAACTGTAAAACTGTCACTTTGAAAATAAAGTATTCATTTTTATAGAGATTTCTGATTTCGTGTTTTAAGAAACTTTGATTAAAATACTGTATACCTATTACAGTTCTAAGATAAGTGAAAAGCAAAGACTCAACAAATTTTCACTAATTTTCCATCACATTGTTAATCGCTTTTCCATGAATGCAAATTTTCCCTTTTGTTGACGGCTGCGCTTTACAGATTTTGAACCTAACTTTCAACATTCTTCTGAAATTGACTCCTTCTTACTAATGACTGCACATTATATAGTTTAACTTATATTTAAGCTACTCGCTGTTTCTGCTTTTGATTTTTGCGGTTTCTCTTTCACTTCCCGAATAAATCTCACTTTTTCCTCTAAAGAGTAACTTTTATTCCTCTTATTACCCAAGGCTGCAAGAGAGAGACTGAAGTAAATGAAGGGAACACACATTTCATCAATGCGAAAATTCATTCAGTTGGATTCCCAATTTTTGTCTCTGACCTTTTCATTAAAAGCCGCCCAGAAACCTTTATGAACGCTACGATTATGTATTGATACGGAACACTGAGCTACATATCAATGAAGCTGGGAAATATCTACAGTTTGAAAACATAATTTAATCTCGTTTTCAAAAATATACTAAGTATAAAGGAGAATTACGTGTAATTCAGCTACTTATATCTCAGAAATAATTTATATGTAATTAAATACAATTTTCGCCAGGACCTACAAAAATATATATATATAAACAAAGAGAGAGAGAGAGAGAGAGAGAGAGAGAGAAAGACTGAATTCAATCCTGAGATTCCCCCTTCTTTTTTTTTAATTGGTCAAAACAATCGTATGTCATTATAAAACTTATTTTCAATTTTTAAAAATAGATTCTTTCTGCAAGTTCCTTTCATAGAATTTATTCATTAGTTATTTACAAAAAAAAAGCCTTAACAGAGGTTTGCAAGAACTAAATGCAAACAAAAGGTGTTTGTAGGAAATAAAAAGGAACTGGGATGAAAGATAGAAAACCGATTTGGGACTCAAGTTACAAAGGAAAGATAAATAGAGCGAAGATGTTTCGAAGAAATATTCGCTCGGTCACAAGAAAGCGGTGTTTTCCAGGATTATTTTCGTTAAGTAGATGCAAGAATTAAACAAACAATTTAAAGGAGATTTCGACAACAAAAGGGACAAAAGAACTGGGTCAAATTCAGACCAATCAGGAGAACCACTGTGAAATCGAGACGATGTTTTTGTTCTAATTTGCTCCAATCTGAATCGTTCAAAATACTGGAAAAGTATTTTTTTCGTAAATTAAGCCCTTTTTTTTCCAACATTAAAGAAGGTATCGGGTAACGATTTTTTCCGTCATTTACTTAAACAAGAATCTAGGCAACTAAAAACTGAGACTGTTTTGCTGAAAATATGCCGAACTATTGCTGGAATTTTGTTGACTTGGTGCTGAACAACATGCTGCATTTTCTTCTGGCTTTCGGCTACAAGTTTAGCACCTCTACATGCTATAATTAGAATAAATATATTTACTGTATATCTGCATTTACAATCTCTATCATTCATAATACTTAATTATTTAAGAACTTGTTAGGGATTAGATAAAAAGATGAGATAACTCTGAATTTAGGATCTGGAACGTGTGAAATTTTCTTAGTTCATATTAATAAAAAAAAAAAAAATTATTAAAAAATCCTTATATATTCAGGATTTATAAGCACTTTCGGCCCAGTGATACTTAATCTGAAAAATGCTTCTACAGTTATCGAAGGTGAGCTCGCAATCTGAAATGGTTATTTCTGCCTTTATTATTTATTTATTTATCTTATTGCTTACGATTTTTTTTTAAATTTATTGTTTTCAACAAAGAAAATGAGTTTGCACAATAAAAAAACAACAACCAACAACATTAAATTAGGTAAAATTACGTTCATCGTAAATCAGAAAAACATCAAATCATAAAATTAACAACCAAATTTAACATCCAGTTTACACAACAAATGAAACATCCACTTAAATAAGAAAAAGAAGAAAAAAAAATATACAAAGCTTAAAAATCAAAAATGTTAAATAAGTACATTTTTAAATTCGTGTTTCGTTCATTTTAAACTTATTTTTTATGCGTTTAAAAATAGTTTTTAATTTCGTAAAAATATTTTATTTTACATATGTTTTTAATTTAAATTACATGTTAAGTTTGTTTGTTATCTTTTAAATTGATGAACCTAAATTTATCTACTTTAGTAAATTTTATTATTGTGATTTTGTATTATTTATAGCTATAAATTTATATTTATAGTTGTGTAGAGTTTATCAAAAATAATTTAGGACCTGACGGCAATAATTCGTTTGAACAAAGATACAGATGAAACTCAGGTAGGTGTCAGACAGGGAGATAGTATCTCTCCTAAAATATTTACATTAGGGTTTTAGGAAATGGTAAAATAATTAGAGTGAGGAAAAACGTCATCAATATTAATGGTGTCTGTTTAAGCCATCTTTGGTTTGCACATGATTTACTTGTCCTAGCTAAAGATGCTACGAAATTGCAATTCAAGAACCAGCTAATGAAAGCTTAAAAGTTGGATTAAAGCTAAACTCACAGAAAATGAAGATTATGTTTAATGGATTTATTAATAGGCATCCAATTCAAGTTGATAATTCTGAGTTAGACGAAGTTAGCAGCTATGTATACCTTGGACAACAAATTAGTAAGGATGGAAGCATTATGGCGGAAATTATTCATAGAATCAAAGTCATCTTTGTCAGAAATACTGCAAGGAGCAATGCCACTATGTTTAAAAAAACTTTAAAAATTTTAAAACAACTCAAAGAAGCTTGGAAAGATGTTTGTTAAGAATCAAAGGATTAGACCCTCAAATAAAATGTATGGGTGAGACAGCAAACCAGATTGGTTGATATCATTACCATTATGCTGGCCGAACACGTAGCAATATGCGGCAATATTGCTGGGCAATATTGTTTAAAATTGATATTGTCAGTTTATATCACGCGCGAACACACAGTTTTGTGTAATCGAGTATTGGCCTGATTATTGATGCTTAACGGCGCAGTACAAACTCACTGGGACAATATTCCCAGCGATTGTACGACATCGGTTTTATACAATTTATTTGCGAATAAAATGGGAGCGATCGAGTGTTCTTACGTGCATTTAGGCCTAATTTTACGAACGTACAGAATCGCTGTAGTATTAAACGCCTTCCCTCTGTAGAAATCAATTAAGAGTCTTTCATTATCAATTGACAAAATGTTTTTGTTTGAATTATCTTTTTTGGGCCGACCCATTTTGATGATTTTATGCCTTCTAGCTCAAAAAAACTGCTCGAAGTGACTTTCCTATCGTGAAAGCGCCGCCTTCCTTCTACGTCACCATTGTCACGTGATTTCATCCGTTCATGTGATTCGCTCGCGCACCAGCAATACTTCTCGACAACTAAAATTGTTCCTATTTTTCCAGCAATACCAATATTCTTGAAATGGGCAATATTGTTCATTTTTATTGCTGGAAACGGTTGTCAGCAATAAAAATGAGCAATACTGTCCAGCAATATTGCCGCATATTGCTACGTGTTCGGCCAGCATTACAAAGAATGGAATTGGGCTGGCCATATAGCAAGGCATAATGATAATAGATGGCCAACAGAAATTCTAAACTGGATTCCGATGAATGAAAGGAGGCCGAGAAAGCGTCCACAAGGTAAATGGGAGAACGAAATAAAAAGTTTTAATGGATTCGATTGGAAGAGAAAAGCTTTCGACAGAAAGAACTGGAAGAATCTTAGAAAAACCTTCATCCTGCAGTGGATTGAAAATGATGATGATATACATTTACATACTGTGTACGCGCGATATATTCATCATTTGCATGTATCATAAATATTTACATAATATTTTTTTTGAAGCATAAATTAATGTTGAAACTAAATTGACTTATCGGGAGAGGCGGGGCAGGTCTGAAAGAGCTAGTTGAATAGCGAAACAGCTGTTACCTGTTCCTCCCCCGCAAATGAATCAGAAAAAGGCAATTTGTTTGTTGTTTAGTCTGTGCTGGGCTCTTAATACATTTTTAAAGATTTTAAATAAATTGACTCTTTTATTATGTTAATTACTCGACCTAATGCACTTTACCGTTAGCTGTTGGCACTTGTTCGAAGTACCTTGTTCCAGAAGGTTTAATTACTGGCGGGAAAAAGAGGGGGAGAGACCAAGAAGTAGAACGTACAATTAAAAAAAAAGCCAATCTCTTTACGTAGATAATCAGATAACATTTTTGAGATAACTGCTTCTTATTTGTTGGTTTTGGAAAAAAAAAAGCAGCTCTTTTGCATTTTCTGGGATTTATGCTGCTTATCTTTATGTAGATTTTAATTTATTCATTCTTTGCCATTTCCTTCGCGTAATGATCTTTTTTTTTTAAAGATTCACTCCTCATGGGACAATTAATTAAACAACTGCTTGGAAAGGAACAGCAATAGACGTTAAAACATAAATAAACATAAATTAGAAGGTGCCATCTGGTGTTACAGAAAAGAAATATTTTTATCTCTTTAATCGTTCAAGAATATACATTAACATTCTTGCAGCCTATAAGAAAAAAATATCGATAATGCACGGATAGACTTTATATATTCCAACATTTTTTTATATCAGTAATCAGCAGTGGTAAAACTAGAAACAAGCATATCGTACTTATAAAATGCGATAAATTATTATTATCATCTGTGTGATAATAGAATATTTTTTTAAAAAAAGTCACGTTTTCATTATTTTTTTTATTAATTTTTGTACCCCAAGACATTGAGCTAAAAGCAAAATGAAGTGGATATTTTGTTGGTTAATTAATGATTTGGATTTAAATGCACGAAGCACCAGTACCCTGTTTATTTTGATCTGTTTAAATGTTCTCCCGATACTGTATCAATTTCAAAGACAATTCAATGAAGTAAAACGATTGAAAACTTAAGAATAAAATTTATTTCGCAATCTTCTGAGTTGAAGATCACAGGCTCACTTAGTGTACACTACGATACATTGCCATTTATCCAATGCACGCATTCAGAAAACTGCTCAGTGTTGCTAAGAATGTAGAGCAATTAAGATGCATTGCTTCCCTTTTTTTTTTTGTTTGACACGATTGTCTTTTTGTTTGACACTGGTGCTGTTGTTAACGAAAAAGAGAATGTGTTTGTGCCGAAGATTTATTACCCGACGAAGTTAATCGTTTTACCGTGGGTCTAAAGATAGTTCTCAACAGTGAACTCAGGAATTTCCTTGTTTCTCATTTATCTACAAAAACTAATTGGTAGTTCACGGATCAGTAGCATTCAAGGAAGAACAATGTATATGTTAATCGCCGATAGGTGGCGTGGCGGTGGAAGACAGTGACATACAAGCAGTGAAATCTCTTAACATTTACATGTCGGTCTTTGAATCAGATTGTCCCGTGTTTTGCCGCAAGAAAGTTCTTCATTCGTTAGCATCAGACTCAGCCGAAATGCTGAAATCTTAACTAAATTCTAAGTATCAATAAAACTGGGCTAAATCTAAAATACATTCTCTTTCATTCTAACATGAAGGGTAATGAAGTATTAAGTTACTTTTAAATCATCTTAAGAAATATTTCAGGATATTTTTATGTGTTTAAAATAGACTGTTATATTCCTTTGTAAATCACAGGTATTTTTCAAAGGATTTTATTACACGCAATAAAAGCAATGAAAAAGTCTGGTGTGCCGCGGGATTCTGCAAATATAAAAGTGCACCGTGAAGTGTGCTTAGTCCCAACTACGAATGGGTAGGTGACTTTAAACATAGTAATATTACCCTCAACTGGGTTTCCTCAAACTTTAGTACAATATAATTTACGCCCATGCTTTCAGAATTTTTTTGGAACCCACCTCCCATCCCCGCATTTTTAAAATTGTATGGAAAGGATTTTTTTCCATTCTTTTCTCGGTCTAAACCAAACCCGTCTCGACCTTCTCCTACATCCAACAGTGAGCAGTGCAAGATGTTTAGTTTTATTTGTTTTGTTTCTTTACAAACAATGTTTAAAAAATCCGAGAATTTTTCCAAACGATCTTAGCCGTCTTGACCTTCCCCTAGATCAAGGATACCCAAATTTAGTCGATATCGACCCACGGCATTTCCCGAGATCGAAAATCACTTAAAATCGACTGGAAATTGTTAATGCAAAAGCATATTAACATTACACCATTGCATTGACTATTTCTCAACTCGGCATAATATCTTAAGGGCGTTTCACATCAATCCGAAAATCGGACGGTCGGATCCACGAATCGGACGTATTCTCTTTCACATGGCCACGAAACTCTCTCCGACGTCGTCTGTATGACATGTAACATTCAAATCGTTCGTAAAGACGACGTTTTGTGGCCATGTGAAAGAGAATATGTCCGATTCGTGGATCCGACCATCCGATTTTCGGATCCATGTGAAACACCTTTTATACAGATCAGTTAGAGTCGTATGATCTTGCCTCAAAGAAACCTTGCTAAATATCCTGTAATGATGCTTACATATGAGTTTTATTAATTAAAAGAAGGGAGGAGTCGATAAAAGATCCAGGATTCCTTGAAAGGATCGTCAATCAAAAAAAAACACTTGGGGATTCCTACCCCAGACTCAACAGTGAGCCATTCAAAGCTTGACGTTTGTTCAGCATCACTGAATATACGAAAAACAAAGATTAAAAACAATGAAAGCAACAACAAATGATAAATAACTTCCTCTTTATATATTTGTTGTTATGACTGTTATGTTGTTGGAGATGGGAAAAGAAAAATTGCTTTAACCGTTTTAATTAAATTTCCAGATTGGGGATGGGGGGATAAGGGAAATTAGAGCCCGCGAGTCACTTGGCGACAGTTTCATTGTAATTAACCGTTGGATTCCTTCTTTGCAATCTGTGGTTTTTATCATTAACTAGCTGTATCCGGCATGCGTTGCAATGCCACTCAAAGAAAGTGTTTGAAAATTAATTTTAATTCTGTTTATTGAAGTGCTTTTGGATACACAATATTTTTTGTTTTTCCGTCTGGTGCATACACGAATAAATCACAAGGTTTTCAGACGCGTGAGCAGGCCACATACAGCTGTCCATGTGTGAAGCATGGATTATCCAAATTTAGTCTACACACTTGTAGCGATTGTTGATGGTCATTAAAGTGATGTTGTTCATCATTAAATGCGAATCGCACCGGAAACTGCAAACGTTGAAACCGGAAATACACTCATTTGTTGAAACGCCTCGATATATTGTAAAATAGTTCTACTAATTCAGAAACCTTCGCGGGCGTGCGCACAACAACTCACCAAAGTTTCATCGCGATCTGATGAATGGTATAGGAACGCATACGGGACAAACAAACAAAGAAACATTCATTTTTATGTATTAAGATTAAAGAGAGCATTGAATCACAAAATTATTTCGATCAACAAACTGCAGTTCATGATTTCTTCTCAATTTCTCCGTTATTCCTATGTTATCTCTTATTATTGCGCGAAGTACTACTAACTCTCCTCTTTGTCCTTATGTTTGTTACGCTAACCGCTAGGAAGACTTTCTTACAATTTGGAACGACTATTATTTCTGGTCCAAACGTAGTTCACACGAGTCTCAACCCATCCCTCGAAGAAGCAATCTTCTTCCATGGCGTCAATCAACAGTTTAATAAGCACTGTTAAGCATATTTAAAAATTCATTGGTTTTAGTGCTTTTTGATATTTTCACGCGCTAATGATCCATGCGGATTTTCAAATAAAAAAGTTAGATCATCCCTAATCCATAAATATGTATGGCAAGTTTGAAGAAGCTTCATACTGCGGTTCAAAATGGCTAAAGTGACTGAAACGCACATGTGATAAATTTTAGGAACCTCATCTTCCGAGGGAAGAAGATTAAAAACTACCTTTTCTAATATGTAGGGGAGATTTTCCAAATTACATTATGATTCTTACTTCGGTAATAATTAAAATGACTGCCGAGTTAAGAATGCCCGTATGTTGGAAAACAAACACTGCAGACAACATCTTTCACACCTTTAGCTTGGCATTTAGTTCCAATACTTCCAACTTCATGATAATAGTCTGCCTATACAGACCACAGCCGCACAATGCATTACAAGAACTTTGATTTTTTAGGCTTCTGATACAAGTATCAGAAGCTTTATAATCCCCGCTATGTCCGTCTGTCTCTGGACACGTATCATTAAAATATCATTAAATATCATTAAGCACAACAATCACATTTATAATAATAAAGAAGTTAAAGCAATAATTCATCATAAATTACGTATCAGAAGCCGTTGCGAAGCATTGTAATTGGTTTACTAATCGCTATCCCTATCTTGTTTTATACTAAACGGTCATTATATGTTTCGAGAATCCAAGCTCGATTCTCTTTCTCCTAATGAATTTTTGACATTTTTTAGGCGCAAAAAATTGCTTGACAATGATCCGTACGAAAAGAATTTTCAAATATTAGAGTCAGATTGTCTCTAATCCGTAGATATTTGGAGAGTTTGAAGGTGCTCCATCCTGATTCTTTCTTCTTTTGAGAAAAAGAATCGAGCTTGGATTCTCGAAACATGTAATGACCATTTATTATAAAAAACAAAACAAAGTTCCGAACTTTGCGAGGCTGTGATCTTTTTCTTTACTTAACTTCAATTAATTTGCTGCATAATTAGGAATTAATAAAGTCGCTTATATTTTTATTTGTCGTTTGCCAATTGTCATAACAGTAATGATAAATATTTATGGGTAGTAATGAATTTTTACTTTTGCAGATTTTTCGTTGTGGACATTCCTTGGGGAATTAGCAGAGATTCGTAACGATTGGACTTTAGGTGATTACATAGCGTTTCGTTAATTATCTTAAAATCTCCTAAATCCTGTTTAAATTCAGATTTAATTTCATTCGTCGTATCGCTTGGATTAAGCATTCACGAGCCAATAATAATTCATTACTCGTGCAAGAAAACCGAAACATACGCTTTCAACAATAATTCACACCCTCTCCTGTCCAGAGAAAGATTTGAAAATTACGAATTAAAAGCTTTATTAGGTAAATCTTGGCTTAAGTTTCTGTATAGGTTAATTTTTTTTTTATATATATATGTAAAGACTTACTCCTTTCGTTGTCTTGATTCAAGGACTTCGCATTTTTTCCTGCTCTAAAGTTAAAAAACAGTTACCAATTAAAAATTCTTTTCAGAAGTTAATCTATTTAAAGTTAATGAAGCTTAACAAACGTCTACAAAGAGAACCCGTCAAGGCGTAATAGGCTTAACCAGAAGCCACCCAATTAGTTCTGTCGGTTTTCCAATCATGGTTTGTAGTTTTTTTGTCGGGTTGTTAAGGCAACTCTACTGAAGTAAACAGAGTTGCAGAAATGTCTTTGCTGTTTCGTTGTAGAGAAACTACGTAGAGTTGTTTAATAACGACACTACAAAGGCGGATTTAAGTACTACACAGACGATTCCAGCACCAGTTACGTCTCTGACTTGTCTCTGTTTTCATAACTTAGTACTCAGTTGTTGTGCATATTTGTTTTTTTCTTTGGACTTAGTGCCCAATATCTTCCTCCATTTCGTTTACGAAGTTTGTGTCTTTTATATTTCCACTTCAGAAATTCTCTGCAGCTTCTCGTGCCTGAGGTTGGTGACATCTTCTCTCGAATGTTCTTTTCCTTCCATCTAGTTTATTATCTTTCTACAGCCGCTCTTTTTAATATCCTTTCTCTTTGTTTTTCTTCTTAAGTTTAATCTATATTGTAAGCTTTTTATCTTTGTGCATCTGTTCTGTCTTAACCCGGAACAGTTCCAGACGTAGGACTAAAAGATTCCGTTTCTCCTTGCTTATTATTGATACTGTTTTGTTTTTTTCCTCTGAAAAATCAATTTTCTCTGACTTATATATTTGTAGTTCTGTCGTTTTTCAATTTATTTCTTCAAGTATGTTTGATCGTTTATTTCAACTTCTTCAAATAACGAAGTTTAAAAGAAAACAAGGAAGGACTTCTATAATATATTAACATTCAGAGGTTAATACACATGAATAAAGTAGCCTAAAACTTCCCACAACCAGAAACAAACGGTGTTGTTTTATAATTTGGACGAAACTGCTGACATTCATTTCTGGATTATATACCTAAAGAAAAATAGCTTTGTAACGTTTGCTTTCGAAGAACTAATATATCTGCATTCAATCTTTTCCGGTAGTAAGTTATAACAAATGATTTTGAAGTAACATAATAGTTAGTAACTTCATAAGTAAGGTGACCATTTTTTCTGAAATGGAAAGGAGGACACAAAAAAAAAAATGTTATCAGGGGTATAAACCTATCTGTTCAAAGCTTTGAAACTTCACATTTCAAAAAGGAGGACAGAATTTACAAAAGGAGGACACTTCTCAAGGGAGGACAGAGCTTCGAAAAGGAGGACGGTTGGTCACCTTATCATAATCATCTTTTGCAATTTGATCTACAGTCTTATTAACAGGTACTGCATGTACACTTTAATCCACACAAATTTTAATATCATTACAGAATTCACTATTTGTACAACTGTCTACTATATTGTCCAAGCAAGTTTTGTGGTTTTTCTTGTAATTGTCTTACTGTCTTTTCCTACTTTGTTGTTGTATTACAGTAAGCGTTGATCTGGGCTTCATCAGATTTTGTGTTTATATACTAGCGCTGGGAAAAAAAATATATACTTCGTTTCGTTACGTAAGTTGGACATTCATGGCGCAAATCATTAGTTAAGTTAAAGTGTTCCACTACAGGCCTATGTGGCCCTTGGGGTCGCGGAAGGTAAGGCTCCCGGCGTTCCATGACCAACTGGTGGTCAGCCCAACGCTCGCCCGCCTTTAACCCCCGGGAAAGAAATCCGGTACCCATTCAGTAGAGGGCTGGGTAGACCCTAGGACCAGTTTGGAGGAAAATGGAGCGTGGACCCCCCCCCCCCCGCTACTAAGCCAAGCGCCCATATCCACTCAGCTACACGGCCCACTTGGCGCAATCATATATGGTTATATATTTTAATACGGTTCGTTCTTAATCCGTCAATATCAATAACATGTTAGTAGAAAAAGTGAGCTAATTCCACTTTGCGAAAAGAAATCATCTATTCATACATTCTGAAGATGGTTTGTTTCGTTCATTTCGTCGTTCTTATTGCGAAATCTGTTTGCGTTTTATAACGCTGTAGTTAAAAAACTTAACGAACCTGTTTAATATTTTTGCTTTGTAAAGCTTAATTTTCAGTAACATGCAAAGCTTAAGAATTTATTACATAATTTTATATCTGAAGTACAAGTTGAATAGAGTCTTTGCTATACTTTTTCTTTTCTTCAAAAAAAAACACAGAAAAATAGATTTGTTATCGTAAAAAACAATAAACCTATTTTGTAATCGAATATTACATTTATAATTTAGTATTTTTTTCTTTCTCTTTTTGAAATTGTGTCCTAGTCAAAATCGATGGCAATTCTGTCGTTCACGTAGTATTCAGAGACGACTTTGAATCCAACAACTTAGAAGATTAACGGCTGTCTTGGGTTTCGTTCGTCATTTAAGGCCCTTCAAATGAAGGACAATTGCAAGACGAAGACCCTGATTTTTGTCCCCCCACTACCCAACCCCTGCTCTCCGACACTAAAGATAACGAGCTCTGTTTGCTCCAGACTTTCATTACAACAGCCCTCATCAACAAGAAACAAAGAGTTTATCAACTCTCAAGTCGCCGTGGAACCAACGCCACTTAGCCGAAAGCGGATAACGAGCTCCTACGAGACTGTTGTTGACCAATAACATGTCGACGTCAACTTTGTACTTATGATTAATTGGAACCAATCAACTTCGTTAGGATTTTTTGGAACTTACTGAGGCGTTAATTGCAACTTTTTAAAAACAAATGAGTTTTGGGTTGTTTTTTTTTAATTTGTGATTTACATGTAAAAAAGTAAAATTTGCTTCAAAAGTGACAAAGAAGTGGAAATTATTTGAATTAATTTCTGATTCCAATGCAAAAGTGTTTTAAATCTTACGAAGTTGCCTTATTCTTAGTAGGATTTTACGTATTTTTTAGGCACACTTGAAATTGAAAAAAATACTCCTTTTGTTGACGGTCTGAACTGGGCTTTTGTTGTCACTCCTTTAAAACGAAATAACTTCATTCAGAATAGATGAATTTTTCATGGCATTATCAAAAACCACTATTTTTTTAATAACCACTATTTTATCTAAATAATAATAAAAAAAAAAAACACTTTTTTTTTTAATTAAAAAGAAGATCCCTTAAATTTTTGATAAAAGCCACTTTTTTCTACGTTATATCTTAAATAACACTGATCGAGTAGAATTTGATCGGGCTAATTATGCTGAGATTTTGATATAGTTAAAATAAATACCCAATGTAAGAACAACGGCAGACGTTGCGGTTCATCAGACATATTTTTCCTTATTTGTAAACGGAGTTTGCCAAAACCAACAACAACCATTTCGAACGAATCAATTCGCAGATTTCTTAGACTATTAAATTTGTACACAGAACAGAAGATCTTGTTTCGTTATTCAAATCTTATTTTCGCTTACTCTGTTTTCACTTACCATTGTCTTACAGGTTACTCACTTGTTGTGAATTAGATGAATTAAATATATCATAGTGGCGATGGTGGTGGGGGGCGGGGGTGTTTAATTGTCTCTTAATTAAGATCCGTCGTTTTAACATCAAAGCACTTCACTTAAAAGGGAAGATGCTCCGTTGCTGTGACAACCAATTTCCTTTTTAACACGGCAAAATTAATTTTGGTAAACTGGAAAAGGTTTGTACCCAATAGAGTTTTCTCATCGCGTCTCCTCTTACCTGAATAGCTGCTTTAAACAGCTTTTCATAATGAAATCTTTCAATGGATGTTTACGGGGGTGGATTCTTGAAAGGGAGTGACGATCGTTTTTTGTTGAAAACCATTTGCTGAAGGAAGTAGTTGGGGGGAGGTAGAGGTGAAGAAGCAATGGGGTGATTACTTGTTTACGGCGGTCTGTGTAGGTGGAATTGCGATTCTCCCCGTCTTTGATAATGACTCCGTTAATGATGCAACTGAGCTTCGACATTTCGTAAGGAAAGAGGGTCAATTAGCGAATGGGAAAATAAAACATGGCTTCATTTCTGCTGGTTACTTAGCGATGATTAATTCTGCCGCTGCCGCCGTCCAAGAAAGAGACCAATCAGACTCATCCTTTCAATGCTGTTAGCCTGTTTTCCTTCGACTTCGAATTTTTTGGGTTAAAAAAGATCATTCAAATGATTATTTTCTATTCGTTTGCGTTTTGCAGAAGTTTAATAAAGAGGTTACGTGCGTCCAACTTATCTTCCCAGTTTTCATTCTATCCACTATGTTAGTAATCTCAGGAGCCTCACTTTCCGTGCTGACAAATTCTTATTTAAAGACAGGGAGTGATACATCAACCTTAAAGGTAAAGAAAAGAATCCTAAATAAAAAAAATAAAAAAATATTTGATGACCTGACTTAGGGAGTGGCGAGTGAGGCATTTTTTTGACAACTGGTTTTTAGACAATTTGTTAGACAACCTGACAGATGCAATAAATAGAATTTGTTTCCTAATTACTTTTTCGAAATTTTTGTACAGAAATATGACGGTATTTTATAATTATAGGTTTGCTTTCATTATTGTATCAGTAATTAAAACAAAAGACAAATAAATAAATAAATAAATAAATAAATAAATAAATAAATAAATAAATAAATGGAAATAGAAAGGAGAAAACTCAACTTTGAAATTTTGCCTCCTGCGCGGAAATGATCAAGTTTATTAGGTCTAACAAAAAATGTATTTATTCGTGTAATATATAATCGAATTTAACTGGATTATTTAAAGAAATTGACAATAAGCAGACCAATGCCATCAGGTACTGTGAAGACACTCTTAAAGAGCGTGTATATATAACTGAATATAGAGTGAATCAAAGTGACTGAAAACTAATAACAATGTCACACAACTGAAAATAGTACCATAAGTTAAAAACTTGTTCCAAATGCTTCGTTTGATTCTTACGTTTGAATAACGCATCGGGTATCAACCTATTAGCGTTGGCGTCAGGCACAGTGCCGCCCTAGGGCCGAGAGTATTGTTTTTCAACCAAAAAAAAACAACCACATTTTACCACCTCTTTAGCCAGAAAATATATAAATATTTATACTAATATTTGTCGTATTAAATTTCTAATCCATCTTTATAAGGGGATATATAAGGGGATATATAAGGGGAGTAGCTTATCACATTCTACATTGTAGAAATTACTAACATTATTAATTATTACTACTCCTACTAATATTACTTCTGTTTGTAATTTTTTTATAATAATAATAATAAGAATAATAATCACAATTTTGTTTTTCAATAACAAAATAAAATAAAATCCAATTAGGAATTTACTAAAATAGCAACAGGTGCTTCCTTATACATATGGATTACACTAAAAAAAGTTAATTTACAAAAAAAAACTTAAATATAAATCAAATAATATTGCCCCACAGCAATTGAAGTGGGAAATATAAAATCTTTACATTTTATATTTTGAAGTAATAATTACGAAATGAGAGTTAAAACTGACAAAATATAGTAATAAATGATTGATATAAACAGTAAATATGTAATAATACTTGTAAAAAATTGATACGATTAGAAGAATAAATATAATCAGAAACAAATAAATAAAAATTAAAACAGCACAGTAATAAGAAAACAGTTATTATTTTATTACATAAGTTATTTCGTATGAAAATATTTTTTATTTATAATTAGTCATTTAATCAAATATTTTTTTAATCAGGAAATGTTGTGGGAGTTATTAATATTATTAATTTTATTACTACATTAATAATCCTTTCCAATATGAAAAATGGGTGATATTCGCCGGAAGTATTGTACATACTAGATAGTTAAGTTTGAACTGCTTGATAGTTCTGAAATTATAGTGTACAATTGTAAGTAAGTAAGTAACAATAATAATAATAATAACAATAATAATAATAAAGTAGACAATAGAAAACTTGTGACGTTTAATCAACAAGGAGATTATTAGTTCTACTTGAAAAGTATTTTATGCAATCAAAATATGTTTAAATATTTATAATGTAAGGAAATGGAATATGACTGCTTTACACGCTCTCGAAAAATTGCCTCAAAATGCTTGAAAACTTGGCTTTTGCCAGTTGCAGATTGACTGAAAAGCGATCGCTTTACACCTGTGAGCGGCAACTCGCGTTTTGCTCTCGTTTAGATCGTGATTAACAATACTTGTCGACGAAGCGACAAAAAAAGTTGATTTTGCAGCTTTGTTTTGCTATTAATTCTTATCTCATTTCACAACAGAGAGAAAGAAAAAGGAAAAAAAGATCCCAGAGGAAGAGAATGTGGTGAATGAAGCCATGGATTGAAACCACGAGCAAAGAATATCCAGATTTCAGCGTGAAGTTAACACTGTCGTAGTTTCTAAATAAATTTTTCTCGCCGCCAAGAGCGCTGGTGTCGACTTTCTTCTAGTGTTTGCCTGAATTTAGAACTTGTTTTACTTAGAGCAATAGACATGATTTTCGGGCAAGTGGGAGATTTTCGAGCACTTGCCGGTTTCAGGCAAGTTTACAGGAGCGTGTAAAGCGGCCGTAAATTAAAGAGTCAAACGAAATTTGTAATTGAGCAAATGTCGATTTTGTTTTCAAATTATTAAATCTACCGTCGACAAAGAGGCAGAAGTTAAGGAATGACGTTTTGAACGTATCTCTTGACTCTTTATTGTTACCCAATTTTATTTTTTTGCTGTTAATTTGCAGTCAAAACAAAATTGCAACTCGATTAATATTAGGATTTTTTTTATTGCTTTCTCCTTTTCATATTACTGAAATTTCGAACAGTATCTTAATTACAAAAGTTATCAACACAATCTGGAAGGAAGCAAGAATTCTTCTGAAACTTTTCGAGGCATTTGAAGAAGTGATGTTAAAATCTCTTTCCGTTGATTAATTAAAATACGAATAAACCACATCGCTTTAAAGTAACGATTTCATTAAAACCTCAAAAGTAAATTAAAGAAGATATTAAAACGCATTTTCAGTGTTCAAAGCCTAAGGAATTGGATAGAGCTTTAAAAAAAAAGGTGGCTTTTATCCTTCTTTATAAGTTTCATGTAGCTTCAAGGTAATTCAAAAAGAATTTAATAAAATATTCATAAAACGTTTTATTAAGTTTATCAGCTGATCTAAAACTTAATTGTAATTAGAATTCATAAATAAAAAATCAAGAAAAGTTTTTAAATAAAAAAAAACAACAACTGCTCTTTACTTTAGCTTCGGTTCTTATATAGTGGTCCAATTTTTTAAGAAAATCAATAGATCTTTCTTAAAAGAATTTAAATTTTATATAAAGATTTCAGTTGTATAGCTCTAACAGTTTTCAGTCGCCTTAATTACATATGAATAGACAACATCCAGACAATTTTTGGCTTCTGGTTCCTAAGCTATCAGTTAGAAATGTACCAAAATGAAAATACAGTCGGACCTCGATATAAGGTCGCCCCGCATATAAGGTCACTTTTGTAAAGTCGGCTCATTGAATAGGAATTCTATGATATGGATTATCGGATATACGGTCAGGTCGTAAATACCATAATCGCATATAAGGTCACTTTTGTCTGTGATTTCAGAAATTTACACGTATCTGTGTTTTATGCAATTTTTTATATTCATAAAAGTTGGAGCTTGGTGTCAAACACATGCATTTCAAATTGCTTTCAACATGCTGGTCTTCAATTTTCTACAAATAGTGTGGATGAAATAACAGATGAAGATGATGAAGACGATATTCCTTTAGCTTTGTTAATACAAGATCTCAGAAATCGCGGCTGTGCTATGGAAGGGAAAAGACAATACGTGAGAATTGATGATGAAATTGCTACCATTTCTCAAGCTTCGATTTCTGAAATTGTTTCGCAAGTTTTAGATTCCAATGCAGTAGAAAGTAAGGATAACGACAGTGATACTGAAAGTGAAGCGGTGACACAAGCAGAAGCACTCAGAGCATTAAATGTCGTAAGACATTTTTTTACGAGCCATGAGGGAGCTGAAGAACATTTTCAGAAATTACAAAACTTAGAAATCATTGTATAAAAGTTGAAACCAAAATCGCGACAGTCCTGTACTACGGATTATTTTAAGTAAGATCAGTTGCTTACTTAATGATATGGATTATCATTAATCTTGAGCATACTAGTACTATTTGTATACAACTTTATTCCGAATTAAAAATTTTAAAAAATAATTTCTTTCTGATTCCATTAATTTTAATTGGTTCAACTAAATTAAAAAATTATAACCTAAAAACTGATATTTTTGTACATATTAAATTTTACAAATAATTATACTGTATTTATATAATGCTTATTTATTGACAAATGCTTAGAATCGGTTATAAGGTCATCCCGCTTATAAGGTCTTTTTCGCGAGGTCCCAAGGGGTGACCTTATATCGAGGTCGGACTGTACGTAAAAATTCATACAGCTGTCTGTACACTTTCAGCTTAGGCCCTACAAGTGTCTTCTAATTTCTGAAGTAGCTCCAATAAATTGAATCCTTTTATATCCTCTTCATTTATTATTATTCTTTCCTTGACTATTTCGTTAATTTGCAGATTTTTACTTTAAAGAAATCTTACCAAATATCCCAAGCGAACAAATTAAATATCTTTTCGAACTTTGACCTCATCTTCATCAGCTACAAACATTAGCATAAATTGAATTCGAACCATTCTAAGCGTAATCTTTAATCCCTACACAATTATGAATTATTCATTATTTTATGAAAGATAAATCCTATAATATTATCCTATCTGTAAAAAAGAAAAGAATTTTAGTTATCCAAAAATATTATTAGTTTTAATTGGATATATAAGTTTTTGAGTTATCGTTATGATTGTTAGAGATTCATATTTCAATTTAAAATTATATTTTAATTTTTTTTGTTCTAATCCCTTTTTCTCTCCGATTAAGGTGTGTAACAAAAATTAGACCAAATTTCTAATACAGTAAGCAGGTAGTTGTAATCTTATCTTATACTTAATATACAATATAAAGCTGAAGAGTTTGTATGTTTGAACGCGCTAATCTCAGGAACTACCAGTCCGATTTGAAAAATTCTTTTTGCGTTAGATAGCCCGTTTATTGAAGAAGGTTATAGGCTATATAACATCAAGCTAAGACCAATAGGAGCGGAGCAGTAAACAAATGTCAACCAACGGGTACGGCGGCGGCGACGGGAAAAAGAAATATGTAAAAGAAATAAAAGGTTTGCAGTCGCCTGCATTTGCTTGAGTCACGACCTCAACTTATTATCTATGATTAAAAATTTTCAATTTTTTTAGAAGCTAATAGGATGAAAGTACGTGAATAAATGTTTGTCTTTTCTATATCAAAACATTGCAAGAATAGGATGATCGAAGTAAAGGGACTAAACGTTCATCCACGAAATTTTCCTTAAAAATTGGAAGCTCTTTTCATTTCGGAACAACTGAACATCTACGAAAGTGGAGTGAATTGTTCTGATGAAGTGCCAGCATAAAAGAATTAGTAATTTCTTTAAAAAATGCAATTCATCTCTTCGTTTTATCTAAGCAGTTTCTAAAGCAAAGTTTGCCCAGTATCAATACAATGATAAGAATAGCTGAATTGGAAGTAATATCAATCAACGGAACAGATTGCGGCGCCCTCTCAAGCAGAAAGACTGTTGACTCAGATGATAACCGAATGTTTGTCCAGTTTCAGCCAACGACACAAATCTCTGTTGTGCTATTTCTTTCCCACTGGATATCTTTGAATGGTCAGTAAATGACTCAAATCGTATCGCTCGGATAAATCTCAAAATTAGATAGAAACAATTAATTTTGATCTCATAACTATTTTTTTTAACTTTATAAGGCACCTGTACATTGTCCTATCAAAAAACCTTGATCACCTCCTACAATAAAAGTAACATATAAATAGGCCCATCTTAGAATATTTAAATTGAAAATAAATTGATTTTTTACTATGTAGAATATTGTTTTGCCAGATGTTACTCGATTTTTTTTTAATTATTTTATTTTGAAATATACAGTGTGTACGTAAAAAAATATAATTTTATGTGTACTGCTTAATATTGGATATTACGAAAAATGAAGCCATACACCTGAATATGATAAATAATTTATACAACAAAAAAAATAAAAATACACGACGTTTCGCCGTCGAGAGACAGCTTCCTCAAGTCAAATATACAGTGTGTACATTTCCGAATAGTGATATATTATTGTGCATATTAATCTTAAATGTTATTCCGAAAATTAATCCCAAACTATGTTAATCTGATTTACGGGTCTCAGCTGAAGTGAGAAGGACACTTGCAATTTAAAGGAAATAAGCATTTAATAAACAGGCAGCAAATATTTTCTGTAAATGTTAATAGCCTTTTGGGCTTTAACAAATATATAGCAATTATGTTTTGCGATAGTAATAGCAGTAATTGCTTAATCTGATAGTAATCATTTTATCTGGTGGCGATGGTGACGACATTATCACTGCTACATCAAGAAAAGCATTATAAAATATCTCTGCCGCGCATCCTCTGCGTAAGTGTATTTCCCAAAGGTGAAAAATATTTAAAACTGCGTTGGCAACTTGAGGTCTTGCCCGACTTCTAAATGTTGCCCCCTAAAAACCAGCGAAAAGATGTCGACTTTTTTGTTACTTATTTGTAGTTAAAATAATTACCAATACAAAAATTAAAAACAATTACCAATACCCTAAAAACGTTTGGGCAAACAGTTGCAAAAACAACGTCAGGATAAGGTTTTTTGAAAATAAGAAAAACGTGAAAAAAGTGGAAATTTCTGACGGCCGCCATTTAGAAACGGGTAATCCGATTTGGTTGAAATACAATACCAGCCGAGTCCTTAAGGATATCTAGAACCCATAGCTCAAAAGCTCAAAATTTACGACAGTTACCCACGTCAAATTTTGTGGTCATGACCGACTTCTAAGCTCTATCCCCTAAAAACCCGTGAACAGATTTCGACTTTTTTATTACTTATTTGAAGTTAAACCGATATCCTAAAGGATGTAAAAAAATTGTGGAAAAAGCTCTAAAAACAACGTTAGTATAAAAGGTTTTATAAAACAAAAAATTCGTCAAAAAATGGAAATATATGTATATCTTTTGTTCAGTAGGGTTCAATGGAATATGGTTGAATTGCAAAAGAAAAATACAATATAAGTTGAGAAGATGCATCGCAACAGGAGAGTTTAATATTTTGTTCATCACTTATGGTGAAGAGTCATTCTCTAATTGTTTTAAAATGATAATAAATCGTTAAGTCCGTGTGTTTGTCCTTCTTAATAACTTCTGAACAAGTGAATCGATTTCCTTGAACTTTGGCATTGGTATTTATGAACCAAAAAAGAAATTAATTTTTAGTTTTCAAAAATTTGACTAACACAGTATTATCATTTACAGCTATTTCCTTTATATATATATACAATATATTTCGGCAAAATTTTGTGGAAAATAGTTTTAGGCTCTCGGCTATTTCTCGATTTGTTTAAAACTTCTATTTCTCACTCTTGCAAATCATCAACAGCCAACAAAATTGAAATTCTTTCCAACAATGAAAGTTGAATTTTTCCTTATTCTAATTTCTCATTAAAATGCTCCCGTAAATGAAGGCACCTTTAGTTGTAACGGTCAGCCAGTAGTTAAGTTGGAACTACTGGAGATGGCCTCTCTCCCCTGCACTAAAAAGATCATTGTGTAACACGAGGAAATAAATTCGCGTTTTCTGTCTTTCTCTAATTGCATTTCGCATACCTGCCCACGTTAATCGCTTAAATTAATTGCAGTCAAATTTCCACACAAGTGAACCTGAATAAAAGCAAGAATAAAAGGGGTTTTAATTAATGCCGAGGAAACTATTTTAACATACCCTAAACGAACATCATGTGGATTTCATAAATAAATGTTTTATAATAATAACATTTTTTGAATTTCATTACTAAATAATTGTCTTTACTGTTTGAAAAGAAAAAGCAACTGCAGAGAAGACAGATTTTTTTTCTTTTTTAAGTATCTGTGCTTACAAAAATATAAAATTATTTCTCTCTTATTAACGAGAAGTCCTTGTAAAGACCATACTTTATTTACTTGAGTGCACTATTAATTGTTATTTATTTTTTTTTAGACCGGTGAAAATTAATAATATATTTCTCAATTATATATTATTATTATTATTATATATAATAAAACGTTATTCTGTCTGTCATTTTGTCATAAGACTAAGTTTTTCCAATTTTGTGACCAAACTATAAGAGATAGATTGGTCATGTAAGTGGATAAAATGTAGATCTTTTTAAGACAAACAAAATGCTACAAAAATCCTTCGAAAAAGCTTTTGGTTTCCAAGATGTCGCCTTTTAAAGGGTCAAATTTTGACTTTTTCTCAATTTTAAATGAAAAGTATAAAAGTTGCAAAAGAACATTATAGTGAGAAAATGTTGGTATTTGAAAGTTTTATCGAACGATATATCGGTCATTCCCAAACGTTTCTGCGTTTGCAAGATACAGGCAAAAATATTATTTTTCGCTTTATTGTGGCGCCAACCAGCAATACATCCGGAGTTATCCGGAGAAGCCACCGGACTGGGAATTCTCCGATGATATCAACATTAATTTGCTAAATAAATAAAGTTGTTTTTTTTTTATGCTACAGACGCAAGGGTTCCGGAGCGAAACGACGGTACCCGGCTAGTGTAAATATAAACGATTTACTTTCAAATATCATTGCTGAAAATATTAAAGTAAATATATTTACATAAAGTCGCTTAAACCATCTAATGAAACCAAAACCCACGGAAATCTGAAATGATCACTAAAATAGATCATGATATTTTGTTAACATCAACAAAAATTCAAATCTTGTTGACCAAACCGAGTTAAAAAAAAATTTTCCCGAATTAAATATAGTTCTTTTTTCTCCGGTGATAAATTTTAATAAAAAATAAATACTTTGTTTTTGTATGTACAGTCGGACCTCTATTTAACGAACCTCTATTTAACGAATTTCTCTATTTTGCGAACTTTTCTTTGGAACCAAGAACATTTTGCAAATTTCTTCGTAAAATAACCTCCAAATAGCGAAGTGCATTTTCTATTTAACGAACTTTTTCGAGGATACAGCTGAGGGGAAAAAGAAGAAATTAACGATGATGTGCTGATTGATGATTATCTTTCACTTGATTTTGAAATTGAGACCTCGGAAACACTAAGTGAATCGGATATTTTGGACAGTGTGAAAAATAAAAACAATACAGCAATGAATTGCGATGAAGATGAAGATGATGAAAATGGAAATGATCATTATGAAGAAATCGAAAAAAAAACATTCGTATGATGAAATGCTAAAGTCGTTTGAAACAATCCGACGCGGATTACAATTAGAATAAAACACACCTGAAGGGGTTTTTGGTGCATTGCAAAGATGCGAGAAGTAATATAAAAGAAAATAAACAAAAAAAAACTCAGACAAAATTAACAGAAATTTTATTAGTAAAATTTAAGTACGCATGTTATAATGTATGCTTTATGTCATTAAAATTATTACTTTTTTAATAATATTTATGTTTATGTATTTTAAATCTGTTTTATTTAGTTTAAAGTAATTTTAAAAGGTGAATCTCTATTTAACGAATTTTCCATACAACGAACTTTTTTTCGGATTTAGCGACTTCGTTAAATAGAGGTCCGACTGTAAATGTAAATATACAAACTACAAAATCATCATTCTTTACAGATTTGGAAAAGAATGATTTCAACAGTTAAGCAAATGAAGTGATAACTAAACACATTAAACAAATGGTGACAGACACGAAATAGAATAGCGGAAGGGGCGTGGTTTAAAAGCGGATATTCAGATTCTAAGATTAACTGAAATGGAAGTATTAGTAATGAAAAGCATGGAATCCATTTAAAGAGATAAAGATATTCAAGAAACGATCTGCTCTGAGATATTCAAAATCTGTTAAATGATTGGTCCTTCGTTAAGATACTGTTATGCTTAATCTAATTCATTCAAAAACAAAGCTTAGATCATTGCAAAAATAACCATCAAAATCCATTTACCCGTTAGTAAAAATTTTATTTCATGTTATTGATGAGAAAGAAAGGCCCGTGATCGAATCACGCATTATCAATAATTTTCTGTGCGTAAATAAAGATAAATTCTTAAAAATAAGTGAATTCACATTTAGTACGTTTAACAAATACATTAAAAAATACAGAGAAATGTTTATAATTATCAATGAATCTAAAATTGTTTTTTTAAAGATTGTTATTTTTAGTGGCTGTTCTATTACAGCCTCACCTACAGGAAACCTTTGCCAATCACTTGTAACGTTTGAATGTGGCTGCTGTCACAGTCAAAGTCTCCAACTGGATCCGCCCTCATTGGTAATCAGCCGTTGAGGGAAGTGGATGTGACACCTGACTGTCTCTTGTACCTTATCTGGGTTCAACCCATTCATCATGTGACTCCCACCCGCGCGCTCTTCTCTAATCTCTCTGTCAAAAGAACACCACTCGATAATACACTTTGGAAAAGAACAACTCCTTTTTGTAGAATAAAACCATTAAAAAAAAAATATTGAACCTTTGTTTTTAAAGCAAATGTCGTTGTAGCATTTTAACGCGCTCTGTTACTAATCTCTTTTGTTAATTCTCCTGTTGATGAAAAAAACCTTTAGCGAAGAGCGAAGTAAATGAAGAAGGGTAATTGGCAGCACCGTGGAAGAAAAAGCAAAACAAGGAGCAAATGTCGTTCGATTTTACTTATCTGTAAGATTTCAACCACTGTTTTTTTTTTGGTTGGAAGAAAATTCCTCCCTGAAGCCAAAATTCCAGGAACAACAAACACTAACAAAATATGTATCAGCTATTATGCATACTACATAATATTCTGTGTTTTAAAAGGTTGATATCCAGTGCTTACTAAGTGATATCCCAGGATAACTACTTCACGCTCATTCGCGTTCGTCAGCTGGGAATAGTCAGCAGTAAACACCAAGGTCTCAATATGGAGGAGAACAGAAATGTAAGTACAAAAAGAATGTGATACCTCCAAAATTTAAAACAAAAGTTTTTAATTTTCCTTATGTGTTGGCCTCCGCCCGCCTCGATGAATTTTTCTATGCACAATTAAATAAAAGAGCTTAAAATTGAGACCCAGTGTTTATTAAGTGACATCTGACGATAGCTGTTTCACGCTCATTAGCGTTCATCAGCTGAGAATACTAACCAGCAAAACAGCGGAGGTCAGCACATGAATTTTCTTTATTTTATTTTTAATGTGTATTTCCTGTTTTTGTTTTAAGGTTTTAGAGGTACCACATTCTTTTCTAATTATATTGTGTATTTTTGTACACATTTCAGCATTTCCTACACTACAATTAGCTTACAAGTGAAAAACTGTATTAAAAAAAAAAAGGCAACATTTTTTTAAATGAAAATAAAAGTATCAATACCCCTTCAAAAAAAACAAACAACTCAATTATTGAAAAGTTATCGGAGCAACCGAACTGCTTTCTTCATTAATCTATCTTCGGGAGAATTTGTTTCCAGGACAATCTTAACTGGATTGTACTCGAATGAAGTTTCAATGAAAAAAAAAAATAATAAGGAAATTGAATTCGCTACAATATAATAAGAAATCTTCATAACTTTAGTTCAAGTTGCCTGTGGATTATTGGGCCACAAAGCAGTCGGGGATATCTTTTATTTTTAGCAAAATGCAAAGTTATATTACATTTTTGTTAAAGTATTAGGATTAATCTATTAGCGGCTTTGCATATTAGAAGAGAATGCTTTTATTTATCTTCTGCTTTTCATTTTCCAACCATTGCCTGGGTTATTATTTGTACATGTGAAAAATCACTGTATTAAAATCAATAACACCGTCTGTTAGACTGTATTTTCTTCTGTTCAATATATTTATACCGGGTGATTCATAAAGTACTGGTGGTTTTCACCGCCCCATATCTTTTAAACTACTGCTCATAAAAATCTGAAATTTTTTATATAAAATCGTCAAACATAGAAGAGTTATATTTTCATGTTATTATTTATTCATTATTATTGAAATTCATTTTATTTGCGTTCAAACACCCCCAATATATCGACGTTAATATCCAAAAAATTTATTCGACTGTCTCCCAAAAAAGTCATTTGTCAGAATGCATTTTCAAAAAATAAGTTTTTTTTTTTTTTTTAATTAAACAAAGGAATTAATGACAAAAGTGTTTAGATTAAATTTTCCTAATTAGGTTTCTATATCATTTGAATATTGGATCCAGACTTTATAGAATTTAAACAACATCACAGCAGTTATTTAAATATACGATATATTGGGGGTGTTTGAACGCAAATAAATGAATCTCAATAATAATGAATAAATAATAACATGAAAATATAACTCTTATATGCTTGACGATTTTATACAGGGTGTTTCAAAAATACACGGCATAATTTCAGGTATGTATTTCCCACATGTAGACAATCAAAATAGTTCATTACAACATATGTCCGGAAATGCTTCATTTCCGAGTTATGGCCTTCACAACATTGAAAATCACCGGAACGTTTTTCGTATTTACAGATGAAGCACAGTTCACACGAGATGGCATAACAAATTTCCACAATCAGCATGTATGGGCGTATGAAAACCCAAATGCAACTGTTGTATCTCATCACCAGGTGCGGTTCTCCCTCAACATGTGGGCCGGTATCATTGGTGATCGATTAGTTGGACCCCATGTACTTGTAAACAGACTTACGGGGCAGGCGTACACAAACTTCCTGGAAAACACCATACCTCATGTTTATGACGACACTCCACTGATCGATCGTCAGCACGCTCACTTCTTGCATGACGGCGCTCCTGCACACTTCAGTCGTACGGCTCGCCGGTACTTGGATCGAACGTTTCCTGATCGATGGATAGGTAGAGGTGGCCCAATTGCTTGGCCTCCACGCTCACCTGATCTGAACCCTCTCGATTTCTACTTGTGGGGCCATTTAAAATCATTGGTTTATTCGTCTCCGGTGCCTGATTTGGAATCCCTTCGGAATCGAATTGTGGCACGTTCTGAGGACATACGCAACATTCCTGGAGTGTGGGATCGTGTTCGCAGGTCATTGAGACATCGATGTGAGGTCTGTATTCAAGCAGGAGGTGGTCATTTTGAACATCTTCTGTAATGGCAACGACCGGCGGAACGAAAAACGTTCCGGTGATTTTCAATGTTGTGAAGGCCATAACTCGGAAATGAAGCATTTCCGGACATATGTTGTAATGAACTATTTTGATTGTCTACATGTGGGAAATACATACCTGAAATTATGCCGTGTATTTTTGAAACACCCTGTATAAAAATTTTCAGATTTTCATGAGCAGTAGTTTAAAAGATATGGGGCGGTGAAAACCACCAGTACTTTCCAGTACATTATGAATCACCCGGTATGTATCAGGATAGGAAATGGTTGAGAATATACAGCCTACAGTAGGCCAGTATTTATACTGTTGCTTACTACAAGCTTTCAGGGAACTGTTCTGGAAAATTAGACTGAGAAGAATGGGGCATCAAAATCAATGGAGACACTTTAAGCCACCTTCGTTTCAAATTACAAACTATTGCGATTCAGTAATTTTTAACTTCAATCAACAGGTAGGGAAAAAAAATAGCATAAAATACATCTTTCTAAATAAAGAATAAAAATGTATTTAATCTGAAAATGAAGACCTATAACAGTTACATTTTGTTCCAAAACTACCCTTCACCGATGGCCCAATGCGTTCGATATTTAATGGAAGGCTGGCTTTTCTTTATTTAAGTGATGTAATTTTTAATATTATCTAGAGATGTAAATTTATAGAAATATAATTAAAATATATAAAAGGTACTTGAGTTTATGAGCGTGTTCTTTTCACTGTCATGTTTCAGATAATTAATCTTTTACCACCCGGGTTTATTCCGATTTTTTTTTTGAGCTAAGAGTTCTCCGCAATTACTAGAAAACTCTTGAAAGTAACTTTGGAAAGATATGATCATTAAAACATTTCTTAACAACGAAGCTCATCAGAGGAGTTCAGCTGATGGACGATGTTTTCAAGTCTTTTATCGGATGAGTTTAGTGAAGGCAATTACAGTTCCTGTGAGATACTAGAAATCATTGTTATTAACAAGACAATTCATCAGTTCAGCACGAATTTTCAGCTGTAAATACTTCTGCTGACAAAAAAATCAAGACAATGGAAAGACTGAAAAGAAGAAACATGAAACACAAAATGAGATTTTGAAGACGTAGACGTTGCTCTCAAATTGTACCGAAATTTAAATGTTAAAAGAAAAAAACCCCACAGAGATAATAGTTTTTGTTGTTAAACAAAAAGAAACTATAATAGACAGTGCTTTGGTCCAATAACGTTTAATGAAAATGCACTCTGAAACGCCACCCCCGCAGCGAAATAAGTAGATTCTAGCAATTTCAGATCTTATTACAAGTTCTGAGCCAGAGATGGTAGATAATTTTCTTTTCCTTCAATTCAGACTTTAGACAACGTTCTCATTATAGAGATTTCTGAACAAAAAGGTCGGTTGACGAGTAAAACATCGACCTCTTGCACTTACAACCCAGCCATTCAAACCATTTGCTCACCAAAGTGTTCCATTACTTTAAACATTTTCTAAGGAACATGTTGATTTATAGACGGTCTGGAATCTATCTACGTATACGTATATAAATACGTACATAAAAGTGATTTTTTTCTGACCCTATCTCCTCCGAAACCATAAGACACCGAAATACAAATAAGGTGGCAATGTTAGGCATAGTATTGAGGATGCTCATATTTTCATAGCAATGTTAGGCATAGTATTGAAGATGCTCATATTTTCATTTTTATATACGTGAGTCAACCCGAAATCACATGACTGATGATCAAACATTAGGTCTCGAAGACGCGCTCGCGGGTTGTGAAAAAGCAGTCGCGATAATGGGTAGTCATCATCATCATCATCATCCTACCCTGGGTCCAGCCGCTAGGCCGGGTCTGGCCGGACAGAAGCTCTGTTCCGAGAATTTAAAGGGGAGAAGATACTGAGGTGCGTTCCCAGCGCTATCCCTCAGGACGCCATTACGGAATGACGTCAGACCGAAGAGAAAGTGAAGAAGAGGTTGACAACATAGGAAAGGAAATTTGAAACATCCATGCTCTCGACCGGGATTTGAACCCGGGTACCGACACACCGGTCACACGGCAGACCGCCACCTGAGACCACACGACCACGCTGGAACGGCCGGTAATGGGCAGTGAGAAAATTATCTCAGAATCCAAGATCACGTGAACAAATGTTTGCTAGTTTAATCTAAAAAGATAATTTATCTCTACCAGAATTCGACAACTATTTACCTTCTATATCCAAAACCATTTCGCTATGGATTAGTGCAGGTGGAGTTTGTTTATTTTTTTTTTTAGGGAGGATAATAAGAGCTTGTATTAACTGTAATCATATCGTTATATTTTCTTAGTCTTCAGAAATGTTATAATGACATTTTATAATGTTATAATGATATGGACATTTAAAATGTAACTGAATTGTTTTGCCAACTATTTTATGAATATTATTATATAGATTTATTTCCTACTTTCCGACGTGTCCGTTTTCCGATGATTCCCGCTTTTTCGACCCTTTTCAATTTCAACCAGAACCCATACATTCAATTCGTGGTCCGCTCTTCGACCTAGTTAATCATGTTTCCACGAACTTCGGCGCACTTATGCTACCAAGCGCGTCATTCGAATGTATATACACAATTGCCCACGTATACAAGACTCAAAATATTTTAATAGTAATATTATAGTATTTTTAAAAACTTATGGCCAAGTGCACCAAACTTCAATTAACTTTAACGGCTGCATTGTGGACGTAGCTAAAATTAGTGAGGGGTGCTGCTGCAGAAAAAATTTTGTTTTAAAATTGTGTGAAAGGAAACAAACATGTATAAAATGAAATTTATCAAGTTTTTATTATTTTAATTTTCATTTATTTTTTATTATTAATTAAATTTTCTTTTTATACATGTTTGTTTCCTTTCACACAATTTTAAAGCAAAGGCTAAAATTTTTCTGGAGCAGCACCCCCACTAATTTTAGCTACGTCCACAATGCAGCCGTTAAAGTTAATTGAAGTTTGATGCACTTGGCCATTAATGTTTTAAATATTTTAGTCTTGTGTGCTCTTCGTTTTACATCTCATTATTAATCTTTGCACACATTAATGTTATGAGCGTTAAGTTTTTATTCACTTTAATGTACCTTTGCATTTATATAGCGTATTTATTTATTTATTTATCCTTCGCATGCATTCGCAAATGACGTAGAGTGCGTAAAGTTCGTTTTTCGGCGGCCAAATCCATTTGCGAGCTAAAAAAAAAAAAATAAGACTGGTTCCGCATTTCCGTAATTTCCGGTTTCTTGTTAGTGCTCTGGTTGAGTAACCCCAACCTGTTGAATAAACCTAAATTTCTGACTTTCGCTTTTACGGTAATGGAGAAGAACAATAAAACTTAAATTCACTCAAAGTTAATCATTGTTTTCTTTGAGAATGGATGGACACTATAGAGAGAGGCGAAGGGAACAAAGTAGTTGCAAAATTTATTGAATGAAGCAATACAAAGCTAAAGCTTCTAACGATACAATAATCATTTATTTCTTATTATTTATTATTTTTATTTTATTATTTATTTATTTACTAGCAAACCATTTTATATATATGTATGTTAGTGGCTCCCCTGCTGACTGAGAAAATGATCCCGGGATCCAATGTCACTGTGTGGTGAGTGTGTGTGTGGCAGGGAAGCCAACTGAAAATGAACGGTTTAGCCTTTAACCTTACATCATGTGACTTACGGTAGACCCACGTCAAAGAAAAATGAAATGTTTGCATCCTCACATTTGACACCTTATTTGTATTTCTGTGTCTTATGGGTTTCGGAGGAGTAGAGGACAGAAAAGCCCAATGTTTTCTTCTGTAAGTACAGATTTTTTTTTGATTTTTTTTTTGTGTGCCCTAATAAACGGCTTCGATATAGATATCAGTTAAGTATTTGAAAACGAATATTTCTTTAAAATGAATAGGTTCTGGCCACCACACACAGTTCTAATGTAAATACATAAATAAAAATACAATAGAATGCGAGTACTTTCAAGATGGTCTACATCTCGTTATCAAGCGGAGTAATGAAATACATATTACAAAAAATAAGAAGTTAGGGCCAACGGACATGAGACTCACTTCTTATTTTTTGAAATACGTTATTCATTACTCCGCTTGATAACGAGATGTAGACCATCTTGAAAGTATTCGCATTTTATTGTATTTTTATTGATGTATTTGAATTAGAACTGTGGTGTGGTGGCCAGAATCTACTCATTTTATATTAAGAAACACAACGTAAAATATTTTTTAATTCTAATATTTCTTTTATTAAAAAAATATATATATTTTAAAATTTTGTTATCTATTACAGTATTATTTATTACTTACTAGTATCGCTAGTAGATAAAACCGAAAATAGAACAGAAATGGTAAATAAGGCAAAATATGATGTACGACTGAATCTTTACATTCATCCAGATACAACATAAAATAAGGAATTACGTATTTTAGCATATACAATATAAACTCTTTACGATCATCAATAGTCTGTTTGGTCTTTTTACAAGGCAACCGTCTTTCTCTGTTTTGCATTTAAGAATCTTCAGTACAAAACCGCTGATTCAGAAGCGGAGAAAAGTCGAAATGTAACAGTGGAATCAATCATTCGAAAAATATTCAATTTCCGGTTGATTCCGACTTGGAAATGAAGTCAACAGAGGAAAATCAGCGAAAAATGAAGTCAAAGGAAACAGGGAGATTCTCTCCCTCGACTGCTTCGGCTTCTGCGAATCGCAACAAAAAGTCTTGAATAGGAAATTCGTGATGGAAGCATCCACTTCCCAAACAGATGATTTGCTGCCAGGCGCCATCGGCTCCTTCGGGGGTCAGAGAATTTCTTTGTGTTTGGTATCTCGGTTACAGATCCATTGAAGCGTTTGTCTGCGACGGCTTATTGTCATCACTCAGCGATATAGAGAAGTTGAGGGACCTCAATAACGCAGGCTTATGATTAAGTTCAGTAGGGATCAAGTGAACCATAACAGGAATTATTGATTCTTAAAACGCTGTTGTTGTTTGTTTGAAATGCACAGTTACAGTTCAAGTGCAGTGAAATGAAAAAGTTTTAAGAGAATAAATAAACGACGTACGTACTTAGGTTAAAATTGTTAGCAAAGTTTAGTGAGTGTAACCAAAGATACAAAGAAAAGTTCAAAACAAATAAATGAAGCGTTAGAAGGTTTTAGGTCGAGAGGGTGGGAGTGTAAAGCTTTTTATATAAACTCACACCGTCTTCCTTCTCGGATATTCAAAAAAAACAACCAAGTAAAAATATGTGTTTATAAAAAAAAAGCTCCACAGAGGTTCCAAGCGTACATTGCTTTTAGGGCTTAAGGACCGTTTAAGTGTATCGTCACAACCTACGCCACAGTTCAGAGAGCCTCTTGCTGTGGTCCGTTGCTAGCATTGCGATTAGTTACAATCAAGCCTGTGTTATTTTGGTTTTTCTTTGAGAAAAAGACCAAAAAAATAAGAAAAAAATACCAGAACACATTTTTAGTAGGATTGTATAATTACCTTCTTTCTGAAACTTCTTTGAGATATTTTACGTGTGGAATCAAATATTTAAAATTAAGAAATACCTACAAACACACAAATGTTCAATTAAAAATTTTTGTATTTAAAACCTTAATAAAAATAATATATACAATACGAATAAAATTTTAAAAAAGTCCTTGGACGTTTCAAAGGCACATGGCCTCCATCATCAGCAAGATGGTGTAACATTGGGAAGAATACGATTTATATAATGATTTTTTTTATTTAGCAATTTTTAGTCCAATCATATAGTTGGTTTTGAATGGCGTTGCAGTCTTTCAGACGTTGTCAGCTATGATTCATTCCGGGTAGTCAACTATTCCTGTTTGGGGATGTTTGATGATTCTTCTTACTTCCTTTTTGGAGGGTTCAACATCGTCCGTGTTCATGGTGTGATCTGTTGTCTTCTATTGTTGATTGTTGTTTCTTCTTTGTTGTTGTTTAGGTTGTCCATCCTACGTCGAAGTTTTTTTCTGAAAAATACTATTTGAGCAATATTTTTTTACACGGTTGTTTGTGGCCTACAGCAGTCCGAATCTCAAAAAATGCAAAAATACAATTTTTTTTCGTCTTCATACTTCTCCTGAAATTCTCAAAAATAAAGAGAAAAAAAAATCCTAAGATGGTCTTTCTTGAAGTCTTAAAAATGAATTCTGATGATTTTTTATTATTTTTTTTTGGGGTCTTCTTCTCAAAGAAAAACCATGATAAACACCGGCTTGACTGTAACTGTTTGCAATACTAAAACTCTAGCAATGGCTCTTTTTGTACATTGTAATTGTTAATCCCGATCTAAACGAGATCAAAACGCGATTTGCCACTCACACGTGTAAAGCGATCTCTTTTAGTCAAGCTGCAACTGGCAAACGGCAAATTTTAGAGCGCGTTTGAGGCTATTTTTCGAGAGCGTGTAAAGCAACCCTAAGAGCTAGGAGATATGCTTTTCCGCCCACAGCCGTTAAATTTATTTCCGGGCGTTCGCTTCGTTATTTATTTATTTTTTGTAAAACTACATTTGTAAAAACAAAACAAAACAATCATTCCTTTGACTGTAGTTTTAATTCTTTCTTTTCATTGAAGTGGCATAACTTAGAAATCACTTAAACTGCTTGGCCGAGCGTTTGGACGTCACCCAAAAACCATTTCTTTGGACATGCACACAAAAAAGGCTTATCTCAGCCCCTCCACTTCCTCTGGAGACACCAAACCATCCGGGAGCTCAAAGACCCTGCGGCAGCCGGATTTTGCCATCCGAGCAATAACTGACCCACCCCTTTTTTTAAGATATAACGCTTTTACGACTTAACTGCTTTTCAAATGTGGCCCAACCCCCCCATCAACACTGATCTCTTTTTTTCCCCCAGTGATCTTCAGTGGTCGTAGCTTCAACCTTTTTCTTCAATGAATTTTATTTTCTAAAAAGACATGGGATTTTAGTTTAAGGAAACCTTCTTTCGATTTCTGATACCCCTCAACATTCGCGGTTCTTCACCACTCGATAAAAATATTCCATTCTTTGGAGTCAGTTTTTTTTCTTCTTTCTTTTACGAACAGGAAACGTCCGCAATTTTTTTTTTCCGGGAAAGGACCCGGAGCGGCAAAATATATTGGCATTTAAAAAAAAAATAATGTAAAATTTTATAAAATGAAAATTGTTTATAAATTTAAATAAAAATATTCCTTTTTTTTTTATTTGAAAGAGATGTTGCAAGAAAGAAATAAAACAAATTGCAAGAAATTTTCAGAAATTGAAATTAAATGACGCCGACACACAAAACTAAAAACTAAAAAAGTTTAACACATTAAAAAAACATGGTACAAGGACCGGTTTCGTTTTTATGACAGGGCGTTCTCAACTATTACAACTGTGTATAACAGGAGTTGTCTTATAAAGGCGAAACCTGTCCTTGTACTACGTTTTTTAATTGTGTTAAAATTTTTTATTTTTATGTGTCGGCATTATTTATTTTAAAACGCCAAATGCACACGTTAAAATTCACCGTTTTCAGAAATTGCGATTTGTAAAATTTTTATAAAGGTTCAATTTTATATAAAATTGAAAAAATGAAAAAAAAATCCACGAGTCTGGGGAGTAATTTTTTCCCATTGCTCCCTTGGGACGCCCAAGATTACGAGCACCAAGAGTTACTGTTTTTTACAGTTCCTTGTTTATTGCTGTACTTCACAAAAAGTGCCGTCAAACCTCAATAAAGGGCTAAGGTCATTTCTAGTAAAAACAAGCTGTTTAAAATGTTTTAGCATTCATGAAAAGTCAGTATCTTATCTCAGTAATTTATAACTGTCCAAATTTGATTTTGGTGTTGTCATTTAAAAAAAAAAAAAAAAAAAAAAATACTGGACCGCAAATTTTATTTGAACCCTCTCGGTCCGACAGTTTTAATGTTAAATAACGATTTCCCTAAGAAATACCTTGAACTAAAGCTGTTCGGGAAAACGTGGTAATTATTCAAAACAACGAACGTGGAATATACAGTAAAACCCCGCTAACCCGGCATCCGATAATCCGGCATCGGTGTAAGGGTTTTTTTTTTACACTGAATAAGCCTTCCGGGCGCTGTATTAAAATATAATACTTCATAAAAATAAATTTTGTTGTTTTGTTTTTAACATTTTCCATCACTACCGAAATCAGAGAAATCACAATTAGAACACAGAAAAATGGCCTGATATCTATTAATAGCCCTTTTGACTCTCTATTTTAGCGGCATTTCCGCTATCCTCGCAATAACGGCTATTTTTAGACGGCGCTCAGTAATCCGGCATTTTCGGTAATCCGGCACTGCCGAAGTCCCGAACGTGCCGGATTAGCGAGTGTCTACTGTTAATGCATTTTATAAAGTGAAAATTTTATATTTCTAAAAAGCAAAAATGAAAACACACCATATCTTATTAAAAATTATATTTAAAACATTTGAAAAGATTGAAAAGGGGTCACTGCGTTAAGGATCCGAAAGCTCTCGACGACAATGTAATGTATACAGCAATTTTTAAATGTTTTAAATACAATTTTTAATAAGATATGGTGTGTTTTTATTATTGCTTTTCAGAAATATAAAATTTTAAAATACAACACGCATTAAACTGATTTTTAAACTACAAAGTCAAAAGAAATACATTTTTCCGTAGTAGGGAATTTTCCTGTGGATATCTAAAAGATTAAAATATAAAAACTGATGTAGAAATAATAGTCATTCCTTGGAACGAAA
>JAFIDM010000179.1:29999570-30010747 GCA_023159025.1 Thereuonema tuberculata | reverse complement strand
AAATATAAAAACTGATGTAGAAATAATAGTCATTCCTTGGAACGAAATATTTTTGGACAATTAGATAACTGGCCTTATAGAGGATTTATAGGATCACTAAAAGAAAACAACCTAAAGATCCTCTGACTCTGTTGTCGATTTTTCAAGTTAATATTGTTAATTAGGTTTTATTGTCCTCATTAATGTTTTCGGAAAGAAAACACGAAGTCTTTACTCTTAATGACTTCTCTTGAGCTGCTAATCACTGACTAATTCCAGCTGATGAGCTACTAACAACTGACTAATTCCAGCTGATGAGCTACTAACAACTGACTAATCCCATCTGATGAGCTGCTAGCAACGACAACTTATACACTTGGAGGAAATTTTAACATCTAAAACTTCTTAAAAAATTAATTTTTAAAGAAGAAAAATGTACTTTTTTTTTTTTTTTTTAGCTTTTTAAAACCTTGTTTTATTTTGTTTTATTATTCGTTGTAATACAGCAGGGGATCACTTTTACTTAAACAGGGTTTTTCTCTCCTTAATATTTAGCGGACTTTGATTTAAAATTAAATTCTTGGTATTTTCAAATTTAATTTCAAGGAACCTTCAGAGATTACCTTGAACTAATCAAATTCTTAAGATGTTTCGTCTACTGTGATGGAACAGTAGAGACTTGTACGTTGTAAATTTGGAACAGTAACAATGGATTTTTTTTCTTCTTTTCAGGCATTAGCGTTTGTAGTTTTTAATATGGATCATGAATTTGAATCGATTTCTTATCGATTATTGGTTTGCGAAACCAATCGTCCCGCTGAAAACTCTTTTAGTATAAGATATCTCTGGTCAGCATCAAAGTCTTGTTTGCTTGAAGATAAAACACTCAGTTTCATCTGAGTCAATTTAAAACTAATTCACTCTGAATAAGTGAATCTTAGTTTTTTTTTTTTCATCAACACTACCTCCTGCGTGGATTCACGAATCCCTTCCTTCCACGCATGAAGAACGGTTAGATGCAACTTCAGTCGCCAATTTCACTAAACAACGGAAACATGGAAATGATGCGCGCGCACACGCAGTGAAGTTAAACGGCAAAGTCAGCTCTTCCTGGATACAAACCAAGCAGATACATCAGCGTTTTACCAGTCGTTTTCTACCAACTAAACTTTAATGTTAAGAAACTGGGAATCAAAAGATGCTATATTTAACTTTACTACGAAAGTGTGACTCATAATAAAAATCAGTCTGTTTGTCTGTTTGTCTGTCTGTCTGTCTGCATCCGTACTTCCTTCAACCCATACCTTTTTGAACTAGTGAACAGATCTGTTTGAAACTTGGCATGCATATTTACGGATAAGAGATGATCTCCTTTTTCTATTTGAAATTTTTTTCTCGTTTGATCCTTGACGAGAAATTTCGCGCGGGAATCTCAAAAATTATGGTAGAAAAGCAGTAGAAAACAGCGAGTCTCCAGCATTCTATACTACAGTATTTTTCAAAAAAGAAGGGTTTGCCATATATGGTCGTTATGTAGCGATCGATTTTGTCTGGAACAAACGTCACCAGTCATGACGTCATCAACTTGAACTCCGAGCAGTCAGTCCAAGATGGCGTCGTGTTGTGATCGCATAAGCAAGGACAAACTTTATTAGCCAAGCAAGAGGAATCGTGTGGAACATTTTTAATTATTTCAAGAGCTGTAATTGTAGAAAATGCAACAACCACAATGTTTTCGTAATGTTTAAAAGAGTTAGGCCTCTATTACACTAGGCCGCCCGGCGGCGCAGCCAGCCGCGACACTGGTGACGCTGCTCGTCATTGGGCATTGATTGTTATGGAGCCTATTAGATTAGGGCAGCCGGTGGCGTCGCCACAAACTGGCTACTGACTGGCTGCCGTTCCCCGCGACCACGTTGGCAGCCACGGGTGGCGGAGAGTCGTGGCGGGGCATTGTATCATACCGAGCCTATTACACTAGGCTGCCAGGCGGCGCTCGAAATCCGTTAGGAATGAACAAATAATTTCATTCCAAGCATTCAGTTCCACTTGCTTGTTACTGTAAGCTTCAGAACTGGAGTCCCAAATTGCGGGTTGTTGTTCAACTGCACAAATGAAATCTTCGGTATTCACTTTTGTGTCCAATAACTTCTGGCACTCTTTCAGGGCTTCTTCCTACTACTTGCTTTTTGTCTTGTCTACACTTTCACTTCCACTCCTTTCCACAGTGACAATCTGCAGTTCACCAGACATACTGAAGTAAAACAGTGCGCAGAAAAGAGTGCGAGGAACACAGAAAACAGACTGCTCGGCTGGCGAGAAATACCGAATTACCGTAGGACCGAACAACGAGTGATTGGCTGCGCCACCGGTTGCCCTGCACGTGTCGCCGACTGAGTCACCGGTGGCAGAGCTGGCTGCGGCGCCTGGCGGCCTAGTGTAATAGGGGCCTTAGTTACGCATTTTAGCAGTTGATGGTGCTGTTACGTCCTGGAAAAATCAATCCATAAGAAAATTTCGTCATAAAAAGCTCTTCTTTCATGAACTCAACTATAGTATATACTGATCCAGTTAACTGGGCATGCTTTAACTAAAATTAATTGAAAGTAATCAAGGCCAACTAAAATTACAGGCTAAGACGTACCAAGATGGTAGCGTTTGTGTAGCAGAAGATTTTTGTATTATTACTATCATGTTTTTCTTTCCAACGTCATGGCCAGTATTTTTAGTTAATCTTGGTTTAGTCAACCTACATAAATAACGCGCATTTATTTATTTATTTATTTATTTATTTATTTATTTATTTATTTATTTATTTTTTATTTTTTTGAAGAAAATGAGAAGTACTTGTGGTTGTATTAAACAGATCTTAAATTCCAAAGTAAACGGAGGATTTTTTTTTGTCTGTATTATTGTGCCATCTTCAAAATAAGAAAAAAAAAAAAATTTAAGGAACATTTAAGGAAAATAAGCTGCAGGTTCTTAGAGGAGGAGCTTTATAACCTCAGGAAACTCCGTCAAGTCTCAAAACCGTTCCCTTTCGACTGTGGACAAAAGAATTGTTTTCATAAATTTCGTAAAGAAAAAAAAAAAGCCACGGAACGTAAGAGGAAAGCCACCACTCGCTACCAACCCATCAATGAAAATTAAAAGTTATGCGGGAAATATGTAACAAGATTCCCCATTAGCCTTAGGCCTACAACTTCCTTCGCTTATCTTAAATAAATAAGGGTTTATTATTGTGTTTAAGTTTCAGTTCTGCGGTTGCTTTTGCTTCTTGACTAAGAAAAAAAATATATTTAATTTAGTGGGGCAACAACTCCCCCATTTTCTTTCTTAACTTATTGTATTTCTGTTTTTGTTTTCTTTTTATTTTCCTGAGGTTTTAAACATGCCAAAGTACAAAAATTATTACTGAGATAATAAAGCGGATACTTTTTTTTAACAAAGTACAGAATAACAGCAGTAAATGTATTTTTAACATATTTATTTTGTCGTCAATCATTGCTTGTGACATCGCTCTCCTATTAAGATCCTCGATCTGCTGCTGAGTTTAAAAATAAACCTGTTTTTCTACGAACGACTTGCAGTTCTCTCTCTTAATTTGAAATCGGATAGACCCCTATTTTCTTTTCTCTATGCAACACAATCTAATCCGCTTTTTCTTCGTTAATAATCCAAGAATATTGAAACTGTTCTTTGAGAATTCGGAAGAATTTACAATAGAATTCGAATTAGTACGATTGTTCGGATTTTAAGATGTTATGTAAATGCAAGTTGTTGTTTTTTTTTTCTTTTATTTGGAGGATTTTGTTTGAAATCTATTACAGTAAAACCTCGATATAACGCTCCCGCAAATAGCACTATCCCGTTCTTTACGCTTCTTTTATATGGTCCCTGGAATTTTTTATACATTTCTGTACACTTTTACCCTCTTATAACGCTTCAAATCCCGCTTGTAGCGCTTTTCTAAATCGGAAATTTTGTATCGAAAAGAAATGAAACACTAAAGATTCTTTTTTTTTTCCCTGGTAGGAGGGAATCTTTGAACTCTGTGAAATGCGGGTCTGTGATACAGCTGTGCAAAATATCGAAGTGGAAATCCCTTTCTTTAAGTGAATAATTGCAAATTCTTCTTAAGTACGACGAGAATCCTATAGAAGTCAGAAGGATTTCGCAGAATCTCTAGGAATTCCCTCATCCAGTCTGCGAACAATAACGAAAAACAGGGATGCAATTACCGATGCAGCGAAGGGTTGTTGCAAATGTAAAAAAAGTAAAATGTGGACAAAAATTTGCTCCGAAAATATATTAGTATTGCTGCTAGTGGTGTATCAATTGACGTTAATAGTTACATGAACCGCATTGAAAATGTCATAATTCATGACAGTAGCACACACACCCGGCAAACCACAATCAAAGATTTTTTTTTAATAGGAAATAAGCTCATATTTGCAGTACATCTATTGCAGAATCATGTATGTTTCCTGTAAAATGGTGTCGAAATCTTTCCCCATCTCATAAATCATTTCCCGTCTATAGCGCTATCCCGCTTATTACGCTTCTATAATCTGTCCAAAATTAAGTAAAGGCAACAGTTTAAAAAAACGTAGTTTTGTAGAAAAAGGTCCAGTGGATAAAAAAAGGAAGTAGACATGCCGACGGTAGGATTAGCGAGGATTAGCGGTCGACTGATTGCTTGTGGGCGTGGCGGTCCGAAATGGGGGAGGATTTCTTCAGATGCCACCAAATTTTGGACAGACTATATATAGGTCATGGTCCCTTGACGAGCGTAATAATGGGGTTTTACTGTATATTCTTTTGAAATAGGCACTCTTTTATATTGTACTTATATTTTTTATTTTTTCAAAGAAAAAAAAAACCTACAACAAATTTCATCCATTTATTAACTGATTTGCTTCATTCATATTTTGAGCAGTTGCTGTCACGTGACTTCCAGACATGAGTAAGTGTTAAGGTGATTTCCTTATATGGCGAACTTTCTTTAGCGATGACAATCTGCTCAAAATATGAATGAAGCATATCAATTAAAAAATGATATTTAAGGCAAAAAATTCATCCAGTAAACTAAAAGTCTAAAACTTAAAACAAAAGTTAAATTAAAGTTTAAATTCTAAAAAAACATACAATAGAATATTGAATTCCATCTGTAACAGTAGGTAGTTTTATTGCCTTGCAACGCGCTTGCGAAATTAGATTGTTGTGGACAGAGTTGACCAAACAACAATACTCTTGTTACCTAACAACCCGCGTACGAATTGTTGCGAAATTCAGTTGTTGGCTGACGTACGCCCGTGCCCACAATTTTTTTAATACCAAAAATAACAACAATTTTTTTTTAATATTAAAATTATTTTTTAATAACAAAAATATAGATTATTTTTTTGTTTAATCATTAAAAAAAATGCCATCAATATTAACTTTCAATTTATTCTGCGAAAGATAATACAAGACTTTTTTGGGGGGAAAATTGTAATGATGGGATATTAAGTCTAAAGTTAAGACATAAACTTAATGATATTTTTGAGATCTCCAACTTTTTACTTCTTTTGTCTATAATTCTTTATCCCAATATATCAACTTCTATATGAATGACGGAAAGAAAATCTTGAATACTTCGTATCAGAAGCGTCATTAGGACTTTTCTATTTGGACATTTGATTTGTTCACGCAGCCCTGTGTTTTAAAATAAAAAAATCTGCAATTGCAAATTACGACTCAAAAGGTTAGGTATTGTTATTTTTCCGTTATACATTAATTTAACGGAATTGTTGCTGAGAAAACTAATGTTTCAAGTATTTCACACTGATAGCGTATTTTACTTAAAAAGATAAGAAAAAAAAATCCTTGGTTCTTTTGTATCTAGGAAATAAAAACTTGAAATTAAATTGCATCGAAAATAACAAAAGAACCAATTATATGTTGAGAGATTTACAACAGCGTACCTCCGAAAATTTAACAAACGAAATTTATTTGAATTACTTAACATTTTAAATAGTAAATTTACGGTATTATTTTTACTTTAAACGTTTAATGTTGAATGGCCTTGCAAAATATATTATCATACCTATATTAGTATATAGGGTGTATTAAAACTCTGTACAAATTTTAATGGGAGATATGGAACACTAAGACAAATCTTTTTTGGTCCATAAATGTATAACCGCTGACGGCAACCTTCGGTGCTAGAGGGCGCTACTTAGTGGCGCTGCAAATCGGCTAGAGAACGATACGAAATACTAAGACAAACCTAAATGAATTAAAACAAGTTTGAACAACATAAAGTTAATTCAGCAATCTTTCTCCCATTACACATTTGTACAGAGAATTTTGATACACTGTGTGTAAACCAATACCGATGTTTAAATGCTTTTCACCAATCTTCAATAGTTTCACGTGGCTATGTTAGAAGCAGACTTGTACTTTTATGTAGTCGCCCAACGTGATTTTGAAAGAAAAAAAGAAAAGTCTTTTGTCGAGAGACAAATAAACAGTCTAGCATAGAAGGAATTGATTTTTCTTGGTTTTTTTTAAACTTAAAACCACTGTGGGACCAGACGCAAAAAAGATAGCCGAAATTTATCTTGAAAATTCTCAATGGAAAGAAGAAATATATGAATCACGTAAGGATTAAATTCTGGAATTTCCAGTAGGGCGAAAGTTTACTTATCAAATTGGAAGAATGTTTAATAAGCAACGATTCTTTTAATTTATTAGTATAAATTATCCCGAAGCAAAACACCTTCGCGTTCCTTTTTTTTTTTATTAAAAATATCGACAAGAGCTTGACTCAACACTTCTGTTTTTATGACTGAAGTAGTAAAAGAAACAGTTGTAGTGGGTGCTTTCTGTTCTGAAACGACCTCACACGGAGCATCCAGTCATCCATTTTGATTCCAGCGGGATGTAAGTCGATGTTTCGGATTGGAATTGAAGTTGAGATTTACATTCGCCATGTAAGTCGATCTTTTACTACGTTTTAAAATAACTGTCATATTATCTTTCAGATACAAATATTTCCACTTTTCGCAACGTTGTTTCTTTGCAGTGGATAATTTATCTATTTCGTTTCGCAAAGAACTTTCTCGAATTCAAAATTTACAGTCGAGCTGTAATCAGTGGATTTATTTGTTTGGAGTTTTAGTCATTAATGAAGGCTAATCAATTTCTTCCATTATTCTTTTATTACAATAAAGAATAAAATTTTGGATTTGTTTCCAGTCGTAGGATAGAGAGAACTGTTGAAGCTAAGAACCGGAAGGTTTGTGATATCAATTGAGCAAATCGTCTACAAAACTAAAAGCGAAACGTTCTAAATCTAACCTCAAGCTGCTAAGCACTTACTGTTACTACAAACGCAAAATCATTCATTAAAAACAAAATAAATAAATAAACTTAATTGTTTACAAACATTACTTTAATTGTTACAAATATATTTATATATATTTTTTAGAATTATTTCATTTATTTTAAAAGAATTAGATAACTTCTGAAATAAACGAAATAACACAGAAAAAATAAATTGAAGCAGCTTTGTACAGTGGCTCCCTCACTCTTGGAAATTTTAAATTAGGGATATTTAAGAAAGATATTTTTTTTCATTCGACCTACTTTTTTTTAGGATTTTTTGAGTTTCAAAGGTCGATTTCTACACTGACGTAAAGCGATATATTTAATACAAAAAAAAGGCATAAAAACACACACAAATTAAAGGTTCACTGAGCTATTTTTGGATATTTTATACCGGGATCCCAAGACGGAACCGTTTCGAGATTCCTATCTCTCATCAGTTGGGTTCGCCCAGTACTCAATACTGAGTTCGTCCTTTTTTTGTAATTAAATCGTCCTTAACGCACGTTAAATTTGTCTATTACGACATATTTAATATTTACTTTAATAATAAATGAAGCGTTGCAAATAAATATTATATTTATGTACACTATGTATTTTAGGACCATTAATCATCCATGACTTTTAATTATGTATAATGTCCATTCAGTAATGGAATGGAAATATAATCAAAAATCTCCTGTTCTCTATTAACTATTCAGTAATGATTCGATATCTCGATATTAAAATTTGTGAATATGCTAAAATTGAAGGAGGTGGTGAGTTATTCGTAAGGTTTAAGAATTTCAAAATAATTGACGGTTGCACTCGGCATCAAACCCTCGATAAACCACGTGACTTTCGGAAAACAGCGAAACCTAATAAAGGCGTTTTATCAGAGTTTAGGGTCAACTTTAATTCCTAATAGACTCATTTCCGAAATGCCAACCAAAACGTCTGCAAAGCATCACGGGAATTACACGATCCCAACTTACGTTGAAGCCGAACTGACCGCAGTTGTCTAATAGAATTGAAATATACAACTTAAAGCAGAGGTTCCCAAGTTTTTTGCCCTGCAAACTTCAAATTGTAGAAAAATATATTTCAGAGGAATTGCAGTAGTAAGTATTTCAAGAAACACAAATGAACAATATAAATCAAGAAAAAAAAAAACAAACCACAAACGGACAGGAAATGTGCTTTCGCACACTGAGCCAACAACAACGGAAGTCCTGAACAGCTGTTTCGTCCTTATTAAGAACCATCAGCGGAATTTACTATTGATGTTAGGCTCAGACTAAAGTTACAAATGAACATTACGAAAGCTGTATTTAGATTACGGTCTTATTTTCTGATTTTTTTTTTTAAATATCCGTATTTTTTATATTTTTTTTTAATAATAAAAGTAGCTGTATTTTCTGCCGAATATCCTGTACAAGGTTTGGTGGAAAAATTTATAATCTGAGTACTTAGCAACAAAAAAAAAAAGTACAGTTAGAATAAAAATATTTTCAAATGCAACTCTTTAAGTTAAAAAATTCCGTCTGTCGACTGTGATCAGGACAGCTCAAAACATGTATCGTAGAAGCTTAAATTTTGGAGAAACACTGCAGTTATTACAAAGATCATCTCTGCTGATCTACATCCGCGCATATTCGTTCAATGGATAAGGAGCAAAAAAAAAAGCGCCTTCCAAAATATTTTGTTTATAAAACGCAAAAATTGCATCTTGTACCTCAAGATGTAATAAATCTACTAATATTCTTGAATTAGCAATAATATTGAGTTCTTTCAAATTAAGTTCAATCCTCCCTAAATTTCAACTAAAGTTTGGGATTTTACAAAAATACATCCGTACTGATGTTAAATCCACAAATATTGACAAATATTCGCTACAAGCGAAGAATAGTCCATCCGCTTGCCTTCCGCCTGCAATCAAGGTAACTGCGATCAAAGTTGAAGTGTGCTTAAAAGTCAGAATGTCAACGTAAAGAAAGATCAACAATTTTCTCTCATTCATTTTAATAACCATTTATATGCTCTTACTGAACATTCGAAAGGTCGCTCGCCTACTATTGCTTGCTGAGTACTGACTTTCGGTACGAATTTAATTCCACTTCTTGTTATTATCAATTTAAATTATAAGATAACAGCAGATCAAAACTGTTAGGAGCAATTTTGAAGCGAAATTTATAGTTAAGAAAAATAATCAAAATTCTAAATTTGAAACCTTTGAAATTTAATTTTTGCTCATCTTTTCCTTTTTGTCTGGCAATGAATCGAAGCCCTGACTCCCATTTTCATTTCCCTTGAAATTCTCTCTCACAGTCACTTGAGGAAAGCCTTCTCTTCCCTACATTGAGGTCTGAAGGAATTATTAATCAGTCAGAGGGATATTGATGTTCAGTTTAAAAAGAAAAAACAACCATAAAATTGTCGTCAGTACAAATTATATGAGGATTTCGATTTTTTAGGATGTTATCGGCGTAATTCATTCTTGCTTTTTTTATTTTTTTAAGTTACTAAGATTAATATCCCTACTTTCTCCGCTCTATGGAAGAGAGAGCATAGCTTCCATAGACTTACATTACTTACTGGCTTGTTGAAATGGCAAACATACCGAGAAAAAAAAAAACCACACACACACACACAAATAAAAAACAACTCTGCTCTGTCCCTGGATGTCACCACTTACTCTAATTTACTGAAGATTATTGATAAATGAATGTATTTTTTAATGTTCTAATGCACACAAAAAAAACTTATTTATGACTGTGAATAAAACGAGGTTTTAGACCAGAATATTATTTTAATAACATACTAGACTGCTGCCCGTCGCTTCGCTCCGGAAGCCTGGCATATGGAACGGTAAACAACATCTGGGGGCACGGCAGTGCCCCCGCCAAGACGAGCCGAAGGCAGGAAGGGCACTACGTACCTTTTCTGGAAGTGTTTCGTCGTATTTTCGAACCCTCTTAGCTTCGGCCTAGATAATACTAGAGAGCTCAAATTTTCAGGATATGATGCAGTTACCAGACTAATGAAATAAGCTAAGTTTCATTTATCTAGCTTTTATACTTTGGATTTTATTAATATCTAAAATACGTCGATTCCGTCACTGACTGACTGACTGACTGACTGACTCATGATCATCAAAACCTCTAGGGTACTTCCTGAAGTCCTAGAAAGCTGAAATTTGGTATGCAGGTTAGGATTAGCACACAAACAACAAAAAAATTAAGAAATCCGTAACTTTCACATTCCAACCCCTCATAAAGGGGGGGTCTGGTTATTTATTATCGAACCCTCATAGCTTCGGCCTGGATAAAACTAGAGAGCTCAAATTTTCAGGATAAGATGCAGTTACCATACTAATGAAATACGCTAAGTTTCATTTATCTAGCTTTTATACTTTGGATTTTATTGAGATCTGAAATACGTCGTACCCTCAATGCTTCGGCCTAAATAATACTGTGTAATAATGTGATTTCTTACAAAAGTGCAAGCAGCTTGTATATACAAGTTGACCAATAGAAAAACAAAAAAGTAGGGTATTGAAAAAAAAATCGATTTTCTAAATAATCTTAAAACTAAATTTAGTTGTAATAGATAATCCCACCCAAAACATTTCATGTAAAATAAGTTGCCAAGACTCACATGCTCATAACGCTTTCACTGTTAAAAAGTTATCAGATCTCATCTTACAAAAAGAAATGAAATCCCACCCAAAACATTTCATGTAAAATAAGGGGTTGCCAAGACTCGCATGCTCATAACGCTTTCACTGTTAAAAAGTTATCAGATCTCATCCTACAAAAAGAAATGAAATCCCACCCAAAACACTTCGT
>JAFIDM010000179.1:29959859-29981201 GCA_023159025.1 Thereuonema tuberculata | reverse complement strand
TGGAGTATTTCAGAGCGCACAGAGACTAACGCATTCTGAATAACAAAAACGACATCGAAAGTCTAGCTGAATTTCAAATTAATAAAATGTTTTCTTTGTTTTAGAGAAAACAAAATTTTCCTTTTTTAAAATTTTTATATTATTTTTAGTTAAAAAAAAAATAGAATATCACAACGCAATATGCGAAGAACAAAGTATAAAGATTTAAATAATAACTTTACAGTTGTTATTATTTTTTTATGGCTTTAAAAAAAGTCAAGTAAAATTAAGTCCACTTGTTGTCTTCCTGATTCATTCTTAATGGACTTAAATTCGTAAATTTTATAGATAGAAAAGATCTATAAAAAAATATGAAGAGATTTCAAGTATCTCTAAAATATTGATATTATACTTGAAATCAGATTTTTCATTTTTTGTATTAAATTCCTTACAAAAATTAATAATTGCACATTTCCGTCATTTATTAACAATTGAAATGTAAAGAATTTAAAAAAAAATGTAGGAATGAAATAAAGAAGATTCCTTTGTTACGAGAATGTGTAGTTTTACAAGATTTTCACGACAGCGTTAAAAATATGAAAAAAAATACCTGAATACTGTACTCCATAGCGGGAACATACTCATGGTCCATACTTTTTTGTATAAACGAGTTTGATGAAACCTACATTTGTTGATCAAACTTAAAAGTTGTTCGACACTTTTTTTTTGCAAAGATCGCCAAAAAATATCATCAAATTTGACATCTAGCCTGCAGACAGTCTGACAGAGAGAAATTTCTTTCCGATAGGTTGACTTTTAAAGATTATAACAAAATCATTCTCTGGATGAAAACTATGGGACATCCATTTTAATTATTTTAATTATTTCACCGTAGCAATAACAACTTTAACATTATCCATCATTATCCTAGAATTGGTTATATAAAATACTCCAGGCGCTGCCTCATTCAAATGGAGTAATTGTTCAAAATGCCCTATGTAGCTTCAAGGGATTTGGTGGTTGTCAAAAGGTGTTTTTGTAAATTTAATCGTAGAAGAATTAAACACTAAAAGATTTTTCTTTGGGTTCGTCCTCCGGGTTCTAGGGTTCACTCAGCCTTATGTAGGTTGGGAACCGGGTTTCCTTCCTGGGGTTAAGGACCTAATTTCATCCCGATGGTCGCTTCCGAATGGGCCAACGCGGCCTTAAAATCGGGTCCTTTAACTATTTGATCAGTAAAATTGCTTTCTCGGGTCTTTACCTGGCCTTCCGGGCCTTAGATCGGCATAACCGTCGTTGTATTGGCAACTTTGGATGGAGTGTTCTACCTAACACTAATATTTAGATTCTTAGTTATATTAATTCTTACATTTTTCAGTTGTTACTTCCTCATTGAGATTGGAGTTGCTATTGTCATGTAAGAAATGCGAAATTAGGTTTAGTATATTTACTTTATTTGTAGTGCGTTTTTATTCACTTTTTATTGCTTTGTAAAATGTTTCTATGCACGTTAAATTATAATTATATATATGTCTTTCTTATAGTTTAATCCTCCATAAGCCAGCAGTTGACTAGCGGGGATTATCTAATTGCCCTTTTTTTATTTTTTTATTTATTTTTGATGTTTTTTATATGAAGGGCCATTCCTATATTCACTTGTCTTTTGTTTATATTTTCTTTGAGATCACTGAGCTGCAGACACTGGGTGAATCCAACTGAGGAAAGGTAATCACCTTGAAACAGACTGTCCTGGATTTCGGTGTCAAATATTCCAAAAGTAGCTCAGTGATTTTATTTGCAGTGCGTTGTTATCCCTTTTTATTGCTTTGTATTTTTACTTTTAATATCAGGGAAAAAAATTGAATGAATTAGTTATTGAAAGTGCGATGGGATGAATGATACAGGCACATGACAATAACCAACATTTTTTTTTTATACATAACAAATACAGATCTGTAATAATTGAAGTTTATTAATCCCATATTGAAGCATTAATAGAAGCTAAAGCCGCTTTGTTGAATCAATACCATTGACGTTCACATTTTACTATTTCTTTCTCAAAACAGATTCAATAAAATATTCTTTTCCTTTCCTTAATCTGTAATCCACCTCAGCTCCTTCTGAATCACACAAAAATAACGATTTTTTTTATTCCTTCCCTTATCGTTTAACTGTGGCTGACGACAATGGACTGTGGATAAATGACGACTACGAATGTCTGTATCGAACGAAGAACCCAAGGCAATTTCCCGCCTGTCATTTCTCCGAATTCCTTCCACTTCGGCTGGAAGATATTTATGAACTATTTATGAGTTTTAATATCTAGGCTTAAGCTGAAATAAGAAATAATCATTGTGGTCAATTAATATTTCCATCATTATTAATTCTCATGTTACATTTCGTGCACGTTCTACTTACGACTATTTAGTCCTTGTGTTGTTTTATCCGTATATGCAAATGTCTTCTGTGCCTTGCAATTAGAAGGCCACGGCTTTGTATCTGCAGAAGTTACAGTTAATTTTATTATTGTTTGCTTTCGTGAGGCCCCACTTCCGGTAGCGGGAGAAGGGTCCATAGCCTTTAGCGCTTCCTGAGCTTGTCATCGAGGGTAAATCTTTTTTTTTTAGCAACTTATTTTTTTATGTTTTTATTTTTCATTGTTTTTTTGAAATCATGAAATGAATACAAATTGGAAAATTGTGTTTCTAGAAAAATTAATGAAAGCCTTATTAAGCTTAGGTAAGTTTCCGAATTCCAAAATTAATCATAAATCGAAGCACGCGCCAATGACAATAGAATACCAAATGGATAACATCCACTCTTATAGTATTTTTCAAAAAAGAAGGGTTTGCCATATATGGTCATTACGTAGCGATCGATTTTGTCTGGAATAAACGTCACCAGTCATGACGTCATCAATGTGAACTCAACAATTAATAATAATAAAAAAAATAATCTTAAAAAAAAAAAAACCTTAAAATTATTAAAGTAATAATAACAATAACATAGAAATGTATTCGTTATTGTAGACACTACAAAAACCAGAATGTTTTAGTAATGTTTATAAGATTTCAGTTCCGAATCTTATCAATAGATGGCGCTGTTGCGTCCTGGAAATATCAATCCATAAGGAAATTACGTCATCAAAAGCTCTTCTTTCATGAACTGAACTGTAGACACCAACAGAAAATTCATTGTTTTTTGTACCGTGGGTATTTTTGTCACCCTCCGCAAATGTCTCAGCGACTCACAAGGAATGAATATCAAAAACAAAATTACAACTTCTCATGTCCGTAAATATACATGCTAGGTTTCGGGAAGATCCAGCTGAAAATTTATTAGAGCGAGGGGGAGGGGAGCAACTCCCAAATAAGCACATAATCTCATTTTCCTTACGAAAGTAAGTTAAAAACAATCCTAAACATTATTTACAATCCCATTTTTTTCTCCCTTGAGTGATCTTTTACTAAGATTATCTGACAGTCTAAAGTATAATCAAGGCTGAAAGGATAGGAGATAACTTTTGATAGGGGATGACATTCAATGCGTTTCCTATTTTCCTTCTTTAACCAATTCCTTCCAATTCTGAAATCAAATTCATTTCTCCGTTGGTCTGATGAAAAAATTCTTGAGATCTGTTCGTCAGTTTGATTTATGGGTGGCTGGTATTTATCGTTCTGACGTCGAAAACGATTCATTTATAAGTTCTCCCAATCATGAAAAATTCTTTTACGGAAATGATGGGAAAGTTCTAGAAAATTCCAACAAGTTTTCAAGTGCTCCGATTTCAATAACCTTCTACTTTTTTGTAGAAGGTTTCAATAACCTTTTTTTTGGTTATTGAAATCGGAGCACTTGATGATGAAGTGTCAAAATAGCAGAATGATGGAAAAAGAGTTCGTCTGTTTGTCCGTCTCAAATTTAACTAATTTGTTAGTGAGACGGACAGACGGACAGACAGACAGGGTGATTCAAAATTTCCTGTACAAACTTTAAAGATAGGTCAGGAATACATAAACAAATTGTATTCATAGTGGAATGTTTGTCCACAAACGCCATTCGAATATTTATTAGCCCTATGTTTACAATATGATAGTAAGATGTACACTTACAGGTTCACAGTATTTTAAATCTGTTTCCGTCGAATGATGCAGTTTCACACAATCTCTGGTGTAATAGCCAAACAAAAAAGATGTTGAAAAGGTTATAAATATTGACGAATTTCATTATTGAAATGTTTTTTTGAATTATTGGATTGTTGGTTAAATTAATTGATTCAAAAAATATGTGAGTTATCTTATTGTAAACAAGAATTGATTTATCTAATATGTTATTATGTTGTTAGTTTATTTGGATTTATTGTTAAATATTTGTTTTTCAAAAATTGTGAAGTAATGAAAGAGCATATTTGCTATTTCATATTGTAAAAACAATTGTGAATTGTTTCAACGTGTTTTCATGTTATTACTATTTTGTATTTTTGGTTATTCCGAAGAATTATTTTATTGTTCATTTCGCTTGAAGAAGGGATGGCGTCAATATTATCATCCCGAAAATTCGCACAGTTTTTTAATAAACTATTTGATGGAGATATTGTGTTTTTTGTTTAATAATAGCCAAACGTTTGATGATTGAGCACAGGTCTGTTGGGGAACCGTTCACGATACGATCGTACAGCGGCATATCTGTCCTCTCAGCATTACTGTAGTGATACATCCTACTCATACAAAGTCAGCCTCTCAAATGACGATGTCTCACACCGCCCAACTAATGTGCTGCCAAACAGCGTCCTCTAGCACATTCTGATCACATGATTTTTGTAGGTCATAATAATATGACATACATACATACATTTATACATACACACATACATACACAATATTTAAAGCAAATATATTGACAGTTTTGGTCAGTTGATCAAGTTTGGTCTGTACCAAATAAAGCTTTAATGATTTCTGATATTCTTTTGAACAAACGTAAATGGATGGTTCGTATCATTACATAATGAATATTTAAAAAGTTCAAAAGCTCTCGTTGAGTTTTATCGTTAAAGATCGTTAAATTCATTGTAGCAAAAAATGAAAACGTAACAAGTGGTTATTGGGAACTCAAGTATTGACTAAGGTCAGACATTTTGAAAATAGGCAGAAAATGCCTCAGCAACGTATCAGCAAAATGTTCAAATGCAGTTATTATTTAATTTCGATAAAACATGGTTCTCAGTTTTAATATGAATTGAAACAAATTAAAAGCGTTTTAATGTTTTACTCGCAGTAATCTAAAATAATGTATTTATATATATTATGGTTTGGTTCTGAAAGGAGGAGTGGAACATGATACTGTACAGATCCTGTTTTTGAGAGATTTTCCCACTCCGGGGTGAGATTTCTCGATATTTCGGTCGGGTGCGTCAGGCCTTCTTAGGGAGAGATGTATTTTAATTACATTGAGATGGTTCCAAATCTAACAACTTCCATTGTTACACCGAAATATCGAGAAAACCTCATCCCGGAGTGGGAAAAATCCCTTAAAAACAGGATCTATACAGTGTTATACATATTATTACAGTGTCCACTTGCATTGGTTAATCCAATACATCATTGGCCGTATATTTGTTTTAAGTTATATACACTATCTTTATGGCTTTCATATTTTTGTTTTATAGGGCACCTGCTCTTCTTTTGAGTTTCACTTAGAATAAAAGCAAATATCTTGATAGTTTGTTTTAGGGAAATCTTTGCATATTCTTCATAGACGATCTATTGACAATATGGCATCAGAAGATGAAAAATGTCGATTTGTGATTTATATTCTAAGAATTGTCAAACTGTAATAATATACTCTGTCGGCGAACCTCGGGTCTACGTCCATGAAATCGCGTGTTGTTATCGCGTGATCCCTGGGCAATGGAGGAGAAAGCGGGAAGGCGAATTGAAATAGGTTTCGCTCGTAAGATACCACCTATCTTTATAGAAAAGCATGTAAGAAGATTAAAGTATCACTCCCATCACTGAACTTACTTTGAGGTAGCGTTGTATCCCACCTAGAGGAAATATTAATTTCTCGCTAAAAGAGTTTCGGCTATTGACCGCATGGAAAGAATGGATAGGAAAAGTCGTCTTTCTCAGAAGATTTTTAATTGTCAATATTTATCCTTAAAAGAGGCAAAGGAAAACCAGGGAAGTAAAGGAAAAATTAATCTCGGGTCTTAAGACCTAATATATAAAGAAGGTGATGATTTTAATTGTAGAGATCTGTTTTGTTTTTGGTTAGAAGTTGAGCATTAAAGAAGAGAGATTATTACCTTTTCCTGCTCTTGAATTGTATCTTTACGCTGCTTGAATATATTGAGTCTTCTTCTACTGAATGTTTATATACAGTAGAACCTCATTATAACGGATTCTATTATAACGGACGTCGCTTATAACGAGCAGTTTTAAAAAAAAATATAATAATAATAAAAGATACTAATTTTTATCTGACGAGTTTTACATTTCCAAGCAAGCGATTAAACATCGATCGAACAAACCCAGCAGAAAATAAATTATTTTTTCAAACCAATCAATGTAATCAATCAACATGAACCAGGACCTTCTTGTTCTAAAGATTCATGCAGTGTATACGTACACATCTTTTTCAATTCAAACTATTATGTTGAAGGCTGTTTTTTTTATTTGATATATAATAAACACTATTGTACTTTCATTAATGTACATCCTGCTGCATTACGCCCCTATAAGAATTATTTGTTAAAAACCGGACTTTCATTAAAACGGACAACCTTCAGCTCCTATTAGTCCGTTATAATGAGGTTCTACTGTACTAGTTTATATATTATCATAAATATAATGAAAACTAGACGCAGCCTCGCATGTTTAACATAAAAACAATATTTTATTTATTCAAAAGCACAAATTACATCAGGTAAACTAAAGCTACACATAAATTAAAGTTTAAAATTTGAAGAATACCTGCAATGCAATATTCAAATCCATTTGTAATAGTCGGAAATTTGCGCAGTTGAGACTCAACTCAAATAATACAGATTATGCAAGATTCAGTTTGTAAATATCTTTAGAAAATTCCTCTTTAACTGCAGGGTTTCTGTTAACTGACTTCGTCTGTTATCAATATGAATAAAAGCATGGATATTCCGTTAACTAAGGATAAAAAAGTATTATTTCTTCTGGGAAAAATAAAAACTGGATTGATCTTAATTAGCACAGGCATTACTTTTACAAGTGTTTAAGTTACTATTTTACATTGTAATAAAGATTTTCTAATAACCAACAAAAGCAATTTGTAACCATTTCCAGGCAGTTATCGAAATGACCACAGTTATTCGTCTAATACAAATTCCCGCTTCTTTCGACCAAACGACTGTAAATCCCATGACCTGCATTGTTGATCTATGAAACAAGTTACAGCCTGAATCAACGAAGCGCGTTAGACCACGCATGAAATTGTCTGACCCATCATTAAATTTACATAAGTTACAGTGACTTTGTGAATATGTTTATTACGTCCTAGATTTATTATCTTTAATTTTGCAAGTAATATGAGCTATTTGACAAAAAAAAAATCATATATTATTGTGACAATTGGTTAAAATATTGTACATTTTGCTGTTCGCTAATTAGGTGATTATTTCAAAGCAATTAATCCATTTAATTAATTCTTGTTGCCGATGTAAATTATTGCCTTTTATGAACATTACATCAAAAGTTTGTTGTTCAGATAAAACTTTTATTATGTATATACGTCTTAGATGGCTGTAAAATAACAAATTTTTATAATTTCCGTTGGAAAATAAATTATCTGCTTAATCTATCTTAAGTTATCTTAAATTATCTATGAACAAATGGGTTCATAGTTGTAAACTATTCTTGAAACAATTTACTTATTATTACTAACTAGTAAAATAAAATGACCCTAAAATTCTAGCTAACTTGTTTAACTAATTTTTTAAGATTCCAACTTTGCAATTTTCTTGTTTTAAAATTGTTCTTTAGTCAATTTATTGACTCAAATACGAATTCTACTGAATCTCGAATCCTTAAATGTTTATTTTAAAAAAATCAACTAGAACTCACACATAACTAAATATTTAAAAAAGGATTTAATTAAAACATGCTAAAATATACAATACGTTAAAATGTTCCTAGGACAGTTTCGAGGAACAAATTCCCCATCATCAGCAAGATCCAACTTTGCTGATAATCTTGCTGATGATGGGGAATTTGTTCCTCGAAACTCTCCTAGGAACATTTAATAAATAATACTCATAAAGAACTACATACTTAAAAGGCGATATTTCGTCCTTTTTACAGGACTTTGACGAGCCATTTTTCTTCTAAACTAAACATAATATCACAACTCAAGAATTCACAAATTTTACAAAAAAGAACGTGACACTGAATCACGCTCAAATTATTAAAGCCAAATAATAATTATAGGAAGTTAATTCTTAAAAAAAATTAAAATTTTAAAGTCCTTTCCTGATATAATCTTTCAATTCCTGATATGATCTTCCAATGTTCTTTTATTTTAGAAGATCCCTGATATAATCTTCCAATGTCCTTGTGTTTTAGAAAATTCCAAATACTTTAATAAAACTTTCAAGATATAAACCTATTCTTTAAAAAAACTCTTTCCAATGACTTCTTATAAGATTTTAAGTTCTTCTTTTCTCCCCTTGCTCACTCTATCCCTGCAGGCGCGGAGATAATGAACTCATACAATACATACACTTTTCATAAAACCTCTTCTAATCTTGAAACCTCTATTAAAGATATAAATTCTTGAACTGTTGTCTTCCATTTTTAGAAGAAAAATGGCTCGTCAAAGTCCTGTAAAAAGGACGAAATATCGCCTTTTAAGTATGTAGTTCTTTATGAGTATTATTTATTAAATGTTACTTGAAAAGTATTTGAGAAATTCAGTCTCCTAGGAACAGTTTAACGTATTATATATTTTAGCATGTTTTAATTAAATCCTTTTTCAAATATTTAGTTATGTGGGAATTCTAGTTGATTTTTTAATGTAAAGTACAAAACACACGTTAAAAAACTTTTTAATTTTTTTTTAAATGTTTATTTCATATTTAAATTCAAGAGAATGTCTGCTCGCATCTTCAGTGCAATCTCTCTTATTGAGGAAGTCTGTACTAAGTCAGATTTCTCATCTTTGGAAGTGACTTCTGATACACTAGGGATTTTAAAATAGTTCGACAAATAAAAGTTATTGTTTTCTTTTGATTTGTAAAAGAAAATTCCTTTTTTTATATTATAGCAGTTGTAATTTTACGTGCACTGTTCGTAATTAATTTCAAGAATTACGCCGATGCACCTGGATAAATTTAGAACAACTATTTTAATACAAATAGAATACACGACTATAGTTTCAAATGCATAAAGGGAGCATTCATTTTAAGTAAGGGATTACATTAAAAAATACAGTTAGTCTATATACAAAAGCCACTTCTTCCCATAATGCCCTTGGAAAAAAAAAACCCGTAGTCCAACTTTTCATAACATGACTCAGCTCTCGAGAACGCCGCCAGTGGAATTGTAAGGAAACCGTTGGGTAAACATATGCACGTGTAGTCGGAGGTGATCTTTATGTTGACAGAGGAAATATCATTCCAAATCAACATGACAGCCGAATTTTTTTTTCCCTTTCTTTATATTGTTTATTGGTATCTGTTTGCTTCCCTTCGGCTACCATACCTCCCTTTCTTTGACTATTTAGACATATGCAGTTAGAATATTTTTTTTTTAGTTTAAGCAGAATCACCTACAGAATGCTATTCTGAAGCTGTGACGTTTCGGTTTTAGTCTTCTGTTGAATGTCATAAAGACATTCCTCCGACCCGTCCGTCACGCAATAATTAACAATCAATAACAATTAGAAATGCTATTATAGTTATTGAATTACGAAGAAGTGTTTTTCATTCGTCTAGTTGTAATTTTAGCTTTTTATTACTGTCCAATTAGTTTTAACGTTTGAGGTCAATTTAAGAGATCGTAACTAATCAAGAAAAAAAAAATAAAAATGCACAGAAATACTCAAATGTTCTCACACCCTGAGCTATCATGTCGGGAATCTGAAACAGCTCAGGGTGCAGGAACCGTTGTTGATTTACGAGCATTTTTAATTTTTTCATGAAACTATAGCTTCACATTAATTTACTTTATTTATATTAATTGCTTTTTTTTTGTTTATCTATCTTTTCTTATATTTTTGAGTGCACCGCGAATTATCATTGTTGCGTTGATTTTGTTGGGGGCCACTTTCGGGAGCTGAAATGGTAACCTCATCTTTGTCACGCACTCTGGGTTATCATAAGGGTAAATCTGACTGAAGAGGCCTAATAAGGCTGAAACAGCTGTCTCAGATTCCCGACAAGCTAGCTCAGGATGAGAGAGCCTTTATTTATGTGCACTTTTAATTTTTTTCATGAAACTTTTTAGCTGCACTTTAATTTATTTTACTGAAGAAAAATCTTTATATTAGAATTTTGTTCTGTAGATTTTATTACTGCCCTATCAGTATTATTTCATGAGATTTTATTACTAAAAATTTAAGGATTCTACAACAACATCGTAAACATAAATATCGACATTAATATTAAAGTTTAACAGTAAGATACATATTTAGACGAAATACTTTTATTGTTTAAGATTGATATTTTTTTTCTTAAATAACCAATCCTAAATTGCAGGAATGAGTTCCTTAATACAATGAGCCGATGTTGTCAAGGCAACGGCTTAGTAATACATAAACCAGAAGAGCAATACTTTCATTGTGGGAGGCTGAGATGAAATCAATTGTAGCTGGCATTTTGGTTACAGAGCTCTCGTGTTTCTGACAGGAAGAGGCTATTTGGCTTCATCTATAGTAAGAATAGTGGAAACGAAATTATTATCTAGGAAACTTTTATTCCGTTTCACTCTATTTCCTACCTTAGAGCAAAGTAAAAACTTTCTTCAATAGGTACAAGTGAAAGCACTTCTTTTTTCATATATACTTTTTCGTAAAATGGCAATTTTATGGTCGATTTTTTTTTCGATAAGAAACTCCTGTTCAACTTGGCCAACAGCTTCGGACAAGGTGGAATTTTATGTTTTGCCAATGAGGCTTTCATATCGCTCTAGAACTTTCCAGATTTTGGAGACTTCTGTAAAATTCATAAGCAGAGGAAGAGGTCTTTCTAAATTGAATTTTAAGGAAAATGAAGTTCTTATCGAAGTTTTATTTTAATTTTACTGGTAAAAAACTACTAATAGTAGTAGTAATAATAATACAGGGTGTCTACAGAACCGGGAAATCAGGGAAAACCGGGAATCGTCAGGGAATTTTGTTATTCTGGAAAAAATCAGGGAATTTTTTTGGTTGAACAGATCGGTTTGGAGGTTTTTTTTCTTTTTTTTTTTTTTGGTTGAACAGATCAGGGAATTATCAGGGAATTTTAAAAGAAATTGTTCATGAAATCAGGGAAAAACCAGGGAATTTTTTTATTCAGATTTTATAGATACCCAGTAATAATAATAAAAAAAGTGGAAGATACGAAATATTTGTATTCATGTAGTATAGTTGTAATAAGCAAATGTAATATATAGTTAAAACTTCCACTTAAAATTATGATTCCTTCGAATCCTAGCACAAATGTTTTGAGATTTTTCAGTTATCTTAAGGGAAAAGGAAATTCCTTGACAAAACTTAGACCTGCCTATAAAGTACTCCATTAGCGCATTATAATTCTTTTTAATATTTAAGAGTTTTTAAATTACTAATTTTAAATTCTAGAACTCAATTCTAATTCATTTTCAAAAGCGTTCTTAACAAAATTTAAGTTAACGAACCTCTTATAGTTCTCAACCTCGGGTAGTTCAGGAGGGATTTAAGATACTTAACAAATTCTGTAGGTTCAGGGAAACCCTTTCCCAAAAAAGGCTAAACTAAGAACAGCAAGGACCAACATTTTTTTTGTATTTAAGATTTGTATTAAATTTTTCAACTTAAAAGAAAAGATGTTTTGTGGAGTTTTAAAAAAGGCCACACACACAATAACTTAAAAAACATAAAAGCACATTAAAATCTCGACCAGGTTTCGATCGGACCTGACGATCGTTTTCAATTCAAAAAAAAAAATTCAACGACTTTTTTTTTTACTATGTCTACGTCTATGTCTAAATTTGGACATGAATTCTATTTTACGTATAGAAGAAGTGAGTTTAATATCTGCTCTTTTGGATTAATGTAGCTTTTGCATATACAGTGAAACCTCCGAATAGCGGACAGTCACGGGACCGGAAGTTTCGTCCGTTATTGGGAGGTGTCCGCTATTGGGGAGGACTATCTTTTTTTCATTTTTTAGCTTATAGCATGTCATTTAATGAAAAATTATGTACAATCTTAAATTTCTACAATTATCATTGCCCTATGAGAGAATATGAACAATTGCAAACTGTTTACTATTTTCCTTTTTAAATGAATGCTAATCCATTTGTCTTACTTAAAATAATGACAAAATTAATTACAATATTAATTTTGTCATTATTTTAAGTAAGACAAACGGATTAGAAAATTAATTTTATTAACTAAAGTAATCAGTTAACAGAGTTTGTCATTTCTTTTTTGCATTGAAAACATGCTTCTCAATGTGAATATTTAAATCGTTTAACTTTGCAAGGCCTTCAGAGTCCCCTTTGCTTCCAACGCCTTTTCTTGCAATATTGACCCACTAATGGGAATGTTTTTTGCTGGTGCAGCGCAAAACCAATCGAAGACAATAGAGTCGATCGCAATTGTCTCCGTTTCCGAACTTTGATGTGTTTGGAGTTTTCGTTGGAGTTCGTGATCCATAATTTCAAAATTTCCTCTGGACGCTACGTATTACTGTAGCCTGATTCTATTGCTTTTGAAAAACAACACAAGATCGTTCATTTTCTGTAGAATGTTGTCCGTTATTGGGAGTGTCCGCTAATCGGAGGTCAATACATGGAAACGTCTATATTAAGGGACTGGGGATTGCAAAATTGTCCGCTATTGGGGGGTGTCCGGTTTTCGGGAGTGTCTGTTAGTGGAGGTTTCACTGTATAATTTAGCTACGGCTTCGTGATGTCGTTTTCACCCGCGTAATAAATTGCACTGGTTTATTTTCTAAATATTCTCATTGGAAAAACCTGGTTCTGCAGCAAAGTGAAATAAATGATAAAACTTTAACCTTAAACTGAATCAGAATCCCTTACAGCGTTGAGATGTCACGTGTTCAGAGGAAATAAGGAAAAATGAAGGCAGCCACAGCCTTTTTCGTAACTCACTGTCGAATAACGTTCATGACACTCACACACACAGTGCACGTGAGATTTCAATAATTTATTTTTCCGCGAATCCTGGAGGATTTTGGCCGGTAATCTAAATTCACAATTACCCCATTCATTTCACATCTCTTTTATTACAATTTCATTCAAATCTCTCCCTCGCCGATAAAAACGTAATTTTCGTCGTTTATCCTTTTATCAGTCAATAGCTCTCACTGCACAGAACTTATTGTGGAAAAAAAAAATCACTATTCAATTTCTGCAATTTAGTTTTCTTCCTTCCCAATGTCGTTTTTTCTGTTTTTTTTTATTTCATTTCATTTCTGTTTGAAGAACTATTAAACTTCATAAAAACATTCAGTTTGATTCAAATTATCATGTATGCTATAAATGTAAGGAAACGATAAACATGAACCGTAATAGTCAATAATGTTCAGCGTAATATATAGATCCCTTTTTTTTTGAGGGCTTTCACCACTCCGGGATGAGATTATCTCGATATTTTGGCCCGGTACCTCGGGCCTTCTTCGGGAGATGTATGTTATGTTATGTTATGTAGTGAATGTGGGGGCAGAGAAGCCAAGCACTGCGACCAGAGATCTATTGTACTATCCCACGGAAATAAGGACAGATGGAGAGAAAGACTGAGAAAGTATGGTGGGAGAAGTGCAGGGGAAACGGGAGAACCCCGAGAAAACCTGCCCAGCGCGGATCGTCCACCATCACGAAGCCCACATGAGAACCGAACACGGTACTCAGAGGTGAGAGGCCGATGTCATAGCGACAACGCCAACCGCGCGGCCCTTCGGGAGATGTATATATAGTATCATGTCCCACTCCTCCTTCAGAATCAAATTATGTACAGAGTAGTAGTATTATCGTAATTTTAATCTGGATAAAAAGTACCATCTTTATTAGGCAAAAATTCGAAATGTTTGGCATTAGGATGTTTAGATCACCATAGATAAAGTACAGTATATATAAATCTCTACAGTGTCTAAATGAAGCCAAAGAAATGAAATTGGAAGGCGTTAGATGGAAAAGAGTGTTACCAAAAACTTTTGGAATATACAATCACTTAGAAATTGCCAGAAGGTCTAGAGATGATTTTCATCAGATCACAAAGAGGGAAAAAGATAATATTTTAATGAAGATATAAAAACCATTGCCAACAATATTCGGATGGCAAATACGTATTCATTCAGACGATTTGCGTGTACCCTGAAGTGGATTGAATGTTTGGATAGTTTGTATGTATGTTTATATGACAAGTTATTATTTTCAGTCAGAAATCATCGAAAAGCTCCGCTAGCTTTCTTCTTAAATTTTGATGATGAAATAATTCATGGGTATTCCCATGACCAAATTTTGCAAATACTGGACATAGATGAAATACTGGACATAGATGACAGGATTAAAATCGGACTGATGATTGGTCAGTTTTCACCATCAGTGAAAAGAATGCTTCGTGAAATGTAGAATTTCATATGGAAATGTAGAATTTTATTTCGACAATGTTATTTTTTTTAAAAAAATGCTTTTTTATCGATTTCAATACTTTAATATTCATTGTCACATTTGACTGTTTCGATTGCAAATAAATCATTGAAGGTCTTACATTTTCACAAAGTTGCTTGAAGGGCCATAATTTTTTTTAAAAATTGTAATAAATATATTCACAAAGTAACTTCTTCGGGGTGGTACTCATTCCTTTTTTTTTGTTTGTTTGCTTTTTGATTCATTTGAATCTTATTTACATTTGTGGATTGAGCTAAGCTACGAAGTAAGCTTTGTGGATATCTCTTTTTTGATAATATATCATTGTCGAACTACAAGCACTGAAGTGACGAGATAAGGCCTCAAATTCAACTTGTCAAGCTTTGAAACAAGTTAGATTTACAAAGGAAGAGATGCAAAACAGCCTACCATCAGAAGATGTACTGACAGTAAGAGTTGTGTACTTATACCCATCAGCTGTTTATCGACGACGAAGTTTACAATTGATAAATTCACATCTGAGCCGAGATGTAACAGCTTATTTCGCACTTCTGTTGCCAAAAAATCAACAAATCTAACGATGTACTAACATGTGCGGACATGTTCGACTTGACTGTTATGTTATCTTAGAATGTGCAGATGTGCACCGAAGTTTCTCGAACAAAGAAAAATAATCACAAATCTTTTATAGATCTTTCTGGAAAGGCGCCAAGCTTAAGCTAACAGCAAATGCAAAGTATATCAAAACTTTTTTTTTATTATTATTCTAATCGTTACCGACTTTCTTTTTTTTTATATAGAAATTGAAAAAAAAAATATAAATTAAAAGAAAACAAAAAATCATTCCCCATATTTGCTGCGTCACGCAGAAACCCATCACCATTAATCATCATCATCATCACCGTACGATCTTCTTCTTTATTTTTAATATTTTGAGATTATCACTTTTTTTTCTTAGCTTAATCAATGATGAAAATAAAAAAAAAAAAAGATGAACTGGACTGAATAGTTGGTTGAAGAACTTAGAACCACTTAAGCGAAGCTGTCAACCTTGTGGAGAACCAATTAACCAAGCTTTTGCCAAAGTCCTAATCAAATTCAAAAGGCAACAGCTGAGGCATCGGTGGTCGACCGAAAGGTCCCACAAGAAACTAATGGACAACTGTTGCCCTGACGGACCAGCAAACGCAGACTGTCAAGCGAAATTTCATTATCAAGAAATTGTAATTATACTTAAGCAAATTTGGATATAAAACTCAATTAACTAAAGTACACACACACATGCGCGCGCACATATCAAACGCGACGCATCAAAACTATACGGAAAAAGCCAATTAGATTTTCTTGAAAACTATGATGGAGTTGTTACGAAATGTCCGCACATTTCAAGCGAGGCTTGAAAATGGTAAATCTTCAATGAATAAATCGAGACCTACAATTCAGATATTTCCTAAAGTTTAAAACGTGAACTTAAATACGAATGGTATAAAATTAAATTCGAAAAAGCAAAAGGGTTCTGCTATGTGTTCTTTATTTTGAAGTTGATTATAAATTTGATGCCGTGTGGGAATACGGTGACATATGATCGTGCTGTCAACGGGACATCGTAAGAGTTCAAGGAGCCCGCGCGATGAAGTCGCGAGAAATTTCGGACCTTGTAAGGTTAATTCAATTCGGTCCAGTGAGGGAGCCAACGTTTCATTATGGGTTGTTAGTTTTCAACGTATTTATTAAGGAAACAAATGAACATAAAAGAAAAATAACTAAAGAGTTACAAAATTAAAAATATCTGCGTTATCATGGGTGAGAGTCTATGATGGCCGCTTCGTCTTCGTTGTGGACTCATCAGCCAAACCAACTCCTGACGATTAGCTCAGAAGGTGCAAGAATAGTTTCCCTACCACTGTTGCAGTTTCGGAGCTAATCGTCGGGGAGTTGGTCTCGGTGATGAGTCCACAACGAGGATGAAACGGATGTCCCAGACTCTCATCGGTGACGGCTCAGATATTTTTAAAGTCCTCAAGCTCAAAGATGAATCTCCCAGAATGCAAAGCAGATTATAGATTGTCCTCTCCTGGCCGTTCGCTAACATTGAAATAGAAGAGGTCGCTTCTCTTCTATTTCAATGTTAGCGAAGGGCCAGGAAAGGAGAATCTATAATCTGCTTTGCATTCTGGGAGATTCATCTTTGAGCGCGAGGACTTTAATTTTGTGCCTCTTTAGTTTATTCTTTTGTATTTATTAAAATAAGAAAATTTTAACGAGTATGATAATAGTTTGCAAATAACGAAACAACGATTGAGGAACAAAAAAAAAATTGTTAATAAACACATTAAAACATTCGGAAATCTTTCAAATATTTAAACGGCAAATAAAATAGACAATTTGCTTAGTGTTACCTTCTATTTTAAGTGTACAAGAAAAATAAGAAACAGTTGGCGACAATTGACTGATTTTTCTGCAGGACAATGACGCTCCGGGGAGAAGCTACACTGTGGAAAATAAAATTACTTAAGTTAGAAATTAAAAATGATTAATCTTCCTCTTCAAACTGCCTTTTTTACAATAATTTATGTTAAATGATACAATAAACTGAAAATTAAGCAATAAAAACCACAATTAAGCCAAAAAAACACTGTAAATCTAGTGTTAAAAAGAAACAAACTTACTGTCCAAGGGCAGACAAAACAAAATTGTCAAAATTTTGAATTCTTGCTCGATTTTTTTTTTTTATTATTATTTCATTGTTTTTGGTGAAAGAAAGGAAAAAATATACAGAAGTTATCAAAATTAAAGAGGTATTTTTTTTTTGTTTTTTTTTTTTTTATTCTTCTTCTTCCGAATTAGAAGAATGGATTTGATGGATGTAGACTTAAGTGTCAGGAACAGCTGCATTTGTCGTTTCTCAGGGAGTTATTGTTTGTATATTTTTTTTTTCACAACAGGAACTTCTCATCTTCATGGCTATATAAATATTCATTAAAAATTGGGACCCATTCAATACAGTTTGAAAGTGAAATCTAGAAAACCGAGTAAACGTTTTATTCCCTACTATTGTTTCCTACCCTCACCAATTACCCTTCTTATGAGCAGCATTTCTCTTAGCATCGCAATTTTCCTGAAAAATGATTTACTTGTTTAAAAGCCTCAATGGATAAAAATGATTTTTTATAAATAATAATACAAATATTAACATAGTCTTAAGTCAAATTAATATAAAAGCAATATATTTTTACCATTGTTGTCCAATTTCAGTAGATTTTTTTATTTAACTTTTATTGTAAGAGATTTTATTATTTACACACACTAAGAAAATTAGACGTTTATAGTATTTAAAGTTTAAGAATAAATTACATAAAAAATTAAAAAAAAGCATTGTATATTAAATAAATGAAAGCAAGCATTTTTTTAAAAAAAAAATGGGATCTTATTTTATTTTAAACTTAGTAATAATGATAAAAATTTAAAGTTATATTCTCATTACTTAAAAGTTTACGGTATTTCCTGATTTACATAGGTATAAAAATACATTTATATTAAAAAATATCAAAGAAGATGTGAGTTTAAAGCACTTTTTTACGTGAGTAGTTATTTTTTAAATGAATAAAAGGCCATAATTAAACACAATTAAAAATTAACTATGTTTCGGCCCGAACCAGTGGACCATTTGTGATGAGTTTATAATATAACTTCTTTCTTATGTACGGTAATATTATATAATATAAAAAAGTTATAATATGATGTATCATGTAAAGAGAAGAAGTAGAGTTCATTTTATACAAAAAAAATCTTCTAAAACTCCCTTTATACCACAATATTTCGCATAAATAAATCTTCCTGCTTTTTCAAGTCTTATTAAGAATATAACATAAACAATAAGAAGGTCTTATCCTGTCCAAATCATATAACAAGAAGGCCTTATCACATTCAAATCATACAATAATAAGAATTTTTTACATCAAAAACATTATGTCCTAATTAAGTAAACAATAATGGAATTTAACAAAGGAGCATACATTTCTTTTAATAATGAAAAACAATAGTGAAGCATATATCTTATTTAAATGTCTTCTCTTTTCCTGTAATTATGTCCTGAAAGTAAGATAGTGTGTTTGCATTAACATAATATTCTTTATCTTTATTAATGCAATTGAAGGTTTTAATGACACATGCCTCTGTAACATATCTTGAATGTTTATCCAATATTTTGAAAAGTATTTCTACTTTTGGGTCTGGATTATGTTGTTCTTTGATACAGTGCTCAGCCCTGTATAAAGGGAGTTTTAGAAGATATTTTTTGTATATTATTTTATTAGCAATAAAGAGTATGTATGTGAGAGTTCATTATGTTTACAGGAACTTTCGGATTCTTTAGTAGAGGAAGACGGTAGATTTCTTTTCTTCGCCTCTGTAATCTGAAAAAGGTCCCCGCAAACGAGAACGAAATATTGTTATTAAATAAGATGTTTTAAGAGTTAAAGATGTGAGTTTCTTGATGGTAGAATATTCCATTCCATTGATAATTGAAGAGTTCAAAAACAAAAAAAAAGGCTCTATTGATTCAGTATTAAAACTTTTGAATGTAAATTGAATATACTATATTTGTGATAAAACTCAAAAAATATAGAAGTAAATCTGAATGCAGTACGTAAATCTTCGAATGCGAAACAAAATACTGTCATGCATTATTGATGTTATTGTAAAGGAACAATGAGAATGAAAAGAAAGTGCCGTAGAAATACAATAAGTAATCATCATAATTTCGAACATTAAGGATTTTTCTGATAAATGAATAAATCATTATGCCCATAACGCAAAGAAAAATAACAATAGGAGTACTAAAAATACCGATATCGAATTCTAATAAAGTAAGGTACTTCCTTATGGCTTTATTGGACAAGAACGACATTTTTTTTAAAGATTCTGCAGCAAGTCACATGTGTGCTGCGATCTTCATAATTCATACATTGCCGCAGTCCAATGAGAAACGTTAAATTATAATCCGGATTATCTCTTGTTAATTATTGAAATAATTAAAAAATAAACACAAAGTTGAAAATTACTATCAAAGGCGGTTTTGTGATAATAAATAATTTAAAAATATCATTTTTTTTTCGGTGTAGGCCTATTGAAATTTAAAATTTTTGCACTTAATAAGTTTTAAATTTGCACAGGAAATATTTGATGTAAGTGGGTGATGCGACTTAATTAGTTAGTAGAAAATATTATGATGTCTTATTACAGGGAAATATAGGCTGCAACTTTATAACGTAATGTGCTTACATCGTTTTTATTCTTAAAACAAAATTAAAAAGTTGAAAATTGCCTTTACAATTGAAAAATAACAGGTAGTCCAGAGATTCTATCGTTATTCCAAGTACTTATGTAATAAAATAGCTGAATAAAAGGATGAGGTTGCAGAAGAAAAGTTTTGTTACTAATAATGTTGTCTTTGCTGTTGCCAATTTGGGGTTTCCTTCCGATATCTGCAAATTTCCTTAATTGGTCGAATAAAGAATTCCGAATTGTTCTGTTCCTTTGACGGCTTCTGAAATATAATCCTGCATCGTGTTTTGACACATAATCGATCTTTCGATGATTTTTTTTTTTTCCCGAAGACTTGAGAAGCGAATCGTTCGACCAACAAACAACCGTTTCCCTGAATCTCCGACCATAAATCTGTTGTGTAAAGTTAGGCCTAAGACAACAATAACACAAAAGTGTTTGCGATATTCGCGCTTGATCTGAGCTAACGCCAGTCTCTTGTTTGGCAAAATGCCTCGGATCAAAGATTAATGGCAATTTAATACAAACAACTAAACCAGACAGTGAAGGATTTTCACCTACTATTTAAAATACAAAAATGATAATATATAAAATAGGAGATCTTTGAAAAATGAAATCTCGATTTTAAAGAATTAGCGATTTTTTTTATTTAGAAAACTAAGGCATTACAAAAAAAAGTACATTTCCTAAGCTCTGAACGCTCTTCGTTGAGGGTTATTTATTTTGTTATAAAAACAATCTTTTGAAATATGGGAGTATCTTACTATAAAAAAAAAAAAAACTTACTATAAACTAAATCTTTTAGTTTACTTTTTACTCATTTCTTTTTTGCGTCAAATCATATGTTTTGTTTAAGAAGAATAGACAATAGATTGTGAAAATAAAGTTTGTAATCCGACCACGATAATGTGACGATTCGACGTCAGCACTAGCCTCTCTCAGAGGTTCCGAAGAATATTACGTTACAGGCAGCTGTAAAACAAAACAAAAACAAAAATTCAAAGATTTAATTTTAGTCCCCCATTTTCCAATTCCTTTCGGAAATAATCTTCAACCTGTAAAATAATCTTTCGAGCACTGCTCTGTAAAATACTCTAGCGCGATATTTTGAGGGAAATTTATAGAGACCTGTGCTTTGAGGCGCGTTTGTTTGTGATTGGCTGAAAAACAGATACGTCATAATCACGTGTGGTTCCTTCCGATCGTCACGTTATCGTGGTCGGACTATAATGTGTAATGTGAGTAACTGAAAGAA
>JAFIDM010000179.1:29943091-29953263 GCA_023159025.1 Thereuonema tuberculata | reverse complement strand
GTGAGTCTTGGCAACTTATTTTACACGAAGTGTTTTGGGTGGGATTTTATTTACATAAAGCACAAATTACAATTAAACTAAAACTAAAAATAAATTACAGTTTAAATTCTAAAAACTATATGCAATTTTATATTGACATTCATTTGTAACAGTCGGAAATTTGCGCAGTTGAGTTGACCATCTCGTAATAGTCCTGCTGCCTAGCAATGCGCGTGCGACATTCTATTGTTTCGGACAGAGTTAATCACGCAACAATACTCCCGTTGCGTGGCAACGCGCGTGCAAACTTCATTGTTGCGGAAGTGCGCACACAGTCTGTTTTTTTTAATAATAGAGAATAAGTTTGATGTAGATTTTTAGTATATCATTTTATAGTTTTTTTTTGAATCCTAAATACGACATCGTAAATCCTAAATACGACATTCATTTGCAAACATACCTGATATCATTCGAAAATCATTTTGAACATGTTGCAGACTTTCCGTTACCCAAAATATTTGATACAAATACACACATACATAATATATTTCTTTCCCGGGAGTTAAAGGCGGGCGGGCGTCGGGCTGACCACCCGACCTCAACATCGTCCCGTTGGTCCTAAACGCTAGGAGCCTAACCTCCTCCGACCCCCAAAAGCCTGTGTAGGCTTATCGTAGCGCACTTTAACTTTAACTTAACACACATACACATCTTCAGAATTTTGATTAAAATTTCGTTGTATGTATTCCTATGTCATCTGCAAGATTATAGTTTCTCGTCACAGTAGTATGGATAATCTAAGAATTGAACAATCCAACCAAAGTGAGGGAGTTCTCGAAAAAAAAAAAAACAAAAAAGCAAGCATAAATATATCAATAAATAAGTATTTCAATTATTAGAGAAATTCATTACAACAATGGCTAAAATTGCTTTTTTTAAAAAAAAAAGTCGCATTTTGGTCATTCTGGTTTATTGCAAAAAAGATTGTAAGAAAAGAAAGCGAATCCTTTATTATTGATCAGTATTATTATTTCTTGACTTAATTTAAGGCTGAGTATTTTAATCCACATTTTATAGGATTGTGATGATAAACATCTAATACAGGCGTAGACAGTTAACCTAACTTCTTAAATCCGAAGTTTGATTCTGATGTTTTGTTCATTTACTTTTACCGTAAAAATGCCTTTAAGCTGAAAAACCCATCCTACCTAACTCTGAAGTACGAAATTGACTCTGAAATTGATCTAGGATTAGTAAGTCCCTTAAGGGCGTTACATTTTACCAAATTGCCGATTGGCCCAGGGCTAAAATTTAATGGAGGTTAGTAAAATTTGACATTTATACAAACTATACTTTGAATACTACTAATATGAAGTTCTGATAAGATCAGTATGGTATTGTTTGAGTTATCGTGCCAAAAGCTTAACGTAGAGATTGACATTGTATACGAAGATATGAGTAACTCAATCTTCTGGATTAGAAACTGGCGAATGCCCATAAAAATCATGATTTATTTTGAAAATAATTGTGTGAGGTTACTGTACAGTCTTGTAGCAGTTTTCAGAATTAAACTAATTTAAAAATAATATTTAAAAAAATGTCTGAATGATTATTATTTTTTAGGCTTTTTTCTGTCGTGTGGAGAAAATCTAAACGCTAAGGACTTTGCTGAATCTTTTACACTTTCCGAAAACGTTCATGTAAATCTAGAGTAGGAACTTCAATGATTTTCATTTTGGTGTGTGGGCGTTTTCTCATCCTCTGAACCATTTCTGAAGTAATTGCTAAAAACCTTTGCCGAGTCATGCCTCGGGGTTGTTTCTTTTGCTAAATGAGTGTAGAAATATCCCCTTTCTCCTCTTCCCATCTTCAGTAACTTTCGTTAAAATAATAATATGAGTTGCAAGAAGTTTAAAGATTCTAAAAAAAAAAAAAAAAAAACCACAAAAGAAAAAAAACACATAAAAATTAAAAGTCTGTCAGGCGCGACTAGCTTCAGATGTCTTTGCGGCGAACTTCTTCAAGCATATGACCGTCAAGGGAACTCACAGTCTTAAAGCTAAGGGAACTAATGAAATTCAATCAATAGATATAATCGAGTATTTAGGGAAGGTAAAAACACTAGGCCAGAATAACAACGGCCGCGTCAACAAAAAGATCCCTTTGATGAAGAAGTTCGCCGCAAAAGCGTCTGAAACTAGTCGCGCCTGAGAGATTTTTAATTGTTTGTGTATTTTTTTATTTTTTTTACAATTTTTAAACTTTTTGTTAATAAAAAAAAGTATTTAAACTGAATTATTTACAATAACAATTAGCAGATCAATTTTTGTAACTTTGTAACTCGTTTTTTAAATCGTTCAACAATTTTAGCACATGTAAAAAGAACTTGGTTACGAATTACTTAGTTAGCGAATTAATTTTAATCATAAAGCGCCAAGGATTAGCCAAAAGGATTCAGTGTTTAAAACAAATTGAAAGATTAATAAAAGAAATAGGGTCCATTGTTTGGATTCCATTCTTTTTCCTGTAGGGATTTTCATTCCTTCGTATGCTAATTGCTCGAAAAGGACTTATTTAAAAAAAAAAGAGGATGAAAATCATAGTTAGATCGGCCCTAGTCCTTGAATATGTATACCAAGTTTCAAGAAGATCCATACTGTGGTTCAAAAGATACTATAGGAGGAAACAGACACACACACTATTATCAACACGGTGAAAGATGAACCTCCCAGAATGCAAAGCAGATTATAGGTTGTCCTTTCCTGGCCTTTCGCTAACATTGAAAAAGAAGAGAAGCGACCTCTTCTCTTTCAATGTTAGCGAACGGCCAGGAAAGAACAATCTACAATCTGTTTTGCATTCTGGGAGGTTCATCTTTCACCGTGTTGATAATAAGTGACTGATTTCATGGGCTTCGCTTTTCCTTTTGAAAAATGGAAATTACCCAGATGTTTTCGAAGACTACTTAATTAAAAATATTGAAGGCTTCTGTTTTTCCCCAAAATTCTAATTTGAGCACATGAATAAATTAAGATAGGTTTTATAAAAATATCGCACGTAATTAAAAATTAATCTTTAAATTAGCTGAGAATCAACGCCTGGATTTCGGTTCGAAACTTAAGATTAAAAAAACAAACCAGGTTTTAAGAAATAAAGTCTCATTGATGAAACCAACACGACAAAAACTGGAGAGAGAGAAAAAATAAAGTTGAATTGGTGCCAAACTATTATTAAAATGAAATTTAGTTCTTAACTGTTGCTGTCTCGACCTTCAGCCTAAAAATACGTGTCCTATTTTTCATCTTTAAAAAAAAATTAAGAAGTCTACAATTTATGGGACCGTGCAACAGATTCAAAAGAAACAGATTCTATCATTGAATTATTAACTTGTTTTGGTGAGGAGTCAGTAGCAGAAACATTTTTCCATTTGGCTTTTATTTTCAAAATGAAAAACTTTCACAGGCAGAATAACAGAGGAAATTTATTTTTGTTTCCATTTTTGGTAATGAATTAATAATTATATATTCTTTTTAAAGTATAATGTGATTCTCTACCCTTATTTAAAGGTTGTATAATTTGAGATTATTTATTTGTACATCAAAAAACTTCGTTCTGAGTTTTTATAAATACTAGACGGCTGCCCGTCGTTTTGCTCCGGAAGCCTGGCATTTATAACGAAAAAACAAAAACAGATTACAGTAAAACCCCGATTATCCGAGTTTCCGATTTAACCGAGCTATCAAATATTTCTAAGATTTTTTTTTTTTAGCATATTAATCTTCGTTCGTCTAGTCATACGACCCCCTACCTGGAATCGGGGAATGGTTTTGACAACAACAATCCTGGGTTATCCTTAAAAAAAAATGGCGAAACATTGCTGCAGAAAAACGCCAAAGTAATGTAAAACAAAAAACAATTAAGGACAAAAAAAGTAAAAGAACTCTTTCAATATGAATTGTATGTGGTGTATCTGCATAACTTTTGTTAAAATATACATTTACACCTTTGCGATTTATTTTATTTACAATTTTCGGTTTAACCGAGTTTTTTGGTTATCCGAGTTAGTCTTGGTCCACATTAACTCGGATAATCGGGACTCTACTGTACATCAAATAAACTAAACCTAAAGCAAAAAATAAATTTAAAACTTAAATTCCAAAAAAATTTAATATTCAAAACAGAATATTGAAATCCATTTGTAACAGTAGGAAGTTTGTTGCTTGGCAACGCGAGTGCAAAATTCCATTGTTGTGGACAGCGTCGACCATGCAACGGTATTCCTGGATCAAAATCCAATTGTTGGCGGACGTACGCACACAATTTTTTTAATAATACAGATTTGATGTTGGACTTTTATTTTAAGTTTAATTCAGAGCAATTCAGCTAATGTATCTTCGCAATTGAAATATAAGGAAAGCATCTATTTTTATGTTTCCGGCAAGAAACAATGAAATAACAGCGAATTTACGATGGTGTATCAATAAAAAAAATATGTTTGATAGCGTTAGAAAAGAAAGCATATGTATACGTAACAAAAAGGACATAGCATTAACGAGAAAACAACAACAATAATTGTAAAATAAAATAAAATATAAAATGTTGAATATTGAACATAAAGTTGAAAAATACAAATAGAGAATATTGGAAAAAAATTTAAAACAAACTTAAAAAATAAAAAATAAAGAAAATTATAAATAAAAAAAAAACAATTAGGTAATAAAAATAGTGAGTACTGTAAAGTTTTCAAAAAAAATTGTAACAAAAGCACATAATATCAAATTACAGCGAAAAAACATTTGAATAACGGTTAGGATTGGTTGATGACTGAGCTCCAATACATTTTAGGAAGACGTGAGCATGGATCGTTAGGCTGACGAGAGACCACGCAGAGGGGTCTGAAAACCAGTTCCCGGGATTTTTTAATAAATATCATGTTTTTATTGTAAATATCTTTATTTTTAAGTGTGTTCTTGAACCATTTTTAACTTTTTATTTTTGTTAACTGTATACTAAAAAGTTAATGATTCTCATGTATAGTCCTTTACAGGCTTTTGGGGCAGCTGGAGGGTAGGCTCCAGCTTTCGCGACCTAACGGGACGAAGTTGGGGCCAGGGGGTCAGCACGACGTCCGTCCGCCTTTAACTCCCGGGAAAGAAACCTGGTACCCATTCTACAGAGGGCTAGTAGACCCTAGGACACGTTTGGAGGAGAAAGGAGCGCGGAAAAATTCCCGCTCCGCCGAGGCTGGGAATCGAGCCCTCCCCTCCAACCCGCAGCCAAGCGCCCTAATTGTATACTTTTTGTTCTTTTATTTTTATACTCTGTTTTTTTTTTATATATATATATATATATATATATATAGTTTTGAAGATTCCATATTCTTTCCGATACCATCTCTGTTCCAAGAAATACAGCAAAGTACAGCAAGTTACGGCGTCTGCTGACTTGCCATTAGATTTGTCATGTGATAGAACATATACACATATCCACAAATGAAAATACAGAGACTGACTTATTTCAAGTGCCTTTTTATTTTTTCGATAGTAGGTTTTTTTTTTTTTTTTAACAAACATTAATTAATTACGAACTGACGGTAATAAACTTCTTTTTTCATCTCCGAAGAAACTCTGGTTGTTATTGTTTTGTGATGTTAGGAAGTGGCGTTTTCGTTAGGTCCAGCACGCAACAAGTCCTAATCTTGTCTTGTCATTGTAATCCCTTTGGCTTTCGTTCAACATCCAGCGGACTGCGGATGTAAACAGGGATGGAAACGAGCAGAGGTGTTTTTAATCGTTCTCTCCAGTCACATAAACAACTACAAGGACTGACTCCTTTGGATATTTTCCCAGAGCCTTAATTAAACTTCTGTGTCTTAAGTGCTTCAAAGAACGAAAACAGAGCAAAAAAAAATCCAGAGAAAATTTATTAAGTCAGCCCCGAAAAAAATAAATAAATTTCAAACAAAAGGCTTGAAATAATATTTTACGTGTACTGTGGTTCATTGAGATCGTTAATTAAGCCATACACCTCATTAATTGCACTAAAAAAATTTATACAAAAATTAATATACAAAATTACGACTAGTTTCACTAACGAGAAACGGTATTATCAAGTCACTTGATAGTACTGTCTCTCGGTAGTGAAACTAGTCGTAAATTTGAATATTAATTTTTGTACAAAGTTTTTTAGTACAATTAATCAGTTGTACTGCTTAATTCGCGCTGGTGTGGTCGAGCGGTCTCAGGCGTCGGTCTGTCGTGAGATCAATGTGCCGGCGCCTGGGTTCAAATCCCGGTAGCGAGCATGGATGTTTCAAAAATTTCCTTTCCTGTGTTGTAGCCTCTTCTTCACTTTCTCTTCGGTCTGACGTCATTCCTTAATGGCGTCCTGGGGAAGGCCACGGGAAACCACCCCAGTATCTTTCCCTTGTAATTCTAGGGAGTCTGCTAGGGGTTCGCCGTCTTGGGAACACTAGCGCTCCCTGGAGCACGGATGCTTCGGCAACGAAGCTCGCACTTCGGTGCGAACCGACCACACACACACACTGCTTAATTAATGATCTCTATAAACAAAAGGTTCATAAGAAAAACCCTAAAAACATGAATTTCAAAATGGAAACTGTCTCCCGGTTCATGAAGATGTAGGAACAACAACGTATTGATTTTGTGTTTGAAATAGATAATGAAGTAATTGGACCTTATCGAAAAAGACAGTGAATCATTCGCCTTTAACCCTATTGACCTATTATTGATTTCGATTCATAGTTTATGAGACCTGTATGTTGTTAAACGTTGTTTCTAAAAGATTAATTGTCAAATTGCGCGGGCGTTATCGTTATGTGGTGGATGGTTGCTGGACAACGACAAAATAAATTTTAGTTAGGCTTCCACAAACGAAGAATTGATTAAACTACATTTACATCATTGTAGGATATTGTATTTACTTGAATTAGTAGAATAAAAGTAAAATGAAGTAAAATCTTTAATTTTTTATCAGTATATCACGATATCATTGACGTTACGAAATGTTACAGAAAAACAATGGGAAAGACGTGGACACCAAAATCGGTTGTTTATAATACTAGGCCATCCCCCTGGTAAGTATGAGATAATTGAAGAAGAATCGATTCCAAGCGGTTACGGCAAAAATTGATATTTTATTCCTTTTTGAATGAACTCATTATTCGATAGCGCGCGAACAAATAGAATAAAAATAGGATTGGATATTGGGGGATCAGCAGTAGTCCAATGGTTAGCGTTCCTGACTGCGAGGACGAAGGTCCTCGGTTTGAATCCCATGCAAGGCGAAAAAAAAATTTAAAAAAATATAATTTTATAATCTGACTTTCTCAGAAAGGAAAACTAATAATTAACAATTGCGCCGGACAGACAGACAGAGAAATAAGAGATTTTAATAATATAGATTACAGAAAAACAATGTGAAAGACGTGAACACCAAAATCGGTTATTTATAATATTCGTCATTGTACTTCTAAATTTGCTGTCTATACTAAATCTAAAATCACAATCCTTTACTTTATTTTTCCGCCTTAATTCTTTGATTTTTTTAAAGAACCCCCTCCTGCATGTGAATATTAGAAATATCTCAACTTATGTAAATCGTTTTATTTTAATAAAATGGCGATAAGTGAATGGATTTAATTAAATCGTTATTAATGGAATTCACTACAAACAAAAGAAGCATCTTCATTATTAATAAATGCTCTCAAATCGCGATCTATTTTTTTCCAGTGCAGTTCTTTCTGATTCTTGTATCCCAAATCATGAATGCTAGTCTGCCAACATGTATTATGCACACAGCGAACTGGTAAATTATTATAATTAGGGACTCCGCTTCTTCATTTGGCAACTTGGAGTAGACAAAATGAACTTTTGATCTTGTTGTTCATCTGTAATCGTTTTCTTCTGATTTTCTAAAAATTAGATCAATCGGCCGAATGGTTTCGAGGGAAATAGGTTATAAAAGATATCCTCCAGCATTGCGAAGAAAGCTAGGGTGTTTTTTTGTTTTTGTTTTTGCTTTTTTGTCAATTGTTGTTAATCGTTCCTAAAGGACACAACTCCTGGATATTACTGAACACTTTCTCTGATCCCAAAATTTAGCCCAATCGGTCGAATAGTTTCGGAGAGATAGATTACAAATGTCTGTCTCGGTTATGAGATTTTGTTTTCGTAATAATCCAAAAATTAAAAAAAATAAATGTATATATATATATATATATATATATATATATATAAATAAATAGAATTTGGCGACAAAGAGAACTCCACATCTGAATTGGATTGGGATACAAAGGAGGTTCTCTTCACCTCATTGATAAACAAATGTTCATTACAATTGTGTAACATCTAACTGAAATATTAGACTTATCTCATAAGATTCTGCAGAAAATGAAACTAGGATTAACATTGTTAAATTTCAATAGCTTCATATAAGTTCATACAACACTGAATACTTGATTATATGAAATACTCCCTCCGTCCGAAAATATGGTATACATTTTTAAAGCACGTTGAAAATTATCGAAGCAGCCAAACAACTTGGTAACCTAGCAATGCAGTTAAAATAATTTTGTATTTTGAATTTTATGAATAAATATTGTCAATGAACTTAACCTATTTAACTGAAATTGCAATTTATTCTAAATATACACTATATAAATAAAGGAAAGGAAACGCAGCACTTGAATAAAAGGAGAAATTGCCTTTCTGATTAAATTATGGGAAGGAATTGGGAACGGCCGTTTCGTCCCTCTACGGACTCATCAGCCCAATCCCCGCCTTCCCTTAATAAAATCAGAAAGGCAAGATCTTGTTAGTAAAAGTCACCACCATGACCTTACTAACAAGATCTTGCCTTTCTGATTTTGTTAAGGGAAGGCGGGGATTGGGCTGATAAGTCCGTAGAAGGACGAAACGGCCGTTCCCATTTTTTTCCCATAATCCAATCAGAAAGGCAATTTCTCCTTTTATTCAAGTGCTGCGTTTCCTTTCCTTTATTTACTCACATTCACAGCATGTTGAATTTCTTTTCTTTTATACACTGTATATTCGGACAAAAATAACTTTCAAATGTATACCATAATTTCGGACAGAGGGAGTAAGTTTTTTAACGAGATTTCTAATAGCTAACAAGTAAGACATTTTCTTTTATTGGTTCCTATTTCTTAAATACAAAATTACCGCTCAGGGTCACAGACATGTTTTAATGATAGTTCATTATCGGTTTTGTATCAGCTCTCTCTCTCTCTCTTTCCTTATACCATCAATAAGCAGAGAAAAAAGAATTCCTGCTCTTGGCGCGACCTGTTTTCTTATTGGAAAAACGTTAATCACTGCGGTCGTCATCCGCCAAATCCATCTGATCGAATTCTCCGAAAAATTAGCAGCAAAGCACAAGATTAGCGTCTAATTGACAAGAGATAAGAAAGAAAGAAAGAAAATAATCAGGCGTAAACCTTCTGGTTTCTTTATTTGTTTTTTTTTTGTCCTCCTAATTCTATTTAATCTGACAAAGTAGTAATTAAGAAACATAAGTGCTATTCTTGCGACAAAACTATCCTGATAATTGAGAAACAGTTACAACGCACTCTTCAACGAAGAGAATTAGTAGGTTGTATTGTAATGATGATATATATTGTGGTAAACTGAATGGGAGAAACTAACAGAACCTATAAAAATAGACAAATAATTGTAACAGAATCCACAAAACGAATTTGAATTTTCTATTTTTTTATTTGTCTTTAATTCTGGAATTCTGAATTGACTTTTACTCAACCAAACCTAAATAGGAAAAAAAAAATATAAATTCAAGTTTATTGAAAATTTCTCCTGAAAAGTAATTTACTGTACAAAATTCTTTTGTGATTGATCGTGCATTTTTAAACAGCAGTTTAATAGTGTTACTGTTGATTATTCAAAAATAAAACTTTTCTTTTTTTGTGAACCTTCAATAATATAAAAATGGTATCCTAGACCGCCTTTACTATTAAAAGCTGTACAAATTTCAATTAAGGTTTCCTTCTGTAATGTGTAAACTGCTGAATAAATGAGAGACTGGGTCTAAAATTCCCTTATTTTTGAAATAGCTGACTAACCCTTCCAGTATTACGATGTGCGGAAGTGATGGATGGACAGTGACGGTTGCTCCTGTTTTATAATTAAAGTATTCTT
>JAFIDM010000179.1:29921435-29942991 GCA_023159025.1 Thereuonema tuberculata | reverse complement strand
CAACTATGACTGTATTAATAAACAAAAAGGAATTGAAATTAATAAATTCGTTATTGAAAATTTCAAAAAATATTGTAAAACTATTTAACCATTTATTTATTTGTAGTGTAATTTTTATCAGGATAATTGTTAATTTGATGTCACTATTAACGTTACTCTTTTGTTGTAATATATAACTTATTGTTTATAATACTTTGATGCACTATGCAATTTGAACCTTATTCTTTTGTTGTATAAAACTTATTCTTTATTGTTAATGCTTCGGTTTTAATTTCAAAAAGTAGCCTGAAGAAGCAGGGAAAGGGTAATATCCTGCGAAATATCGCTGATAAAGTATGGATTTTTTTAATAATAAACAAATAATAGCTTACTAACTAATCAAGGTACCATAAGGCGTACCAATTTTTATGTATTTATTTACTTTAGCTTTATATGGTTCAGTTACCACAAATAAGCAGTCAGTTCAGAATCATTGTTGGATTACTGTAGAATAATCTATCAGATCTGATTACAAACACTGATGCCCAAATGAATCGACATAAGTTGGATGGAGGCGTGATTACGAGATATCGCATCATCATTATGTCGTTGCATTTCTAAAGCAAGCTGTCTCGATTTTCCAAAATCAATACTAATCGATTCTCTATAATGATAAATGCTCGAAACTGATTAAAAATAAAAACTCAGTTGATAGGAGTATATTAATGCCAGCCGAGTCTTCAGATGTACATTTTCGGCTATTAAAGCGTAATTACAGATCACGAAAGCCAACAATAAGAAGATATGATAGAAAGGTAATGGAGAACAAATAACTGGATACAAAATTTGAATGTAAATGGTTTCTGGAATGCCCGGTGTGCGATCTACTAATTTCGAAGGTGTCTTTTATCTGTGTACACTGGATTATTATTAGTCGAAAATCGAACAACGTTATTTCGACTCTTGGCATTTACCAAAAACATTTCCAAAAACTTACTTCTAAATCTAAGCTTTCGCAAATATATAGAAGTGAAAAGCTGACATTTTCCTATATCCTCCAGTGCTCCGTCCCACAAAGTATATCATCATAATAAGCTCCCGAATTCAAGAATTATTGTAGCGGTTCGCGAATCTCATTCTGAATATCGTAGAATAACTGGAATACAACCTGAAGCATTGGATTAGGACAAATGTTGAAGGTCTACAGTGTTTCACAACAACTACATTGAAAAAAGAAAGCCATTTAACCTTCAGCTTGCTGATTACGAAACGAAGAATGCAATCATTCAATGGTTACCATTTCGTTCCAGAATATTAGAGGTATCTCAATACTTACGAAAGTGAATGGACAGTTATTTATATTTTAAGTTATTAGGCAATCGAAAAATAATTAAAATTTAAAAACAATGTCTATATTATTGAAACAATGATTACAATCATATTTTCAAGGAAAAAAAAATGGCATTTATTGCCTCTTGCCTTACAAAAGTAGATTCCAGGTGGGAAAAAAAGCTATCAGGATTAATTTAATGAAGAAATAAAAAAGTAAGATTTACAAGATATAGTGCGAATTCGAAAATCTATTTTAAACAATAAAAACCAAAGACTTATTAAAAAAAAAAAAACAGTTTGTGTGCGTACGTTCGCAACAATTGAAGTTCGCACGCGCGTTGTCTGGCAATAGGAACATTGTTGTATGGCCAACTCTATCCATAACAATGGAATTTCGCACGGACTTTGCGAAACAACAGAAGTGTTTTGGCCACGGTCAACTCAACTGCGCACATGTCCGATTTCAATATCGTATTGCAGGTATTCTTTAGAATTTAAAGTTTAATTTATTTTTAGTTTTAAGGTTTTAGTTTACTTTTTGTAATTTGTTTTTTTGTTTTTTTTTTTGAATAAATAGAATATTGTTTTCTGTTATACATGCGAGGTTTCCTGAGCGAAATGACGGGTAGTCGTCTAGTATTTTTTTTAAAGTTCAAGTAAATATTTCTTTGAATACAACTAAGATTTTCTCTAAGTCAAGCGCATCCATATCGATTTGCTAATAATAATAATAATAATGTATTTATCTTTGTTTTTGTTTTTTTCTGTGTCATTTATTTTGAATCACCGCTGTTCGCTTTTTAGCTTCATTAGGAGGGCACAGGAAGTTGTCAAAAACTTGAGAAAAGCAGCTTTGGTGGAAAGAGGGCAGCTCATTATTCTTAGGATGAAAGGATTGGGGTAGAAGTTTTGCTGTCGCGCAGCAAAGCCACCGTCAATCCAGTGATCGGAGAAAAGAGCCGTCGACTGCACGTGGCTGTCAACGAGTGGTTTCATTTACAGGCTCATTGCGGGGGAGGAGATGCAGACCTCGAGGAAGCTATTACACAAATTCATGACGGAGGAGAGGGATAGGATGAGTTGTTTGTTTATTAACACCCTCATCTGTCTGCCACAGATTGAGAGACTTTGACAGCTACAACCCCCTCTGCGTTCACTCGTCTAACAGACAGTTACACAGAAAAGGCTTTCCAAAATGAAGAAGATACAAAATATCATCAACTCAAAAGGTAATGAAGGTTTGTGTCTTAGCTGGATGTTAAGATTTTTTTTTTCTTTTGGTTGGAATCGAAGAAACGGACAACAAATAAACTGGTAAAATATCGACAAGAAGAAATAAAGAATCACATATGGAAAAAAAGACATCCGGTTTCCACGATTGATCTTGCGACTTGAATTAATTTGCGAATAAAACCATAATTAACCCATGGAATGAAACGAGAGAGAAGCAGATAATTAAGAGGATGGTTTCCTTCGACTAGTTAAAGCTGTTTCTAAAATCAATTAGAGATTACCAATAATGCTTTGTAATGTAATATAGGAATAAATGTAGTTATTGAAAACATCTTTCTATTCTTTGTCTTACGAAATCTATTTCTTAACGAACGCCACGACAATACCGAAACTTATATTGGTTTGCTAGCGATCCATATGACTGCTATTGTTTTTGTCCTGTCCGTCCGTGTCTTCTTCCCCCCCCCCCCCAACACCTCCCGAACGGAAGGTGAATCGGCAAACGGACTTCACCATCGTGTTCAGAGCCCAAACACCGTCGTAATGGGGTATTTTTTTCTTGTATGCAAATAATTTCGGCATACTCTGAGTTTTAAAGTTTTTGAGTTGTATTTCAGAGATTCTCTTTAATACATCACTCTATCTGTATTATCACTCTATCTGTAAGGAAACTGAAGTAGTATAGTGGATATAGTGACGGATTCACAAGGTTGTGAGTTCGAATCCCAGATTTGAATACCATTTTTTTTTTCTTTCGGAGATTCCATATTTATGCAACTAAAATTTTTCGTTGTCTGTTAATTGATTATGCACACGTTCAATGTCCGCGTTGGTTTTAATTTTGTATTAACTTGCATGCTTACATTATATGGTTTTGTAGGATTTCTTTTTTCAAATTTGTAAAACATAGAGTAAATTAGATGTTCTGTTTATTTGTTTATTATATTCCTCAAATTTTGCACTAGCTGAAATGTCTTCATATTCGCTAATATTGATGTTAAGGAGTTCGTAATACAGTCGAGCTCGAATCTCACGGAAAAAGAAAAAAAAATCGAGATAAAGAGGTTTCGAGTTGTAGAGGTTTTAAATGCGGTCAATTAAAAAAAGTTGTAATTGCTTTTGTTGTAGAAAAATTCAGCGGTATGATCGCAGATTAATTATACATACATCCATAACATTTTTTAACATACATACGTACCTTTAACAATAAAAATAGTCTTTCAGTGACTTTTGACGTCTAACTTTCTTTGTTTCTATTAACCTTCTGAGGTTAGCAAGAGCTGCGAATCCCTCGTGGCCAACATTTTCCTGAGATTCAACCTGTTTTGAAGAAGGGTGGTCTTTGGGCATCGATTTTTTGTAATTTACACTATCCGAACTCCGAGATACAGAGGTTTTGAAGGAAATTTTTTCGAGGTAAACACGGAAAATACATTGAATTTAGATTGTAAATGTAGGGAATTTCAGAAATTTCGAGATATAGAGGTTTTCGAGATAAACAGGTTCGACTGCATAAGAAATTTACAGCTACGGTAAGGAAAAAAAGACGAAATCTACATGTCTTTGTAGATTTAATTCCTTACCATCAGAATTTTGAGATTTGTCTATCTACAGTAAGTGTTATTGTTTATTGTTAAAAATGGTCTCTAATAGTAATATGTATTAAGCATATGTTCACAAGATAACTGATGAGTGCCAGAGTACAAGAAACACCAATCTCAGAATGTATTTGTGAAAACAAGGCCTCCACTTAATAATAATTCTATTTTTATTAAATGTTATCGGCATTTATTTATTTAATGGAAAGCAAACCCGATGTACTGGTTATCTGTTGATATTATATTTACAAGTCGAAGGTTCGGTGAATTTGTTTTTCAAAGGACTTTTTCTTTGTGTCTTCACGATTGCGAAGGTCAATTGGGCCTTTATCTTTTTAATTTAGGTGTCTGCTTCCATTCGTTTGGAAGCAACGTCTACAACCGTGGATCGGATGGCGAATGGTTGCAAATGAAAGCACTGCCGTGGAAACATTGGAGAGCCAAGGAAAACAAATCCATTTGATGTTGAGAATTTTAAAGTATAATTCCGCCGTTAACGTAATTCCACCAAGCCACAGAATGAACTAGAAAATGTACATGGAAGGATATCATCAAAGATATCAGAGAAGCGTAACAGGGAACCTTTCAATAGACATTTCAACAGCTATGTTTTAGGAAGAATAAAAGACGAAATTTTGCTCTTTTTGTCGTTTGATGATAAAGGAATAACATGGAAAAGTTACTTAAAGTAACAAGAGTTTCTGGAAACCCATTTTTATTTTCAGAAGAGACGAATCCACAAGACGTTTTGAAAAGAACGGGGTGAAGATCAAAGTCCCAAAATACAATAACATTTCCCCCTTTTTCAATAACTGTTTTCCTTTGAACACCCGCAAGATTCCCGGGTATAACAGGATTGCCATCCGTTGCCTGCGGTGCTTGGATTACTATGTTTATTGAGCGTGAGTCGATAAAGCGGATAGTGACAGAACGAATCAATAATCTAACCCAATAAAATTACCATTGCTTACTTTTGCTGCAAGATGTTTTCAACTACTTTTTTTTTTCTTTGTTATTATTTCAGAACCACAGCGAAAAGAGGAAGTGAGATGAGAGCACCTCAAATGGCAATCGAAGTGTAAACAGGCCATTCTTGTCTTTTGTCTTTCAACAACGGTCACACTTTTTTAACAGCAGAGAAGAAAGGAGGTAAGTTTTACAGAAATGATACATTTGAGTAAATATCCAATGCCAAAATATTATTCCTACAATGGTCGGGAAACTCCAAAGGATTAAACTTCTCTTAGAAACGTCAAATTTTGAAGTTACTTTTATTCTTATAAATAAAATCTTTTAAATCGGGTTTGCTTTTATTCTTAATCACTGTATTTACGTAAAATGATCGCAAGAGTTCCTTTTCTCCCTAACAAACATACAATAATATATAAGCTCAATTTTAATGTAAAAATTAGTTTATATTAAGTAGGCGCTGATTTTATATTCAAATACTATAAAGCAAGCAATTCTTGTAAATTTTATCTTGCAACAGGCCCTAAGGATTTTGATGAAATGAGGTGAATCTACCGTTTTCAGGTGCGAGAAAGCGATTTAGCTAACTCTCGACTTCGGGAAAAATCATTTAGGAAATAAATGATTGACCTGGGTACCAGGTTGTTGTCTACTCTGTTCTTACTTATTTTCGTTTTATTTTATTCTTTCTGCGTTTTTACATGTAATAAAATAATAATTTACTTAATAATAATTTTTAAAACTTTTTCCTTTCAACTTCGCGTGTATTCACTGTGATATTCTAAGTGTTCTTACCATATTTTCGTTTTATTTTACGACCAAAGCTAAACCTTTCAAGTACTTATTTATTAAACAATGATGAATTATTTAACAGAAACTAAACATTAAATTTCTAAATTCAATTAATTGTATTCTATTATTAGTTATCGCAATAATTGTTCTCATCTTTAATAATGATAAATTATAAATTTATAAGGTGACTTTTTTTAACTTCATTAAAAGTCAGTCGAAATTTAGTCATTGAATTGGCAAACTTTATAACATTACAGCAAATACCATATAGACTACAGTCTATATAGTATCTGCTTACAGTTAAGGAATTCCTAGAAATTTATAAATACAGCCTTAAACGGGGGGAAAAAATCTGTATTAGTAAAAAACGCGAAGCTAAAGAAAAAGATTTGAGATCTTTTAGATTAAGTTGTTGTTGATTTTCAGTAACTTTTAGAAATTATAAAAACTATTTCAATTAAAACAAAAAAAATTAAAGAATCTCAAACTTCTTCAAGATCAAGTGGTAGTCGAGTAGCTCAGCTATTTGGCAATTTCATACGGCTATTTGATTTCATACGGTATTGATATTTTTTTTTTTTTTTATCATTTTGTTTTCCCTTGTTTGCAAGGCATGAGCTGCTGAGGGGTGTCCGGGGCTGTTTCTCCTTGAATTTTAGACCCCCTTTCAGCTGCATTAGTTCTTCGAAAGGCTACGGGAAATCACCGTAATATCGTGCTTTGTAAACTATGCACACTGAATAAGTGTAATGATGATTACAAGGATATAAGGATTTGAAGAATAATCATTGTAAAGATTTCTCTAATTACTTTCATAACAGGAATAATTAATTGTAGTTACGTAATTCCATGAAATTCAAAAATATATAATGTCTTAAAGGAGAAGAAAAATGTACACTGGTAAAAAAAAAAAAAAAAAAAAATTCGAAGGATTTAAACTCTTTTTGAGACCAAGTTCTTTTACTGATTTCCAATTACTTTTGGCTTTATTCAGTTTTCAATATATTTCAAACCCACGTTCAACAAAACTGAAGCTATTTTGTAGCAACTGCGCAGTTCTACAGTATTAGACAGAGAAGCAATAAAATGAATAGAAGTAGTAAAAAAATAAATCCTCACAATGGAGCTTTAACTGTCGTAATGGGATACGGGTTCAATGATTCAATGTTAGATTGAAATAAATAAAACAAAGTTAAAAAAAAAAAAAGCCAACAATCTTCATTACATGTTATTCAGAAAATTAGTTATTTTAAAATACATAATTGAAATGAAATTATCATTTTCGTATTAAGTTTTATATAAAAAATTAGCAAACATAAATATCTTCGTTTTAAAAAAATATATACTTTCTGATTCAATATAAATTTCAAAAAGTATTTGTAAAATTTAAAAATAAATATGATAGGATTAAATAACACTTTCTCTTTAAATGTTACTTCGTGAACCAAATAATAAGAGCGATATAATAACAAAGGAATTGTGTGACTGTAAACTTTGTTGCCTAGAGACATATAAATAAATGTCTCAACGGGGGAAAAAGCTACTGTTTATTTATCAAAGTTGCACAAATAACGTTTAAAAGGAGTCTTGTGAACAAGCACTTTATTAATCCAAATAAATGTAAAAAATGTCACAATGGCCTGAGCAGAACAAAAGATATAAAATTCTTATTACGGAAAGCTGTGGTTACCAAGAAAAATGTATAAAGGGTGAAATGAAAGAATCGTGGAAGTAAATGAACCAAGGAAGTTTATTATAAGGATGAGACTACAGGGTAATATACAGTAAAACAAAGGTAACAGTTTGAATGCTTCCTATATACTGTAAATCAGATTTATTTTTTAAATCACTTTTAAAAGTCCGCAACATGAAATAATTATAACAATTTGTTTTTTTATTATACTGTAACGCGTGGAAACTCTGTGGTTGTTAAGGCGAACATTGACATTTAAAATTACATATTACACATTTAAAAACTTATGTTTTAGTTATTATTATTAAAAAAATCAAAAAAAAACTTGAATGCGAACAGAACAGTTTCGATCTGCGTACTGCTAAGTCATCATCAGCCTATGTTCGCATGTAAATGTTTTTAATTTTATCATTTTTTTAACAGTAATAAGTAGAACATATAAGTTTTTAAATGTATGATATCTAATTTTAAATGCCGATATAACAATTTGTATAAATATAGTTATAATGTTGATATATGGTTACTTATAGTCAATTTATTGTTACAAATAAAGATTAATTTAAGCAAATGGTTACAAAGAACATTGAAAGGTTACTGCAACGAATAAGTTTAGGTAAATCCCATAGGGGTCCAAAATAACCCGTTGGGGCGCTGGAGTTAAGGCCCCCCAACGTTTCAATGACCAGAGACTGATTTGTGAGATGAGTTCGGGTGGTCAGTCCAACGCTCGCCCGCCTACAAACGCTTTGTTTCCTGGAAAGAAACACAGTACCTTTTCTACTGAGGGCTATCACAACGAATAATATGCACTAATTATGAGTAGGGTAAATTACTGAACTGTCAAAGACAAACGAATCTTTCCTTCATTTTTTAAATATAAAACTTAAACAAATAGGGGTCGTATTATAACAGAAAGTATTTTCAATACCAAACGCAGCGTTCAAAAAAGTAATTTTTTTTCATTAACATTAATGTTCTTTTTCTCTTTATTTTTACCTGTTTTCAAGTAAGTTTCCAGGCAGTCAAAACCGATCACTTTCACGTTAAATAATAACCCTCCAATACGAAACAAATCGAGAAATGAAAACAGGACGAGAGTTTTTATTACTTTCATTACGAGTTTTATAGCTGCTGTAAAACAAAGGGAATTTCTCTCTACATTTGCAAACGGAGTTACTTATAGGACCAGCGAGCCTTCTCTGTCTGCACGTGGAAAACACGAAATTCCATTGCAAAAGAATTGCTCGAGTTGGAGGTTCCGAGGTTCCCACTCACAGACTGTAAATAAACATTATTTGAACTGAAAATGATTTTTATTTCACAGGTGTAAAACAATATAAAAGTTGCTTCTTCCGTTTGTTTACTACTGTGTTTAATCAATTGCTATTTCCAATTTAAAGTAGATATTAGTTAGTGATTCCATTACTGTTGGTAATTATTTACTAACGAGCTGAGCCCCGCGGTGTCACCCACGTTAAATTCGGCCCTTCTCGGTAATGTTCGGTTCTCGTCGTGTGGCCAAGTCGCCCCGTCGCCGCCGCAGCACCCGTTGGTTTACGTTTACTGCTCCGCTCCTATTGATTGCAGCGTGATGTTATATAGCCTAAAACCTTCCTCAATAAACGGGCTTTCTAAAGCAAAAAGAATTTTTTAAATCGGACTGGTAGTTCCTGAGATTAGCGCGTTCAAACATACAAACTCTTCAGCTTTATATATTAGTACAAGATAAGATAAGACAAGATATTACTTATCACATAAAAGTCGATAAACGAGATAAGTGTTTGCTAGATAACTAATACTGCAGAAGTTTCTCGTAATTGGAGATCATCGGTAAGATTTGTCGGTGGTGGACAAACGTAAGAATAAAAATGGACCATCAAAGAATAAACAAGGAAAAGTAAAAGCAAAGAAAGCTCAAGAGTCAGTATGTGATGTATAATGTAATCTGTACATGGATCGAATGTACGAGGCCAAAATGGAATTCAGGTTTCAAGAATGTAAATTTACCATTGGAGACCTTTTTCAGAATTCTTAAAGTAAACAGATTTGAAGTTGCTACAACCGTAAAACCTCAGCGGAGGATGGTCACTTTAATCCTCTAGTCCAAAAATCAACAGCGGAAGCTGATTAAAATTTTAGCCTTCTAGGGCTGAGTGTTTTTGAATTATTTGCGGCTCAGGAACCCAGAAATTTGCCTGGTTTAACTTTCTTGTTGTCAACTTCTTACTTCTTACAGCTGCAATTTGTAGCAATTTCAAAAGGGAGTCTTAATAGCCTTAAGGCGCGATTGAAGTTTCAGCTTATTAGGATACTTATATTTATCAAAGATGAATAAGAATGACTGTTATTACATGAAAACGATGGTTGTCCGTCCAAATATATCCTTAAGACATGGTATCCCAGAAGGAAAAGGTCGAGTTCCGGGTGATCAGGGTATCAATCAGAATGCCCGGGAAAAAAATATATGAATTTGGGTCCTAATCCGAACGGATTCCGAGATGGAGCTATTTGCAAAATGATTGATAAGAAAGAGATATTACGTAGTGTTTCAAATAATGTTGTTCAAGTACCAAACTTGTTACTGTATATAATAATTTTTCAAAAATATCACCGTCAATATCAATGCACTTTGAAATATTGAGTTAACAGAAAGCAAGCTTTACTGCAGAAACCGTTTGGAGTAGCACACATGTTCATATAAGCTTTTTTTTTTTTGGACTGACCGATACTGTAACCTGCCAGATTATTGACCTTTCCTCATGGGACACCCCGTATAATAAGACAACAACCTTAATCCACTTCGCACAAGCCAGTACGTTTATAGATACAGAATTATAGATACTGAAACAGCATTATTTCATTACATATTTCACTATTAATAATTTTCTCTCCGTTACTGCTTACTTAAACTTACTTTCTCGCTTTATTCTGTTGAAGTTGCTTCGTGGTGCGAAAAAAAAAGTTTTGTTTTTGTTTTAACAATTTGTGTAAAAAAAAAATAATTTTTAATTTAAATTTAAAATATTTTGGTTAGCGCAAATAAGTTTGTAATTTCACGTCTACATAGATAAAAGTATTATTTTTTGTGCCTTACGATGTGTTGTTTATTCTTTATTTTTATCACGCTTTTATTAACTCACACTGTCGGTCTGGTTTCTGGACCAAATCTTGTAATCAATTTTTAAGTCATTTCCTATCTGTCAATCATCTAGAAATTTTGCAACTTCCTTATATCTGATGACATACAATAATACATACAATAATATCCAATAATATTTTGATATATTAATATATATTTTATATTAATATATTCCGCCAAGGCAACATGTCCTTCCGTGCGCTAGGCGACGGCATATATATCTACTACTTCTGAATTATATGTACATAATTCTTATATATTTTAATCTTTATATAATACAGAAAGCGTGATTTTTAAAAGTTTTTTAATATTAATTTTTTAGTTTGTAACTTCGTTATTGTTTCTCATATTATACAATGTTGAGTTTCAACATTGAAAGAAAAAAAATATCTACGAGAGGAAGTTAACTTTTATGATATTATGTTTTGAGTAAAACCGAGTAAATTAAGCGATAAATTAGCTGAACACCTACTCACTCCATTGATTGCACTTTCGTAGCCGAAGGGAAACAGATGCCGTCCATTGATTATTTTCGAAAAGTAAATTATTTTCAGACAAAGTGAACTATTCAGTTTTTTTGCTGAAAATCGATTATTTTTCGTGGTGGGGGTGGCAGCAAGAATAAATTACGAAAAAAGAAAAAGAAACTGAATAAATCCTGAAACTTATCGTTAAGAAATAAGGAATATCAGGGGTTCTCAGGGTTCCAGGAGATAATGATGCGATAATTTATGTACTGGGATATCTAAAACGAAATTTCTGGAACTTATGACTAAGATCAGGTAGTTTTGTATTGATTGTATATAAATGGCTCATAATTAATTTCAAATTCTAAAATATCGACATGATATTATATGTTTGGAGTAACGTTAAACATCTCCTAACATATATTGTTGAGAGAGAAAACAACAAATAAAAATATTTCAGATTTTGTTTTGTTTTTAAATCGAAAATGACCAGTACCAGTGGCATCGTTCATCAAAAAATTAATTCTAAAAATTTAATAAACATATTAATCACTATAAGTTAAAACACTTGTGATTTTTGGAGTAGCTTGAGTTCTAAAACATCTTTATCTTCTATGTTATCTTTAAATCACCTTTCTTACAATAAAACAACAATTATATCTAGAACTAATAAATTGTTTTTGGATCTGACAACATTCGAATCTTGATGTTCCATTTCATTTTATTTATTTTTATTTTTTATTTTTTCAAAGTTTTTTTGGGTTTTTCAATTTTATTTCGAATCAATGATTGAGTGTTCTTTTGTTTTCTTGTATGTTTGCCTTTTGATAAATTGAAAACTAATGCTTTGAAGACTCCTTTTTATCTTAAAACATTCTGTGATTTCAAAAATAAAAAAAAAAATCAGATTCCAGATCACTTTGAAAGGTAATTGCGTTTTTTTTTTGTTTTTGTTTGCTTTTTATCTTTTTCCTTCAGAATTTGAGGAAAATTAAACCAATAAAAACTAAATAGCCTACAAATGTTATCGTCTTCAAGAAAAGAAAAGAAAAACCCGAAATTAGGAAGACAGTAACAGCCAAAAAAAAAAGGGGTTCAATTATGGATTGTAAATCTGATTGGTTTCTTAAACACTCGTACATCTTTTTGGTTATTGAGAAGTACCACCATTGATTGAGGTGTGCTTTCTTACAATGAATTTTTCGCTTTTAACAACAACTATTAATATTATTACTGATTATTGTGCAGAGATCTAACAGATGGAGAGCAAAGGTATTGCAAAAGGCAGCTAATAATAACTAGACGGTCACATTAGGTTTCAACAGTTGCGTGGTTGTGATAGCGTCTCCTCATTTTAAGATCAAGAAAAAATAAAGCGTTTAGGTTGTTACAAAACTATGATGTAATTGGCTGCTTTATAAACATTTGTAGATAAAGAATGTGCAATGGTAGTAAAATGCAAAAGAGTTAAATTTAATAAATTAATGTTCAAAACTTTTAAGAACCACGCTTTCTATATTATATAATGATTAAAATATATAATAATTTTGTTGTAATTTATATATACGGGTTTATATGTATTTATATATATGTCACACCTAGCCTTTGTCACCGCCTAGCGGTAGTAACGGTGCTAGGAAGGACATTCTGCCTTGGCGGAATATATCAATATTATTAAATAATAAATTAATATATCAGTAGATTATTGCATTGTTATCAGACATAGGCAAGTGTGAAACATTTTTAGATGAACGACCGATGGAAAGTGACTTAAAATTGATTACAAGACTTGACTAGGAAACCAGACAGTGTGAGTTAATAAAAGCGTGGTAAAAAGATTTGCTTAACAATATGTGAACTAAGTATTGTTGTTAGTTGCAACTGCAATAGTTTCAAAGGCTTGAACATTGTTACGATTGCAGAATGAAGAAGGAACAAAGAAAGGAATGGGATGGTAAAAAGGGATATTAATTAAAACAAAAACTGAGGATTTAAAAATGGCAAAGGGATAATTCTTGTCAATTTACCTACATATGATTACATAGTGCATTTCCCAATAAGTATATTGAAGAAGTCGAATCTTCAATCTATGGATTTGGAGATCATTCATAGAAACGCAAGAAACTGAAATCTTATAAACATTACGAAAACAATCTGGTTTTTGTAGTTTCTACAATTACGAATACATTTCTATATTTTTGTTATTATTATTTTAATAATTAAAAACGTTCCACAATATTCCCCTTGCTTGGATATGCAAAGTTTGTCCTTTCTTGGTCACGCTTATGCGATCACTAAACGACGCCATCTTGGACTGACTGCTCGGAGTTGAAGTTGATGACGTCATGACTGATGACGTTTGTTCCAGATAAAATCGATCGCTACGTAATGACCATATATGGCAAACCCTTTTTTTTCAAAAATACTACAAAAAAAGGAAAGGAATTAAAGGACGAATAAAACATCAACGCTGACAAATCAACTCATTAGGCAAGTTAAGATAAATTCTTGTTTAATTGATTTATTCTGATTCCTGTGTCCAAAAGTTGTAATGCGAAAGACAAAAATAAATTCTATAAACTTTCTTTGTCCGTTGTTGAAGAACGCGTATGATAAAAAGTAAACTATTGAATGTCAAAATATTTAGAATATATTGCATTTCATGTAATGACTTGAGCCAGTATCTGTTTTATTTACTAGATTAAAATATATTAAATACACAAGTCCATGTTCAGTTAGCGATTACTAATACGCAAAAGTTAAGTAAATAATACCTCTGCTTACAATTATAACAATAACGTTACAGAGATTTTTCAAATGAAGAATTGGGATTTCTCAAACGAAGTTAGGAGAATTGTTGTACAAGTAATAAATGTTTTCAGTCATACTAAAACAAATTTCTCTTTTATCCCTGAATGTAGATGATGCAGTTAATTAATTACTATAACAAAGTAATAATAAAGATGATGATCTATACATTTTTCAATTACATTCTTTTTAAATTATTAAATATAATTTGTACAAGGTGATTCAAAATTCCCTGTACAAACTTTAAAGGTAGGTCAGGAATACAAAAACAAACCGTATTCATAGTAGAATGTATGTCCGCAAACGCACCCGAATGTGCTAGAAGGTACACTAAGGTTCAGAAATAAAAGATAACAAGTATGTTAGGCAATATGTTTTATTAGCCCTATGTTTACAATATGACAGTAAGGTCTAACACAATCACTCCTGTTTCCGTCGAATGATCAAGTTTCACTCAATCTCTGGTGGAAAGCGAAAACGTTTGATGATCCCAACAGGTCTGTTGGTGAACCGTTCACGATACAATCGTACAGCGGCTTGTTCGTTTCCGTTCGCTGCCCTATAGGCTAGGTGCGTATCTGCAGCATTAGTGAAGCGATACATACTACTCGTACAAAGTCAACGTCTCAAACGACAATGGCTCACACTGCCCAACTAATGTGCTGCCAAAGAGCGCCCTCTAGCACATTCGGGTGGCGTTTGCGAACATACGTTCCACTACGAATAGGTTTGTTTTTGTATTCCTGTCCTACCTTTAAAGTTATAAGGGAATTTTGAATCCACCCTCTATATATACATATTTACAGAGAGAGAGAGTACTTACAATAGATTAAAAATATAAATCGAATTGACTGGACTTAACTGTAAATTAATATTAATAACTTTAAGAACAGAATTTTAGTTATCATTCTAATAAAACTTAGTTTTTTTTAAAAAAATGCTGTTATTTGGATTTTCAGTCCTAGTTTTTAGATTACAAAAAAAGTGATTATTTATTTCTCAAAATGACTTATCTGTATGTTTATCATTTTTTAAGTTGTTGTTCAGTTTCAATCCTAGCATATTAAAACGGCCCAGGTGCTTCTATTATGATGTTGAGATGAAAGACGCGATTTAGGAATTGAGAAGTCCAGAATTTCCAAATCTAAAATTACATCCAAATGTTATTCTCTTAGCAGATGTGATTATTCCTTTCCTATCTGTATTTTTTTTTTTTGTACTCCTGAGTAAGCAATTCATTTAGTTTTTACCAGATCAGATTTTTTTTCGTAGGGTTCTTTCGGAAAGGACCATTTAGCGACAGGTTTTGATTATATATCTTGTTTTTTATTTGTTTAATTGCGCAAATTTTATTTTTATTTCGAGCTCTCTGGGAACATCTGGAACACGAAATCCCGCGCAATATGTCAGCAGCCCTGAGTTAAGATTAAGGATAGACGGAGTTGGCGCTGACTTGTTTATGATCATCTTTAAGACGTCGACGAAGGAAACATTCCCTCTCGAAAGAACTCTCTCCCAAATAACTGCTTAAATTATTCGCAGAAACTATTTCTCCCGAGGTAAAAACCATGTCTTCACCTAATTGTAGAAGTTCGCAGCTGTATCGTCCCCCGTTCTTCATTTTCTCTTGTTGTGTAACAGGTAATCAGCAAAGAAATGGATGACTAAAGTTGGAACAACTTCACTTAAAGCGTTGTTGATGTTCTAACATTAAGAAACGGTGTAGGTAGTTAGATTAGTCTACCTTTCGATCCTCCATCGAAGGAGGACAAAGATGACCAGTTAAAGTTTAAGGAGGAATCGTTTCAACGCTTTCGTGCCCGTAGACGTGAGAGAAAAAAGCAGATCTTGATTTGACAGAAGGTTGAGGTTTCGACCAGTTTTGAGAAGAAACGTTGTGAGAAAAATTCCCAGTCTTCAATGGCTATCAAACCGATTCCTCCAGTACGTAAATAGAGAAGAAAATAACTTAAGGAAAATAAAAATAAAGTTAGGAAAGTAAGGAAAAAAAACTCAAGCGGACATTGAGAAAAAAATTAAGAGAACCTCCCCCCCCCCCCCCAAAAAAAAAAAAGTATAGACTAGACTATAAACGGATTTGAACCAACAACCTTTAGTATATGAGTTCGAAACCTTAACCATCAAAGTATAGATGACAACTAAAATGAGATAGTTGCATTTCTAACATTTAAGCTAATATCGAAAATCCAATGAAAACTATGCGAAATATCTCGAACAAGGGGAGGGTGGGGATGTTGGCCCCTGAAAATACCCCATTCCTATGGTGTTTGGACCTCTGAACAAGATGGTGAAATCCGTTTGTCGATCCGACCTTCCGTTCGGGAGTTGTTAGGGATGGACAAACACGGACGGACGGACAGGACAAACACAATATTTACCGATTTTGGTTGCCATCACAATAGCTCCCAAATGTGTCGCTAAAATTTTTCTAGTTTGATGTACAGTATTTGTATAAAGCACAGATGTAAAGTTATGAGGTATCAAATCTACAGAAATACTCAAAGTTTTTTTTGTTTTTTTGTCATTTTTATTTCTTTTATTTCATTCGCTACTTTTGAATAAAAAAACTTCTATTATTCCGTAACAAATTTAGTGGGGAATATAGAAGCAAACTACAAATACCCTTACAGCTCATCGCACTCCTGGTATTGATATTAATTTACAATCTTCGATTCGCATTCCTATTCGATGGAATGTATTTCAAATGACTTGAGTTCTGATCAGAACTGTTTGACGCTGACAGAGAAGGACCAGGAAACTCGAATGTCAAATTCACAGTAGAAAATTGACAGGCCCATGATGATACCACGAAAATAATGGATTTCGTATTTCAATTTGTATTGGAACACTAATCCAGTACAACATGCTCGCCTTGTTAACTGTAACAGCAAATTTTAATGAATCTTATAAATAGTTAAGTGAGGAATAACAAGAAAGCAAATTTCATCACACAATAGCCCACAGTAATATAGAATGATATAATAATAGAGCCCAACTTTATTTCTACACTTGTTTTTGATTTTTTTTTTAATAAGCAAAAACTAAAAATCAGATATAAATATCTTATACAGTAGAACCTCATTATAACGGACCCTATTATAACGGACATCGCTTATAACGGACAGTTTTAAAAAAAAATTGACAGCCAACAATTAAGGTGAGCGAAGTGAAAGACCACTTAAATTTTGTTATTCAATATGTTGAACAATCGGCAAATGAAAATGTGTTTGCATATTATGAACACCTCCGTCAGTTATTCCCTGAAGAAATAAGCAGCAAAAAAATCCAGCAGAAAATAGATTATTTTTTCAAACCAATGAATGTAAGCAATCAACATGAACCAGGACCTTCTTGTTCTAAAAATTAATGCAACGTATACGTACACATCTTTTTCAATTCAACCTACTACTATATGTTAAAGGCTGTTTTTTTATTTGATACATAATAAATATTTATTACAGCTACCTATTGTACTGTCATTGATGTACACCCTGCTGCATTACACCCATATAAAAGAATTATTTGTTATAAACCGGACTTTCATTAAAACGGACAACCTTCAGCCCCTATTAGTCCATTATAAAGAGGTTCTACTGTAATTACGTAATTTTTGAATGAATTTTACTAGCTAATGAATTTTAGCATTATAATATCTTAATTTATAAATTATAAATTATATTAATTATAAATTAAAAAAAAATACTTGAAGAATCCTTTAAAATTTTTAATTTCTTCTAATTTCAAGTCATAAAACAATTTTGTTTTGTCATTTATTACTTCTAGTTTTTTTTTTTTGGTTTTGCCGATTTTATTACGTTATTTTGGTAAGTTTAAGGTTGTTCAGAAGTGATTTATGATTTAAAACTAAAAAAAAGATAATTCGAAAGAAGATTTTAACACATAAATAAGGAGAAGATTTCATTGGATGCGATTTTATAGTTAGAACAGTAATTGAACAAGTTGCGTGGGACGCGGGTGCCCAGACGCCACCGATGCGCACATTCCTGACATAAAAGAACGGTTTCTGTTTAACTTCGGTTCAGAGAACAGCGATAGGGAAAATGACGTCCTTTATGAAAGCCAAAGAAATATAATTCAGGATGAACTAATGAAAATATGTGGATTTTGTCGTTATCTTCCAACTATTGTTGCAATGTTGGATCTGTAACAAAATGGTAGCTGTTGTCATTGTCTCTACATAGTATTTGTTACATAAACTTCTTTGTTATAAAACGCAATTGAAAACTGACAATATCTGATTAAGCGGAGCGTCTTATGAACAACCAATATTAAAATCTGTAACTACAGATCCTGTAATTCTTTGCCTGTAATTCTTCTCAGCTGCTCCCACTCCTCCGGTGGGGACGCTGTTCGAACAACGCTTGTAGCGATTATCTTTGGCAGTGTTTGTACGACCGGATGTCCTTCCTGATGCCAACCTCATTTCAGGTTGTGGACTCTGTGTGGTGCCTTAGATGACGAAATAAGAGAAGCAGACGAATACGGGAAAGAAAGTAAACGTACACGCAGCGCCGGGATTCGACCCCAGATTCGTGGCAGGCCGCCGTCTTGTCCAGAAGGCTATGCGGGAACGGCAATTCCTTTGCATATAATTAAGATCTATTAATCCAGACATTTTAAATAAATCAAACTGAGAATCGAATTTCATTGCCCTGAAGAACAATATCAGATAAATTACTTTTGTCTTTCCTGTGGTGTAACAGAAATATTTGAACGTCCTGTATGTTTTCAGTATTTTGTTCTCTTTTATTTTTAATAACAAAATATGGTTAAATGAGATGATCTTTTTTTAAAAAAAAAAATTGAAAATGGAATTTTTTTATGGAAATTCACTGAAAAATCTCAATAAATAGCAATCTTCGTTCCTCTTCATGTTTTGCCAACGGTGTAATGGAATTAATACATTCTTTGCAGATCTGTTAAGAGAAAGAAGTAGGAAATGGAGGTGTTTTTAGATTCCAAACAAATATCAAGATTCCGTTACTGAAATTATTGAGATTCCGTTAGATGTATAATTTCATCTCTCTATCATAGGCATATCTCTTTTAACTTTTCTAGTAATTAAAATAATATGGGTTGAGGAATTAATTCGCATTTTTTGGTTAAATTTTTTTATTATATATTTTTGTGGTAATTCCGTCATTTGAAAAATACCTATGAGAAATCGCAAATAACTTTTAAAATGAAATCGTCAATTTTTGAAAATGTAAATATAAAGGGCAAAAACCCTTCTGAGTCTCCTGAGATAAAAAAATTAAATATAAAATCGGAAAAAAAAAAATATAAAATCGGAAGAAACTTTAGGAGATATTTCAGAATGGGTGTTTGATCCTTTTAGTTTGGATCTCTACGTTTAAAATGAATCTCAATCTGAATTTAAACATTAAAAAGAAAACTTCATCTTATCATTCTATAAAGTAAATTTTTTTTGTCAACTTCTTGCTATGATCACGAAATTTCTCACCAAAGCACTAAAAATTTAATATTGAAAAGATGCCTAAATTATTAAAAGGAAGAAGCAGCATCTGACGTAACAGTTAGGACAATAGACATATTATAGATATTTACCTAGTTACTATAGGGAAAAAAAAAACTTATCTGCCTTCATTTTTAACGTGCAAATTTAATTATTATTTGCAACCATCAAAGCACGCTGTAAAATGCTTTTAATTTTGAGTCTTGCACTGTCTGATTAGCTCTGGCTGAGGAGAGCCCAACAAGTTCGAAACGGCCGTCCCAGAGTATCAACTCGACTCTAAAAGGCATTCTTATTAAAAAAAAAAAAAACTTATCTGTTAATAAATAGAGTCAACCTTCGGATATTTTTTTAGTTTGGGAGTGAGTGATAAAAAATGTCCTGCCAAGATCCAAGATTCATATCTTCCAACTAAAAACAAAAAAAAATCTTCTAACTATGGATTATCGAATGATAAGTTCGATACTTATGTACTTTCGGAAATATATTCTCTCTGAAAATGATGATAAACAAAGTAAGCTAGTTTTTTATAAGTTAATAAACAACAACAGTGTAGCAAGAATTATGAACAAAAATTAATGAAGGAATTATTCTGTTCTATACTAATTTTTTTTTTTCTTCCTTTGTTACCTTTTAGTATAAGTTTTGTAAATCGATTTCAGACTGTGTGTTTTCGGATCAACGGGTTCGTATTTCCTCTTTTGGTAATAGAAAGTTGGCCGTAAGGTATTTCCTTTTCGGGGTTAATAAACCACGAAATTTCCTGACCCTTGCCTGTGTCAGAAGCATTAGACCGTGGAATTCTCTGGTCGAAGAGGACTGCATAGTTGTTGCTGGTTGTTCATTCCACGTGGAAGCTTGGAAACTTGAATTGTCGCAGTTTTCCAAGTCCGCGTCCACGTTGGATTGTGTGTGTGTGTGTGTGTCAGCCAGAAGAGACAGCTGCTTTCAGTTCAACTGAGTTACAAAATTCGTTAAAGCGCAAGTAATTAAAAGACAACAGGAGAACACAAAGACAAGCAAAAGGGAAAAAAGAAAGTCGTGGAAAATATTTAAGTAAATTTCAGAGGAATGGTTTACAAAGGCAGAAGTTTACAACTATGCACCTAACTAATGATATTAAGTTTAAGGTGGTAAATATTATAGTTGAAAATGCTAACACATGTTTAGCATGTTGACTGCCACGCTGTTTTCGGAAAAGTTGATCCCGACGCCAGTACATTATTTTAATATTCTAACTTTTTTTTTAAGATTTGTTTTCTTTTTCTTTTAATAAGATAAATATTTTTTTTTTGTTCAAAAACAAAAGCTTCTCTTAAGTGTGTCTGTGGCTAAACCGTCAACTGTGAATAACTCAGTGTGTCAAAAGTGGATTTATCGTTTTATTACGTTACGCTGTACGGATACTACGGAAGGTCAAGGCAATGGCCTACCATACGGTAGATACGCTGGATCACGGCTCGAATCCCGGCATAGGCACAGATGTTTCTTTTTATCTTCAGTGTATAGTTTGAAAAAATATTTAAAATATTCAAAAATGTCTGCAAATCAACCTAAAAAAGAACCCAGCGCTGATCTGCCCACGGCCCTTGCGTTACATCGCACCTAACAAAGAAATTAAAAATAAAAACAATGGGAGAAATAAAAGAATAATGAATAAGATAGGTGAATAGAAAGTTCAAAAATGTTTTGGGGAAGACCAAAGTAGGAAGACGAAGAGGCAGCAATGACTAAGAATTCTCTCCCTAAAAACATGCGAACTTTTTTTTTTCCTTATTCTGTATTCTGTTCAGATACAAAATCACTTTTGTCTTGGCGAAATTTTTGTCATTGCATAAATTCATTTTTATATAGAATAACACCAACTAATAACAAACCCAAATTCATTCTTACACAAAAACATCACCTAATAACAAACACAAACTCATTCTGTGTACAATAACATCAACTAATAACAAACATAAATTCGTTCTGTACAGAATAACACCAACTAATAACAAAAACAAATTCATTCTGCACAGAATAACA
>JAFIDM010000179.1:29897225-29915357 GCA_023159025.1 Thereuonema tuberculata | reverse complement strand
GAAATAAATTTATCACAAATTGTAAGTTTTCCATTCCTTCGACGTGATTTGTTGTTTCTACCACAGTCGTCATTCAAGGTAAATAACCTTTCATTAGATTTCAAGACACAACTACGCAAACACATATTGTCTTAAACTTCATAGGATGATTGGGTTCATAAAAAGTATTTAATATAAAATGCAACATAGATAAAAAAAAAGCCGTAATCACACATATTCGAAACGATATGAAAAGATTTAATAAAAATATGTACCGTACATGCTCCAATAAACGCCGAGGCTCTTATTGTCGCCGGTCTCTAATAAGCGCCGTGCTGCACAGAGGACACGGCCAAATTGTAGCCGATCTTTAACAATAGCCGGGTCTTTGATATTTGCCTACCGGTACTAGTGTAAGCGTCCGTATCTTTATAGTCGTGCATAATACCTTACGGTACATTGCCTTACAAAATGCCGCCGAAACGGTCATTTGACATTGCCTTTAAGATTCGCGCGGTGGAATACGTGAAAGAAACTTCCGGTGAGGCGGCCGCCCGTCATTGCGGATTCGGACGACGAATAGCAGCGAAAGGGAAAGATAAATGGCAATGTCTTTCCGTAACAGTCTTATGTAGCATGTGACATTCAAATAAAGTAGCTGTTTGCAATATTAGCCGGTATTTATGTGTAAAAATATTGCGTTCAAAGTTTTTGTTAATAATCGCCGGCCTCTAAGAGCAGCCGGTCTCTATTAAGCGCCGGGAGCCGAGGCTAGTTTTGCAAATAAACGCCGGGGGCCTCTATTGGAGCATATACGGTACACTATTAATTTCGACAGCTATTCGTCTGTAATTTTCGAGTGAGGTAAGAATATAAAATATCTCCAGAATTTACACGTTACATCCAATTGTATCGAACAAAGAATGTCGCCCATGATGGACATTGACAATCAATCACAATTGACGAAATCTTTGAAGCATTGATGTCGTAAAAGCTCAACGGATCTTCTGTGGAATGCACATGGAAACAGTAAAGTGGGAATGGCCATCTGGTGGGACCCTCCGTTAGGGGACGAGCTTATACTCCATAAGAAATAAATAGAATAAAAATGATTATATCATCACAAAATGACAAAATAAATTCAACTTAAAATGGACATCATGAAAAAAAACAACGGAAATTTAAATATATAATCCAACTAATTATATAATTAGTTAAAAAAAACCGAATCAAAGCTTAAAATTGATAAACCTAACAAAGTTAAAAAAATTTAAAAACTTAAAAAATTGATAAAAGTAACACAGAACAAAATCATTTTTTGACAGAACTTTTGTTAAGGCGATAACCCGTTATACTCTTAATGAAAAGAATAATGATGAGTAATGATTACTGCTGACTCGATGCATTTCCTGATGAAGTGATTGGTGGCATGGTCAAATATAATAGGATTTTGAAAGTCTAATTTGTGTCTTGTATGATTAGCATGAACAACCGTCGCATATGTAACATTGTTTCCTTTTACCGCTCTAACATGCTCTTTTGTGCGGGTGTCTAATTCACGTCGAGTCTCGCCTATATGTAAGCAATCCTTATCCACGCACCAAATACCGTATATGACATTACGGTCCTTCACGATTTGATACTGGTTATGCGCAGTGTGTTTTGATAACTTTACCAGTCGTATAATTGCCACGTGTTGTAACCGAAATATTAAATTTGGATAGAATTCTTGAGATATCATAGAATTGTTTGGATCGAAAAGGAATAGAAACATATTTTTAATATATAGTATTAATGGATTTCTTTCAATTATTACATATTGTATTGTACTGAATTGAATTACTTGAAATACTAGATTTTAATTTTTTATTTGAATGCGATCTCATTTATCTGGAATGATTTAAGAGCAAATCTTACAGAAATTTCTAATTAAAAATTTCGCAGCCAACATGTGCGACAATGACTATTGTTAATGTTTTGTCTGTTCGTCCTTCCGTCTGCCCATCAGCGTGAGACAAATGGCGCCCGTTGATTTTAATGAAATTTGATACAAAATTAGGTCCTTACAAAAATCTTAACCCTAACCACAAATTACTTCTTTTTCTTTCTTTCTTTTTAATCTTTCTAAACCATTTTGTTAAAAATTTTATAAAAGTTATATTATAAAGATAATATAAATAACTTGAGGATTTAAGGATTTATATTTTAAGGATAAATATAAATCTCTTTTTCGGTCAGATATTTCTTGAAATGTTTTTTAAATGGAAATCGCTGGGAGCGAGGTCTGGGTTGTGAGCGGGATAGTGTAAAACTTCTAACTTGAAACTCTGCAGCAACTGCTGATTTGCTCTTTCTTTAACAATTTTATGTTGCGAATTGATTAAATAGCAATTTTTATAATATAATAATATTACACATTTTTATAATAAAAGATATAAAAAATAAAAAAATTGCTTTTTAATCCAATTCGCAACATAAAGTTATTAAGGAAAGAGCAAAAAAGCAGTTGCTTCTTTAAGTTTCAAGTTAGAAATTTTACACTATCCCGCTCACAATCCAGACCTCGCTCCCAGCGATTTCATTTAATCGTTTCAAGAAATTTAAAAAACGTTTCAAGAAATATCTGACCGAAAATTAGGTTTCACGAAGACGAAAATGTGAAAAACGAAGTCACTGCGTAGTTGCGGGCACAGACAAAAGAGTTACGTGACATCGGAATACATAAATTCACACCTAGATTAAACAAATGCTTTGACAACGATGATAATTATGTTGAAAAATAGCTGAATGTATTATGTGTTAACAGAATCTTCGTTCAATTTATAATAAATAACTTTTCAAACCATTTGATTATATTTACATCTTTTACCAAACCGAAGCAGGCCGCCGTAATTCTTCTGAATAAAAATTGACGCGACATTTAGGAACGATCTTCTTAAGAAATGTCGTTTCTTTTGTAACTCGATTTAGGTTTGTTTTCGTTTAATCACCACACACGATTCATCTTTTATGAAACTTCAAGAATTCCTATTGGTTAACTGTTGTGTCATTGAAACCCTCTTATTCAAAGTCACTCTTTTGCGAAATCCTTGCCTTTATCTACTTTGATTAGTTGCAGTAATCAAGAAGCTTCTTTCATTAATGAACATTACTGTCCTTGAAAGAAAATGGAGATGAAGATCCACTGTCAGGAACAGTTGATGATCGCTAAAGCACTGATGGCTTTTAAACTATGTTAATGAAAAGAGAGAAAAAGATCCCCCCCCCCCGCTTTTCTTTTTTTTTCTTTCTTATTCGTTACACGAAAAGATTTCAAATGTAATGTTAGATAAAAAATAAAAATTAATGCAAAAAAAAAATCTAACTAAATTTTCATTCAGATTCCTTATTGTTCTGATTTTTTTTCTTTCTCTCTTCTATCATTATTTTCTTTTTATATTATAATTAGAATTTATTGTTCGTTTCACCAATGGAAGACCTTTGATGACGTAATCGGCTTAAGGGTTGATGTTTCCAGGATGTAACAGCGACATCTGTTGCTAAACTTCTTAACTAAATCTTATACACATAGCGAAAACATTCTGGTTTCTGTATTTTGTATACTTACGAATATATTTCTGTATTATTGTTATTAGTTAAGTATTTTTAAAATTTCTTAAAATTGACTGTGTAATGTCTTCCTCCGCATGCTGATAGTAACTTGCTTTTGCAAAGACGCCATTTCTACGTTTGGCATGATTTCCAGGCGAACGGAAGTGATCAGTTATCGCCATATAAGGAGGCCTTTCTCTGTTGAAAGAAAGAATACTGCTAAAGCACAATAAAAAAATAAGTTCTATTCAGAATATAATTTGTATAGAATTAATGATCTATAAAATTCAACTTTTATCATTTTCTGTAAGATAGTGGTGGCGTGCCAACTTTCCAATACCCGCCAAACTTATCTCAAAATGGATCAATAAAAATATAAACCTAAACCTATCTCTAAGATTTCAGAATATTTTTATTTGGTATCTATATTATCAATATATTCGCATTTGGTATCTGTATTATCAAAAAAAGCTGTTTGTGTGCATATGTCCGCACGCGCGTTGCCAAGCAATAGGAGTATTGTTGCATGGTGGAGTCATCAGAATTCTTTTTCAGAATGTAAAATCAAATAATTACTTTCTGCTTTTTAGTCTTGTGTGTAAGAAATTTTTTAAGCGATTTTAAACATTTTCATGCGATTATAAGAGACATGCGATAAATTGTAGGCTTATTTCAGTTTCTCTTCTCTTGTCGTTTTTGCTTCTCCTTCTGTAGGCGTCGCTTGCGTTGGCTGGCTCTCTCCTTGACCATCGAAGAAATTGTCATTAATGCACTGTTCACTATTAATATTTTTTAATATTATTATTTAATAATAATAAAAACGTGGTAATACAATAACAGATTGATATATTATTATCGCGTGTCGGCAACACAACGCAGCGCCATGCGGCCATTTGCAAAAACACCGACAGCGCCGCAGAGATACGCGACCTGTCATCCGAAGAATTAGGGTTCCCTAACGAACAGACAATGTTAATGTTAAGAAAGCTAGTTAATATTGCATTGTCATCCAGTTCTCAGCAATGTTTAAGTTTCAAGTCGCTAGCTCATCGAAAAGTTAGTTTAAAATGTTTAAAATCAATTGCAAAATTTGTACCGAACAGTCAGACAGATAAGAAAGCGAGTTAATACAAGCGTGTTAATAAAATATAGAGAAATCTTGATGTATTTAGAGAAATTGTTTAGAATTGTAAATAACTTTAAACTTTAATTTATTTTTAGTTTTAGTTGTAAGTTTTACTTTTTAGTTTACTTGAGGTAATTTTTTTTTCTGAATAAAAAGAAATGTTTATTTCCATTCATTAACAATAAGCCGGAGCGAAGCAGCGGACACCCGTCTAGTTTGAAATTAAAACATCGCTTGTTTAATAGAAGGGATGGCAAAGACATGACATTCTCTTACAATAAGAATAAAACCTGTAATCAGAAGAAAACAAATCTTACTTATGAGAAAAAGAGACTTAATTTACATACGGTCATTTAAAAAAAAAGAAAAACAAAAAGCATTAACATAATATGATTTATCCCGTATTCACATCAAAAGTGGCGTACTAAGCACTTTTTAATTTCACGTTTCCTAGTTCTTTTGGACTCCATTTCTTTATCGAATGGTTCGGTTGCTCAATCTTCTGAAAAAACGTGATGTATTTATTAGATAAACCCTAGTATGCAAATAATCATATACGAATACATGTAAAAAAATATATATCCTTTGTAAAGTGCAAGTTGACACAGTAATTGAAAAATTTTAAATGTAAAAACTCAGATACTCTTGATTATTTTTTTTTGTATTTTCAGTCATCACGTTTACTATTTTTTGTTATATTCAATTTCATGAATTTGCTTGAAAGATAATCTAGTTAATTTAATGCGTTATTTTCATATATTTTACATTAATAATCAGTTAATTCATACAATAGATCAAAGATCACGGTGCTCGGCTTTCCTGCCACCCACACTCACCACATAACTTAAATTAATTCATGTTTGTTGTTTTTTTCTATTTTAAAAAATAAAATTGAAGTATGACGAAAAAAAAGTTCTAAAGGAAAATTATAGAATATCTTTTTATTATTATTTAACTTTAATTATTTAAACAGGTTAAAATTTAACTTGTTTTAATACCTAAGTTTCATTAACTTTTGTAAAATTAACAGATCTCTTTTGGTGCATTGAATTGCAAAAATATTTTAAAGTAATAGGGTTTCTCAAGTTTCAACTCTCAAGAGAGCAAATGCTAAAATTGGAGATATATTTTTAATTATAAATTTCCGAAATTATTCTAGATCCTCCCTCTGTCCGAACCCACTCACAATAGAAGCGTGACCACAGGCTTCCCAAACTCTTTAATTAACAAAAGTCATCTAGGATAATTGGACTGAACATAAATTATGGACATCCAGTCCTTAGGGTTGTTTCGTAGGATTCAGAGAAAGATCACGTGGTCGGTGCTCGTACTACTACAACGCCCAGTGTTCGTGATATGAATTTCAATTCTGGGTCATATTCAATTTTAAAATTCTATTTTTTTTTCTGAAATTTTTGCCATCGGTTGCTTTAAAGAGTAGCTCAATTTAGTTTAAAAAAAGATTAATATAATATAATTAATATATCTTTATAATCGAAAGTTTTATTAAAATTTCAGGAATTGTTCTTATATTACGACTCGAAATGTAATTCTGCCTTTTTTTTAACTGAAATTTTGTTGATACGAAGGAGAAAGTGACGTAGATGCCTCGAAATGAATTAAAAATGTACAATTCGTCTTTCTTCCATAGATCTGCTTCCATTCAACATATATAATCCATGGATTAACTTTAAAATGATAATATCGTTATATTTATAAAATTATAATAACGATCGTTTTTTCCTTCCAGTTTTGATGTTGCATTGGATACATTTCTTTTTATATTAAAATAAAATTCTTGTTACTCGCCTTTCCTGTTAACATTTTTAAGCTTTTGAATTATTTCTTTAAATCTTATAAATTTCTTCAATTCCTCTTTTTACATATCTTACAAACACTACTGCACCTTTATCTCTTCCAATTCTAGCAGGAACCATTCCTTCCTGTAGATCGAAGTTCTAATACTACATTCTTTGACCTAACAATACTGTACACTTTAATCCTACTCTTTCTCAGCATTCATTTTTACTTTTTGTTTATCCAAAAGTAAGTCATTAGTCAAGAAAAAAAGATCCATTTGGAATTCTTAGGAATAATCTACGGTATTTTAGCAATTGGTTCATTAGGTTTCATTATCTTAGCCCATCACATGCGTAAAGATACTTTTATTCTTTGCAAGAATTTTTTGCAAGACTTCCCGCAGTGTCTTACTTATTTTTCCCATACATTTATGTTCAAGCAAAATATTCGGCAAAATTACAGCCTAACCTAACATGATATAATGACAACATATTATTAAGAAATGAGTAAAATACACACATGTAGGAAACAATAATGAATTTTAAAAATTATGAAAAACAGAATACATTACATAAATGGACCGGACGTTTCGACATCCTGAGCTGATTGTCATTCAACGGAATCTAACAGAAAAGTTACATATTCTTCAAGTAAATTCTTCCTTTTCATTTCTTGTGTAATTAATATTGATAAACTACTAAATACTATGATGTGGTATGTGGAGTTTTATCAATATTAATTATACAAGAAAAGTTACATATTATTGTAACTCATTAAATTTGTTTTCTTAACACTGGCTTGCTGATACAGTGGAAAGAAGTTCGCTATAAGCAAAAGAAGATGACTCTTTTTTTTTTTAATTTTTTTTTCTTCCTTCCTGTTCTGGAAAATTCCCGAATATGTTGGAACTTCTCTTTGCTGGATAAATGTGAAAGTCCCCTGACTAATTAACAGGTCAATCTTTTCATAGGTTGTCGTCCAGTGCATTTAATTCCTAACAATATTAATTAATTAATGCATTATTGATTGAGAATCAAGTGTCATGATGGGCCCTTAAATAGAGCAATCCATAAAAATGGATTCAAAAAACTGTAATTTAATTACAGTTAAAGTAGCAAAACTTAATTTGAAATATATCAGCGAGTAATCGTTGAGTCATTTTAGAATACGCATTTACTTCTAGTGAACATACCCTAAAACTGGCCACAATCAAAAAGCTAAGTAGTGGAAGACAATAAGATTCCGCTTTCAAATACGAAGTTGAATGTAGTTCATTAATATATTAGTTGAAAAAAATAAAAGTGTTTCTTTTTTGAAACCTATCGAAGAGACTAATGTTAATATCGTGATATTTCGAAAGCTTTGAAACACTATGATTTGTAGATCAATTATCTTCTTTTTTTTTCAAATTGGTACACTATTAAAGTATTTTTTGATCATCGGAAGCGCAGTGGTGCCTCAAAAGAAAAAATAAACAGTAAAAAACTCACTAACGAAAAATTAGTGAGAAAATTCATGTGCCAGCCATTCGCCGGCCTCAATGAATTTTTTTAAAAATTCAAACTGCGCATTTGAATTATTAATAAACAACGATGGGTGAGATCAAATTGTTTACCAAGTTACATCCTGGAACAGCTGTTTCACGCTCTTTGGCGTTCATCAGCCAGGAGCAGTCACAGGAAAACAACATGTCTCCGTTGCTAATATGAATGATCATCGGAAGCGCAGTGATGCCTCGGAAAAACAATAAAAAAACACTAATGAAACATAAGTGAAAAAATTCATGTGCCAGCCATGAAGTATTTTTTGCTTTTATTTTTCCTTGGGTTTTCGATTCATACTTTTCATTATATTTGCAATGCATTTCGCAAAAGTCAAAAACTGCCGCTGGCTTTGTCGTGTCTTTGCTTGAGGCTTGGAGCAGAAGCCCTAGTCTTACGAAATACACAACATAAAGAAACAAACCTTTTATCGTAAGTTTTCTTTTTTTGCCTCACGGAAAGCTTTCCCGTACACGGTCTCGGAACTTATCATTAACTTCATTCATTCTCCCCGAATGGAACGACTGGCATGACAGATAAACAATGTCTTCGTCTTCGAGAAATATTCGGAAAAATTCTTAGTCTCATAAATCACAGGCACCTAAAACAGACACGTCTTCATACCTGAAGCGAATCAGTGCGTTTAAAACTGATTTGAATTCATAACACAGAAGAGTAATGTGTCACTTGCAAGACATTCAACGGAAAAAAGAAAGCTGGCTGCTATTGTGTCATTAACGTGAATCTCCCTAACATCCCTTCAGGTTTTTGTTTGATTTTTTTTTTTACATTAATTAAGTATAGAAGAACCAATTAAAACCCAAGTGATTGAATTTGGAACTTCGATGTAACCCTTATTTTTCCTCTTATTAATTAAAAGATTTTCAATTAACTTCAATTGTGTTATTTGACTGGAAAAAAAAAGGTGGAAAAGGAAAAAAAAAAAAAATTCTTTGCTTGTCAGGTGACTTCATTAAAATTAATCAGCAGAAATCTTAATCTCCTGCTAATTGAGATTACTTTTTCTGCTTCAAAAAAAAAAAAGCAATTTTGAAGTAGTGTTAGATACAGTAAATGACATCTTCGTTTCTGCTTTCTTCATTTTATTATTAGAAAAAAATACCGTCAATTCCTCGAAGAAAACAATAATCAAAAACAAAGCTAAACAAAAATAAAGTAAGATTAAAGAACGACGACTTAATAACTCCAAATTTAATAATAGAAGGTAAAAAAATTAATTTAATACAGTAGAGCCCCGATTATCCGCGGAATTGGGTGGCAAGGGTACCGCGGATAGTAAAATTCGCGGATCACTCGAAAAAAGACTAAAAATGAGGTGTAAACACGAAAACAACTATTTCAGCATAAAAACTACGTTTTATTACACAAAAAAATCTAATAATCAAAACTTTTAAAATATGTACAGTTGAGCAGAAACCTTTTTGCAGAGCAAGAGCCTGCCACTCATCCATAAATTCCGAGAAGGCCTATAGGATTACGATGCACAATAAACCTGTAGTTTCAGTAATTTTCGACCTTCGCACTGTAAGACCTATTATACTTTCCCTGTTGTTGGCTTGGATTAAAATTAGTTTTTCTGAGGTTCGTAATTAAAAAATTTTTTCGCGGCACTCGCGGATAATCGGGCTCTACTGTAGTATAAGGATTATTTCTCTTTGCCTCTGTCTTTCTGTTAACTTAATATTCAATATAAAAAAGAAAAAAGGTTTTCAGTTGTTTTTAAGAAAAATAAAGTTTTCAATTGATTGATTCAAATGCTTAAAAAAAGCATGGTTCCATATTACAAGTACTTTACTCGCAAGAGACATGATCTAGGCTAGTTTCTTACAAAGCACGCCTTAACAACTGTGTAAAAAAGAAATTACGCAGCTGTTTTACTCCAACAAGTATTTATGGTATTTGAGTTTCTGAACATGAAATTCCTTTTTTTTTTTGGGTTAAGCCGCTTTTTTTTTATCTATTGGCTTTGAAATTCCTTTGAAAATGACAATCCTTAATTGAAAGTTGTGATATATATTTGTTTGTTTTGTTTTATTTTTGTTTGAACAACGTCTTTAGCCAAAAATCTCTAAGGAGACTTATACTGACACAGGACGTAGGTCTGGACAACTCCATCAGATATCTGGACTTCTTGCGCTAAAAAGAGAAAAAGGCATTTTTAACTTTTTTCGCGCTTCATTTTTTCTGTCTCAGTTCCCTGACTAGCAACGTAGGCTAGATGATAACACGAAATTCAAAATGGCAGACAGTTACATCTGTAGAAAACTCTTGAACACCTCGGCCATTATCTTCTGTTGGCTACACGTAGACATCCAAGAAAGATAATCAGGCAGTTCGTAAGCAAGTTCAGTAATTTTATTCATACTGCAGGCTTGCACTTGTTGTAGCCGCTCATTGTGATCTTTCTGCCACAACGTATCAGCTAGTCAACCTGCTTAACACGGCTTACATTGTACAAATCCTTTCTAGCGTTCCATTGGAGACCAAAGATTTTTCATTGCCTAACTTCCTGTTCGTCGGTATTGTTTTTTTTTTTATTTGTGAAGTTCGAATGACATTTCCTTTAACATTTGAAAGCTATTTCATTCGATTTACTTTCAAATGCTTTTGAAGAATACTCTTCGACAAGACTCGCGAAAATTGTACTTTTCTCATTATTTCGAAAATGGTGTTATTGGCCATCTGCCCTCATTCGTCTTTTGGTTAAGGGCTCCAATAAATACTTAATTCTCGTGTTAACCAACCTAAGGCTCAACTTCACCACGATATTTCCCATAAACCTCCATTGTATTACACAACAAATAACACTGAACATCTCAAAGCCAAAGCTAACCAGGTTACCTTCTAATTTTACGACTGTAATATTCGTCTAACAAAGAAAACATTAACTCGAATTCTAATTATTAACTGAATTCAAACAGTAATAGTTAAACTAATTTAATTTAACCATGTATTCTCGCGTGTTAATCGCGTTCGCTCCTTTCGCGAATCCCAGACTTCAGATACTGCGTTATTCCAATGCAACTATCTATAAAGTCTCAATTCCCTCTTCTCGCTACACCAGGCGGTAGAATTATATCATACTTCCACAGCTGATGGGTATTTCAACAGCAGTTTTTATTTTAAATTCGATAATTAAGGGAAAAGAAATGGTTGAATTCCAAAGATTTGATAAAGAAGGCGTAACTGTATAAAAAATCTGCTACTCTACTCTACAAAACAAAATGTAATAATAATAATTAAAAAAAATGGTTAATGATACTTCGATAATACTTATATGAGTGTATGTTAATCGATCCTTCCTTTTCCCTCTGCCAACCTGCAAACGATGTATTTTTTTTTTAAGTTTTCGACAAACATTTGAACAAATATATATATATATATATTTTTTTTACTGATAATATAAAATTATATTTTTCGAGTTCAAAACTTAAATTTTGCAAATTACATTTTTCGTGGTCTGCGAAAAGCTTTTTTTTTGTTGTTGTTGTCTGAACATCATAAATCTGTTATTACATCCAGAAACGCAGAAACTACGCTGGTTTGGTCATATTTGCAGAATGGATAACACCCGGCTCCCTTATAGTCTTCTTTGGCGGCAAAGACCTGCCAACTGGAAAGTTCATCTGAAAGCCCCAAAGAAAACATGGCTTCAACAGATTGAAAAGGACATCAAAAACCAACGACTGACTCTAGATGTGGCTAAAAACATCGCTACTGATCGCAAGAAATGGAAAGATATTCCAAGAAATATCGCAAGAAATGGCATCTACAGCAGTATATTGGCTGCGAGGTAAACCTACGCCCCAATCACCAGCTAAGGATTGATGATGACGATGATGATGATGTCTGAACACCACTAAAAGCAATAGTTAACTACTTCACTTCAAATTTGAGGATTTTTTTTATTTATTTATTTATTTACTAGCAAACCTGTGATCACGTAAACTTAGATTCTGAGATAATTTTCTCACCATTCCTGGCAGCGACCGCTTTCTCACAACCCGCGAGCGTCTCGGCGATCTCATGTTGGATCGTAAGTCACGTGACTTCCGATTGACCCAAGTAGATAAAAATGAAAATGTGAGCTTCCTTAATAGTATATGTAACATTTGCCACCTTATTTATATTTTAGTGTCTTATGGTTTCGGAGGAGATAGCGCCAGAAAAAAAAAAATCAACTTTTCTTTTATATATATAGACTTATATAGACTTTATTTGTGTCAGGTTTCAAATGTTGAGAAGAATCACTGCGGTTCTTTTAGCACAAATGGACTAACTTAAAATACGAAAACAATAACCCTCCATCCTTCAAAACGAAATCCAATCCTTTAACACTTAAAAATATGAAGGCAAAACAGCGCTCTGTCAAACAGAAATTGAAAACAACTTTTTATCCCCGTCAAAGCGCTACTGCTAGTGCAAGTTTTCTAAAGTGAGGAATATCGCAAAGTCAATCGCGCTCAATCTTGACGCCTATCGGAACGTAAACCTACTGTTAGTTATCAATATATTCTTGTTAAATTACACATGTATTTTTATTGTAATGCAATAAACGCAAATAGTATGAATCCCATTATATTATTCCATCATTACCTTAATTCCACGGGATCTTAAAAAAAAAACCTCTCTGCAGATATTTTTTAATTGATTGAAAGTTAAAAAGTAATATAAAATCACAGGAAACAACACAAAATAAGCTTCTTAAAATGTTGGAAATGAATTAATTTTAATTATAATTTCAATCTATTTTCTAATAATAATTATTATTATTATTATTATTGGTTTGATCATAGTGATCAAACAGGTAGTGATTCATTGCTATCCTTCGTTACAAATTCACCGTTTCTTGTTAATTTAACCTAAAAGAAATAATTAGTTTCATGTTTGAATGGGTTAAAGCAGTTTTGATTCTAAATGGTAACAGTCTATACACATCTGGGGGCACGGCAGTGTCCCCGCCAAGACGAGCCGAAGGCAGGAAGGGCACTACGTACCTTTTCTGGAAGTGTTTCGTCGTATTTTCGAACCCTCATAGCTTCGGCCTGGATAATATTAGAGAGCTCAAATTTTCAGGATATGATGCAGTTAGCAGACTAATGAAATATGCTAAGTTTCATTTATTTAGCTTTTATACTTTGGATTTTATTAATACCTAAAATACGTCGATTCCGTCACTGACTCACTGACTCATGATCATTAAAACCTCTAGGGTACTTCCTGAAGTCCTAGAAAGCTGAAATTTGGTATGCAGGCTAGGATTAGCACACAAACAACAACAAAATTAAGAAATCCGTAACTTTCACCTTCCAACCCCTCAAAAGGGGTGGGTCTGGTTATGTATTATCGAACCCTCATAGCTTCGGCCTGGATAATACTAGAGAGCTCAAATTTTCAGGATAAGATGCAGTTACCATACTAATGAAATACGCTAAGTTTCATTTATCTAGCTTTTATACTTTGGATTTTATTAAGATCTGAAATACGTCGTACCCTCAATGCATCGGCCTAAATAATACTGTGTAATAATGTGATTTCTTACAAAAGTGCAAACAGCTTGTATATACAAGTTGACCAATAGAAAAACAGAAAAGTAGGGTATTGAAAAAAAATCCATTTTCTAAATAATCTTAAAACTAAATTCAGTTGTAATAGATAATCCCACCCAAACCATTTCATGTAAAATAAGTTGCCAAGACTCACATGCTCATAACGCTTTCACTGTTAAAAAGTTATCAGATTTCATCTTACAAAAAGAAATGAAATCCCACCCAAACCATTTCATGTAAAATAAATTGCCAAGACTCACACGCTCATAATGCTTTCACTGTTAAAAAGATATGAGATCTCATGTAGAGCCAAGCCTCTAACTCTACAAGGTCTAACTTTACAAGCCCTAACTCTAAAAACCCTATCTCTTGGTCAAAAAGTATGGCTTGGCCGTTTCATGGAACTATTTCATCCCACCCAAAACATTTCAAGTAAAATACGTTGCCAAGTTGCTCATAACGCTTTCACTGTTAAAAAGTTATCAGATCTCATGTAGAGTGAAGCCCCTCATTCTACATGCCTAACTCTAAAAACTATACTATCTTGGTCAAAAAGTGTGCCTTGGTATACTCCATATCCTTTACATAACTCCATGGGATTGTCAGTGTGACAGCCACGAAACGGCCAAGCCATGCTGTTTGACCAAGATATAGGGTTTTTAGAGTTAGGGCTTGTAGAGTTAGGCCTTGTAGAGTTAGGGGCTTGGCTGTACATGAGATCTCATATCTTTTTAACAGTGAAAGTATTATGAGCATGTGAGTCTTGGCAACTTATTTTACATGAAATGTTTTGGGTGGGATCTAATTTTCTTGGCTTTATATACAGGGTTATTCGTAATTCCTTGACACAGTTCACAGGTTCGCAGCTCGGCGGCGATGAAACGAATGTTGTCCACGAGATATCAAATGAAACACAAACTCCCCAAGTTTGGTTTTTTGGGTTCCCCCCCCCCCCCCAGCAAAACGCCGGATCCTAGTTCCCTCGGCTGCCGCTAGGGTGCTTGGTATAAGCAAAAATGGCAGTTTCACAATGGAAGGCGCTTTGAGTACAGTAGAGTCCCGAAAACTCGGCACTTGATAACCCGGCAGTTCGGATAACTCGGCCACCCCCTGGCAGGGCGGAAAAACCCCGCACGCAGACCCGTTACAAGTTACATTTATATAGGTCTATAGTTCATGTATTAGGCATTTTCTTAAGTTTATTTGGACAGTTTAATTTTGAGTTATAGCATTCTTTGTAAACTGTTGTATTCTCAAGCAACAAATAAAAGTATTTTATGACGAAAAAATCGTACTTATTCTTTTTTTAACACCTTTCCCGATAACCCGGCAGTTTCACAAACTCGGCCACCCTTCGGTCCACATTAGGCCGAGTTTTCGGGACTCTACTGTATTGGAATACGCGGAAACGGATTCAGTAGTGACACATTACTACAACCTGTTCCGTGGATATCTGAACGACAACGTTGGATATGGTGGACACGTAGAACATTCATGAACAAAAGTTTGTCTTTCATTTGATATTTCGGGACAAACACTCCTTTTTTCGCCATCGAGCTGCGAACCTCTGAAGTGTGTCATGGAATTTTAAGAAACAAAAAAGCAATCTTTCCAAATAATTTTTTAAAATAACGGAGTACTCTGTATAGATTGATGGACAGTTTTTGATTAACTAAATTTTCTGTAATAAACACACATAAATTTAAAAAAAATATTATAAAAACCTTTTTTCACTGATTTCTTTTTAATTTTTAAAATGTTGAATGAAAAATAACTGGATCCTAATCCATTGCATGACTAAAATTTATTATCGCTATTACCTTATTATTTAACTTATTACTTGAAATTACCTTTAAGATTTTAATCGCCTTGACATCGTCCTCTCCTGAAACAACCTTCTATCCCGTGCTCTTCTTTTCCAGTTTCTTTCTACCATTCTTTGTAGACCTTCAACTACATTATTTGTCCCTCTTTTCTAAGGTCCTCTTTCTTTTTTACCAGTCTGTTTTCCTTCACATGTTTTCTTTATGGTTCCTTCTTTATTCATTCTTTCAAGGTGGCTTATCCATATAATTCTCTTTACTTCGGTCACCGAATCCAAATCTTCAAAAGAGACCTCCTTTAATCCTTTGGTTTGTTCTAATTCTTCGTATTCCATTCTCCTCCGCTGCACCAATAACTTTCCTCTCTCAGACTGCCAGTCTCCTTTCAATTTCTTCTGACAGGCACCATATAGAATCACTGGTTTGATGACAGTTTTACAGCAGTTTATCCTTCTGTTTACTCACGAAGACCTTAGGACTAGATGCGGGACTTAATAATACCTTTTAGCTGCAGTAAGCCTTACTTCCTTTACTCATAACCATTTTTATGTTTCCCCAATCAGAAATCCGAAATAAAAAAAAATTATTTACCTCTTCGAAGCTGTATTTTCATATATTGTGAATTCTTCTCAAATTAAGTTTATTTTCAAAAATGAAATTTTTTGCTCCTGACACCAGTTCACTAGAACCTTTCTTTCGTGCGTTTCTGTTCTTCCAATAAGTGCAGCGTCATCCTCATATGTTAATATAGTGAACGATTAAAAAGAGTTCCGCCGTGATTTATTTCGATTTACTAAAATCATTTAGTTAATGAAGATATTTAACTAAATTTTTTATTACTCTTGAAATTACAAAAGAAATTTTCACCAAAGAAATATGAAGAATAAATGGGAGAAAATCTCTGAATAACGTTAAATAAAGTAATTTTTTTTTAACCCTAAAAAAAATATTATTCAATAAATATTTGGCAAAATACTAGTTTGAGAAACTAGTATTTTTGTAAAGATTTTAACATGTGTGAAATTAATGGTGTAGTTTTTAGAAAAGACCATTCACACAATAATTAAAAAAACATAAAAACACATTAAAATCTTAATATTTCGACCAGGTTTCGATCGGACCTACAAAGTGAAAAAGATTGGCAGGTCCGATCGAAACCTGGTCGAAATATTAAGATTTTAATGTGTTTTATGTTTTTATTGTGTGTCTGGCCTGTTTTAAAAACTAGTATTTTGTTATTTCAAATTTTTTGTTTGTCTTGTAATGTTACAACAAAGCCAAAAAAAAAAAAAAACCTGAATTATTCTGCACTACATGGTTAGTTATTGTAGATATTGTTATAATTACTATAGAAGAGGAAAGCAAATATAGTTTAACAGGCGGTTAGCTACTTTAAATATCTTCAGTTCTTTGGAAATTTTAGTATTCGATGTGACGGAAAACGGTAAATATTAGATAGGAGGCCGGGTAGTTCTCGGAGAAGTATTGGAAAAAGAAAATCGCGAACAGAAGATCTTCAATGTCCAGAGGAAATCGATCCAAGGGGGGGCCTCCAAAAAACTAAAATGACGCTGCAGCCCCTCCCCCATTCTCTCATCACTGTTATGCAATTGCCAAAAATGGAAGAAGAATATATATATATGGAAACTTGCGACGAAAATAACTGCGAGAGAGATCTATCTTCACATGGGAAAGATACTGTTAAAGAATGTTACAACTGTGCAATATTAGCAAAATCAACTAATTTGATTTCATGATATTTTTATTACATATTTAATAAATGTAAAATGAAATAACAATTTAGATGTAATACTCCAATAAATAAATATATAAACCACGTAATTGTAATACAGAAAACACAGGAAACACAAGTTCTTCACTAAACATCGCTGTATTTCGAAAGAATAGCTGCTTTTTTTTCTGCTTCTTCTGCTTCTTTTCTTGCTTTTTTCTGCTTCTTATTGCAAAGCAAAACAGAAACACACATGGAATAATTTAAACAAACAAAGATAGGCTGTATAAAAACATATTTGACACAACCACAAGATTTATCATTGAAGCTTGTGTTGTAAATAGTTCTCAGTGTTTCAATAAACAAAAAGAAGTGGAAATAGGTCCATTTTTATTAGAAAAATTCAAAAACCATTATAAAAAATCATGAAATTTTTCAATGATTGTAAACATTATAAACATGGCCTATCTTTGTTTGTTTAAGTTATTCTACATTTATAAAAATCGTGAAGCTTTTCAAATGATTATAAACATTGCCTATTTTTTTTTGTTTAAATTATTCTATGTTTGTTTCTATTTTGCTTTGTATGAATTATACCTGAAGAAGCAGAAAAAGCAGCTTTCTGCGAAATACAGCGATATTTAGTGAAGAACTTGTGAAATAACAATTTATCGTGAAAAGCCAATAAAGCGTGAAATGGTCGTTTTGAGATGTCATCTAGTGAACACTTGGTCTCAGCCATTGTTGTTGATGAAATAATAATTTCTTTGCAGTCTAAATTAAGAACTGAACGAACAATAAATGTTAGTAATCAATTTTTTATTACAGTTTTTTTAGTTTTAGGCTTCTGAATAGGAAGCCTAATAATCCCGCTTTGTCCATCTGTCCTGTGGACAAGTATCATTAAAATCTCATTAAATTATCATTAAGCACAACAATCACAACAATTGCTCCTTTTGCATTCGCAACA
>JAFIDM010000179.1:29852515-29897215 GCA_023159025.1 Thereuonema tuberculata | reverse complement strand
CAATCACATCGATAATACAGCTCAGCAACAATCAGAACAATCACAATAACCGCAACAATTGCGCCTTTGATATTCGCAGCAATCACATGTATAATATTGCTCAGCAACAATCATAACAATCACAATAACCGCAACAATCACATTTATAACAATAAGGAAATTTAAGTAATAATTCAACATAAGTTAAGTATCAGAAGCCGTTGCGAAGCATTATGATTGGTTTACTAATCGCTATCCCTACCTTGTTTATTAATGAAATGCAAAAATTAAAAAAAAAAATAATCCATACCATACCTATGATGTAAACTGATCGTTTGCTTTTCTATATTTATTTATTTATTTATTTATTTATTTGAACCTAAAATTCTACTGAATTCAGAAACCAATGTGTAAGTGTCTATTTGCGTATATTCTCTGAGTTATTAACATGTGAAATAATGAATGGAACTTCTTGAAAGTTAGAATGCATATTTAAGGACAAAAATTGCTGTTTACAAAATTCTATGTCTGAAAAATTTTTTGCATGAATCTTTGCGGGTAATTTACGCTGAAAAGATAACAAAAATTCACATTAAAAAGAACGCAAAACAATTAATTGTCATTGACGGCAAATACTGAATACAACGATGAATAGGTTCGATGTCTAATTCACTTTGACATTGTTTTTAAATTTGCAATTATACTTTAATTTTATTGGATTGAGATTTAATCAATTTTGAACAAATGCGAAAGTAAATTGATTGTTTCGGCGTGTAAAAGTTCCTGTAATTTAGATATATTTAAAACGAATTATTAACGCTGACATATTATGTTTTGTCACTGTTATTTATTGGATATCCCTGAATCAACAACATAGCTGTCGGTGATTGAAAAAAAATATTTCATTACGTTATATCACAAAACACCTTAAAATAAGCTTCTCAGAAATCCAAAGTAAATTTTACTTAACTTTCTATGTTACCTTCTCTTAATTGCTTCTTTCGTTTAGGCTCTAAAAAAGCTATAATTCATGGATTACTTGGGACGATGACATTGAGTAGATGACAATTTGTCATGTTAATAGGATTACACAATTTAATCAGGAAAGTCTTAAGAAAATATTAAATTAAGATAAGATTCTTAAACTGCAGTGTCGCTTTTGTCACGAAGTTGAGCATTTTCGTCATCTAAGGTCATTACAAACGCATTATTCATCAATACTGGCATTAGGCTTTTTAGCCTAATTAATTTTAGCTTCTAAAATTACTGAAATGTAAATAAGTGAATAAATAAATACTATATCTTTAGTTAAAAACAAGTATTTGGCATTTGATATTTTTTAACTTCGCGAATTCTGCCGTCTCTTGATATTATTGCCTGGTGTTGCGCTTTGGTAGAGCGCCGCTATTGCTCTAACCTATTCGATATGACTTTCAAAGCAGCGCGGATGGACGTGCGGTGAAAGCTAATCACCGTAGCCTTGCTGTCCATTTATATTTATCATTATTTTCTGGTAATCCAAGATTTGGTTATTTGTGTTCTAAATCATGGCATTACATCACTAAAGTTTGACGAGATATCATAAAATGATTTATTTATTTATCACAAAATCCTTTTCGAAAGCATGTAAATTTTTAGTTCGTTAATGTTTTTTTTTCATAAAAAAAGATTGGTGAGGTTGGAAAGTTAAGTAGTCGTTCAAAGATCATGAAATTGTAAAGTAAAAGGACTTTCGAAAGGAGAAGGAATGGCGAAAAACATATTTTATAATATTTCCTTAGGTAAAAGAAACATTCTTGTAAAATTTGACGTTTTTAATCTTACATTCTTGGAAGATATTTCGAGATTAAAATACAAATGCTTTATTACATAAGCCCAGTCCGTAGGCTTAAGGGATGCAATTTTTAAGAAATACGCCCACACTTGGGAGACTAAATGGCCACTTTACACGCTCTTGAAACTTGCCTCAAACCGGCAAGTTGCTCGAAAATTTCCCACTTCCCCGAAAAATCTGCCAGTTGCTCTAAATAAAACAAGTTTTACAATTCAAGCAAATATTAGAAGCAAGTCAACATCAGCGCTCTTGGCGGTGAGAAAATTTATTTAAAAAGTACGACAGTGTTAACTTCACCGATGAAATCTGGATATTCTTTGCTCGTGATCTGTTTGTTTTTTTTTCCTTTTTCTTTATCTCGGCTGTGAAATGATATGAGGATTAATAACAAAATGAAGCTGTGAAATCAACTTTTTTGTAGCTTCGCCGACAAGTATTGTTAATAGCGATCTAAACGAGAGTAAAACGCGATTTGTCGCTCAAGCGTGAAGTGATCATTTTTCAGTCAAGCTGCAACTGGCAAAGGATATATTTTCGAGCGCGTTTGAGGCAATTTTTCGAGAGTGTAAACGGCCATAAGTGTAAACACTATCTCGCACTTACGACGTTTTCGGTTGCAGATCACTCTCGTAACTCCAAAACCTTGTAACTCAAGCAGTGCCTATAGGTGTGCACGCTAGACTGTCATCTTTTAGGCTTCTGAAAGACGCCTTATTTCCCCGGTTTGTCTGTCTGTGGACACCTAGCCCACAATGCTTCCCAACAGCTCAGTTGAAGGTGGCCTGATGTTATAGGTGGCCTGTTAGCTCAGTTGGTTAGAGCATCGTGCCAATAAAGCGAAGGTCGTGGGTTCGATCCCCTCATGGGCAATTCTTATTCTTCTTTTTTTTCTCTCTATTTTAAATCTTTTCACAGTTTCTCAACTTAAGTTTTTTTTAAATCATTATAGGAATTCAGTGTATTAACAAGGTTTGAGTTAAGAATGATGATTATTCAATTTAAATAGGGGTGGGTATGATAGCATGGGGTATAAGTTAGCGACGCCCCGGTGGAAGACCGATGCGAGCGATAGAGTCGTGACGCTAAGATATTGGAACTGTAAAGCATATGTCTCAAGTCGGCGTAGGGTAGCAAATGGAAAGTGTCGTAAAGGTGAAGCATCGAAAGTTAGGGAATGTCTGTATTTAAGATTTTAGATTCCAAGTTCGGGTAAGTCTCTCTACATTGGGATCTCTGTCCATTTATCGAACAATGTGTGTAACGTAGTAATAGTTAAAAAGTTCGACTTGTGAAAGGAACGCTGGACGTTCTGAAAACGTTTGTGGATTTTAATTATATAAATTATTTTTATTACTGAATGTGAGGGTGGCCTCAAATCTTTCAACTAAAAATGTAACAATTTCCCAGGGAAGCATTTAGAGGAAGAGTATTCGAATCAAGCAAACACATACATAAAAATATATACATATCCACAGGCTATTTAATTTATGACTCATATCTTTATTGTGTGTAAAAACATTAAAATAAAGGACCAGACACAATATATATTCATGTCAGTTTTGTTAGGTTTTCATTGTTAAGAGTTAGAAGTTTTAGCTAATTAATAACTAACGAATTACTAATTTTTAATTAATTATTTGAGATATACTTCAAATTCTACTTCTTTTGCTAATAAAGTGTTGAATAGCAAATGTCAGAATAGGATTAAAGGGTTTTCACAAGGAAAGTTTAAATATTAACCTGATTGAATAATTAAAAATAACTATTAAGTTTTAATTATTCAATCAGGTATTGATTTATTTATTTTTTCATTTGTAGATTTAAAAGACAATCACAAAAGATCATGTATGGGAATGACAAAATTATTGAAAAATACAAACAATCAATCAATACAAATTCCTTAAAGAAGTCGAAATCTTGTTTTGTTGTTGTTTTGTTTTTCGGTAAGGATTTTTCCATTTTTCGCCATCAATCAACGCATTTTCAACGTCATTTTTAAACTTAAGAAACCGCCATTTTTAAAATTTTAATTTTTGAAAATAAGTAAATAAATAAGTAAAATCGATAATCAGCAATGTTAAACCACCAGTAATGTTTGTACTGATATACGATATTCTAAATGCATTTCTAAAAATTCTATTTACCCGGAAAGACCGCTCTGCTGTTGACTGCTCCGAAAAGAGTTTATCAAATACAAAGATGATTCTTCAAAACTGTGGCGGGGTTGCAAGAAGATCCGGTCACGGGTTCAAAAGTTATAATGGAGACAGCATGTACTCAGAAAGGATGATCTGATACGGTTTTCTTTATTTCGGAAAATACAGATTTAAGCGAAAGGCATTGATGTTGAAAATACATATAAATATATATTTTTGTTAGACTTAGTTAAGTAAGAAAAAATTACAGTGAAAAGAAAACTAGAAAAAAAAATTAAAGAAAATTTGATTTTTTATTTTTAAGATTATGAAATTTTCTTGAAAAACTTTTAATTTCAAGAGTTAAGAAAATAAAAAAATAAAAAAAATAGCGGTTTTTGTCAAGCCGCTTGTTCGTTCACAGGTGACTGTAAATTATGGTAAAAAATTGATTTTTCAAAATTAATTTTGTTGTTGGCCTCTTGAGTCAACATCTCTCACAAACAAATTCCATTAGGCTTTTTTTAATATGTTATAACAGCTCCAATACACAAGGTCACTTCCTCCCACGCAATTTCGCCATTTAGTCTCGTATTTTACAACAACTTAAATGAACAATGCCACTTGATCCTTAAGTGGGTTATTAAAAATGATAGATTTGTTTTTAATGTTGCTACGTTGATAATATATATTGTTTTTAATACATTAGTTGCAAATGATATGTCTTTTTTTCTTTTTTTTTACTTTCTATTTTCCGAAAAATGTGAAATAAAGCCAACAACTAATAATAAAGTCACTAAAATTAGAGCATTACGAACTTTAGGGTCATTAATATTTTGTTGCTCACAAAATGAAATTTATGTCAAATTCGAATTCTGTTCTTTTTATTATGAATTAGAAGAATTGTTTTTAAAGTTTTAAACCACTGAAAGAACGGAAATTAAGTAATAAAAAGTAGCTATAATTTCGAACTAACCTTATCAATAAAACTGAAATAGCAAAGTTTGTTTGTGGTCAGCTGAGATAACCGTTTCATGGATTTATAGCGGTCGTCAGCGGAGAGAAGCCAACTGATGAAAATTCAAGATCCTTCCGAAGGTCACAGTAAAACATTACATCATCCTTTGGAGTATAAATCAAACAATGGCGAAAGGGTAAAAGTGAAATAAATGTAAAAAAAAAAAGATGTTTTAAAGATTTTATACGTTGTGAGTTTTTGTTCCATTTGTTGAAAAATAAATAAGTATATAAAATCCTCAAATACTCCTTTAGTCGCTGAAATCCAATTAACTTTTTAATCATAAAGCACGAGATTCCTAAACGGATTAATACGCATTGTTATAATTGATGGGAAATCATTGTTGCACTTTCTCATGGTTTTTTTTGTTGTTTTGTTTTGTTTCGTGGAAATTTTTATTGATAAAATTTTGTTGTTATAAATTTTTGTAATAAAGCGCAAAATTCTCGACCGGGACACGAAAAAATGCGAAAGATGCTTCGTCTTCCTTAGATAGGCATGTTTCAAGGAGATCGATTCATGCGTTCAGAAGTTATTACAAAAATACAGAGCGATTTAAGGTCACTTTCCTTTATAGTTTGGGAAACTAACAGGTTTTTGAAACCTTCCAAGCGAAAAGTCAGAAATTTTGACCAATGGGTCTCAATCTGTGATTACAAGACATACCAGGCAACAAATCATCAACAACAACAAAATAAAACAAATAAAACTTTGTAAATAAAAAAATCATTTACAAAGTTTGTTTTGTTTTTTAACGATTCCATAAAATTATGTACAATTAAAAGCTACAATTTTTCATACACTCCTGATTTAGGACGATAATATTGTAATATAATACACCCCTAACGTTTTAATGCATTGATTCACTTCAGTAACTTAATAAGAAGTGCGGGAACCCAAACAGATTTAAAAAAACATAGATAAAATTACGAAACACTGCATAAAAGTAATTTTAAATTCAACAAATGCCAAATACTTTGAAGAAAAAGTAACAAAATAAATAAAAAAAAAGAAAAATATTTCTTTGAATTATCGATTATTTTTTTTAAACAATCAACTGGTCCTTTTCGAAATCATTCCAAATGCTTTCATTTTCAAAATCTCTTCACAATTGTTTAAATGAAAAGTGTAAATAAAGTCGATACATTTTAAAATGAATTTCAATAAAGAAGTTAAATGAAGAAAACAATACGTTAACATTCAGAAACCGTTAAATCAGTTTGTGAACTCATTACCAACCTCATTTTCAAACACACACACACACAAATATCGTAAATTCGTATTTTGAAAATTTATTTGTATAAGATAGAAGTAGAAAAATGTGTGGAGAATATAAAAAACAACAAGGCTTTGCAAAAGAAAAAAAAACTATACAGAATTAGTATCAACACTATCGTTTTTAATAAATTGAAGTAATATTTATAGGCATCTATTTTGAAATCTTCGAATCCAAAGGAAGACCGAATTTACTTTGGATGTGCTTTTAGAATAAACTTTGATTTTGTATTCAAAAGCCGACAAGAATTTTGAAAATCGTAAACGGTTAGCTGCAGATTTTGTAAATAAAGAATCACTATTAAAAACTTAATTGCTTCGTTCATTGAAAAAAAGAAACTTGACAACATGTAACAAAATCAGTATTGAAAAAGAATAGAATAAAAAGGCAGATAAATCCAGAGTGCCACGACCTATTTCTGGAGCTAAATAAGCTGACTTGGTATAATGAGAAATAGCTATTAATGTAAAATAGCACATATAAAATTGAAGTATTGACTTACCGGATTGCAGAACGGAACCCGATGACTGTCACTCAGAAGGTTGCGTCTTCCTATTTCTCTCGTTCGGTTGCTGGAGATGCCGGCATCGACCCGCTCGCCCTGGTGGCCGAAAGCGGCAACACAAGATTTAGAGAGGCCACAAATTGTTGGAATCAGCTCTTTACATGAAAGCACCTTTGTTAGAAGGTAAACTCCTGTCTGTTGCTTTCTGTATTAAACTAAACCTGAAATAAGGAATTTTAATAATAATATAATAAAAATAGTAATAGTAATTACAATAATAATAATAATAATCTTTTTGGCATAGTATGAATTAAATTTCTTTTAATTTGTACAAAAAAAAATAAAAAATCAATAACATAAATAAAAGCCTAATCCGGAAAAAAAAGGATTCAATTAAACATGAAAGAACTTTCCTTAAACTATTGCTCATTTTGTTAATCTTATGTTTTAAAGCCGTGATAAAAAATACAGAATAAAGTCACCGTTTATTTATGAATTGTAATATCTATGGAAAATAAACAGTATCATCAAATTTTCCGTTTTCTGTAAATTAAATGAAATCTACAAATTGCTTAAGTACCAATTCAATAGGCTTATTATATTTCGGAGGAAAAAATAAATATATAACAGGCATTGTTAGATGAATTCACTGTATCGCGTTGAGTGCTCTTCTAGGGGATTGTCTCAATACAACGCTCAAATTTCTTCCAGAGGGAAGAAACAATTTTGAAACGCGTAAGGTTGACTGACTGATCCGTAAATATGAAGTCCAAGTTTAAAGAGCAATCCGTTCATCAGTTCACAAGTTGAAGGAAGACACGTACACACATGCGTACAAAAAAATAAAATAAAAAATTACAACATCCTCATCTAATAAAGTAGAAGAGTTTGAAATGTTGGAAAAGTCAGGTAATTAGGTCCAAATATACTTAAATACATTTATTGCGGCTATATAAAATACGACGGCTGTTGTAATAAAAAATGAAATTCTGAGGAAAGAAACAAAACAGCAATCAATGGATATTCAATTAAGTTATTATCAAATATAATGTTTTGAAGAAAATCTGATTGAAGCAATCAAGATGGAAAAAAAAAAAAGCTTGCACATAAGTTAGCTTTCACGCCTTGAGCTTATCGTCGACGAGAATCTGGGACAGATGTTTCGTCCTTCTTAGGTCTCATCAGCCAGATTTACATCGATGATAAGCTCAGAAAGGTGTGGAAGGCTATAGATCCCCCTCCCGGAATTGAGACTCCGAAAGAACAAACAACAATTAAAAAAAACTAACAAGTACAGCTTTAAAAACCATAAAAACCTTTTTTATTGTTGTTTGTTCTTGCGGGATCCCAATCTAGGGAGCGGGAGTGGGTTTCATAACTTTCACGCCTTTCTGAACTTATCATCGAGGATAAATCTGGTCCTAACAAGGACGAAACAGCTGTTCCAGATTCCCGTCGATGATAAACATAACGCGTGAAAGCTAACTTACGTGCAAGCTTTCTCCTTCCATCTTTATTGTACAACTGGCTGCAAGTTAAACTTGCTTATTACTGACTAGTCAATCTACTGTTGGTTAAAATAAACCAAAGTAAATACGTGACACCGAAAAGTAAAGATAAAAAAAATATTAAAAGATTAGTTTACATTAAAACGAAGCACGAAAATTATTCTGATCATTTACAAAAGAAAAAAGAAAAGAAAAATAATCAAAAGAATAAAAAAAAAAAAAAAAAAAAAAAAAAATTTCTTGAATCAATTGTAACAAGAAACTTGACTGAAGTGAAGTTACATCAAATGTTTTATTATTTTGCTCTAATGTTACTTCCTATTAAAGTAGAATCCGTGTTGTTGTTGTTTTAATATAAATTATTTAAAATAGCAACTAAAATAATTAAAATAATATTACAGTAATTGTTTAAAATAAGAATTAGGAAAAGTAAAATTTACCCAGAACATAATTATAATAGGAATTAACATTGAAAAATACTCATTTAATTTTTTTCATTCGCAAGTTTAAGGTTTATAAATAATATCAAAAATAAAAGGTTCTTAATAAATTTGAAAATTACAGTATATTTCTTAATATGTTGCATTTTTCTTTTTCTTTCTTTTTTATCCGTGAAATCAGAAGAAAGAAAATTTGTGAAAATAAGAAAATTATAAAATTGAAATGTTCTATTTGCTAAAAACTTATTACATTCTCAAATAATTAATTAAAGCCTAAAGTTTAATCAAATCAAGGTCAGCGTCATTTTAATTACAGTTAATTACAAAATTAATTTGTAATTGAATGTCTTCATTTGTCTCGAATGATTACTTTGCATTGTTAGATATTGAAGAGAGTCATTGTTTATCTTGCGTGAGCTAATTGTTCTGTTTTTAGTGTTTTATTATGAGAATCCTTTATCCTGGACGAATTTCTTCACAGGAATCCACAAGGAAAAAAAATTCCAAATGTAACTAAGATTGTCTCGTGTTCTTAATTCTTATTCACTGGTTCGTGGAATAAGGTGATAGACTATTAGACTGAATAAGATCTGGCAAGAACTCTTCAACTATTGTCCTCCAAATGAGAGATGGCCACCCTGTTTTTGTGAGATCTGCGAATGTATGATCGATTAGTCTGATCAGGCACTTCCGTCTGATTTTATTACAGGACGCCGCCATTACGGTAATCGGTTGTTACTTTGCAAAAGAGCATTGTATTTATAAATAATATATATTTATTTATTTATATACATACTTATTGTTAGCAACTGGTATTGAAATAACGCTAAATAGTCGAGAGAAGTTTTAATTTGGCGTTATCAACATGTCTTTCTCAGTGAAAACAGACGACGGCGTCCATTGTTACAGGAAAACATAATTGATCACCTACCGAAGGGCTGCGCAGTTCAAACTTCCGCCGGCCAACTTTCATTTGGAGGACAATAACTAACTAACGTTTTACAGTAAAATGAAACAAAGAAACGCACATACCTAAACAAAAACAAAAATTCACTGAGCTATTCACTATTAGCTCAGTGAATTTTTGTCTTGTTTACTTAAGTGCATTTCTTTGTTTTATTTTACTGTAAAAATGTTCTAACGCACGTTAAATTTCATGTTTAATTACTAACTAACTAACTATTTATTCGTATGCTACAGGGTCTATTTACAAGGGCTGTGATTGGTTGGCGTGCTTTTGCAATTGTTTGGGGGATTTAATTGACACGTGGGCTTTAACTGATTTTTTAACTGTATTTTTAAATAATAACGAATCAGAGGGGAGAAGCACGGCTAACGGAAAATTTGAATTGAATAACAGAATTAAACGATAAACAGTAAAAATTAGAATCTACAATTGATAATAGAATAAATGCTGATACAATCATAAATGTAAGGCAACTAAGAATATAGAAGAATAAATAGAACTATAAAAAGATAAATGTGAATATAAAAAAATCATTACAATATGAACATGTGCCCAATTCCGAATGGTTTTTGAGATGGAGTCTGTCATTTCTTCTGTTATCAACTCGACTGATTCAAAGCTAATAATAGTTACTACACAATTCGTATTCAAATAGACCCTGACGTTCGGACCCATTCTCCCTTTGGGAGGGGGGGGGGAATGTTTCACTTCTGTTTGTTTTGCCCAATACTGTACATTTCTAGTATTCATTGTTTCAAATGATTAATTTGTTATAGTTTTACATCAAATTTTCAAAAACTTCACCGTCAACATCAATGCATTTCAGTGGATACCGATTCACGTGTTTCAGACAGTGACTTTATCTTGGAAACCGTTCTGAATAGGACATATGCTCATAATAAACTTTTATCCTAGAATGACTGATACTACGACCTTCTAGAATATTGATCTTTTCTTCTAGGATACCCTGTATAAATAAATTAATTCAGTATGCAAAAATTATAGTTATTTTTATAATAAACTAGCCGGATACCGTCGCTTCGCTCCGGAACCCTTGCATCTATAACATTAAAAAAAAACTTTATTTATTTCGCAAATTAATATTGAGAATTGGAGAATATACGACTTTCCAGCCCGTTGTGCCCTTCTCCACTTAACTCAGGTGTATTGCGGGTTGGCGCCACACACCTGGGGTTGCCGCCTTTCACTTCATCGTCAGTTTGCAAGATTATTCCCCATCCCCTAAGAATTTCGAAAAATCCGGCCTTATTCATTGTCTACATCATAAAGGAAACTCTGTGCAAAATTTCAGCTTTCTAGGTCCAAGGGTTTGGGGTGGGCGTTGATGAGTCAGTCAGTGAGTGAGTCAGGACTTTTCTTTTTATATATGTAGATTTTCATGAATTTTGTTTTCTTAACATCATTGATTAGTTCTTTATAGATTATATTTGGATCTGTTATTTTCTCATTTTCAACTCTTATCCGATTCGTTCTTTACATATTATTCCTGGTGTTTTGATATCATGTTTGTTTATGAAAATATGATCTATATTTGTTTTCGTATTTCCATGAATTGTACAGTTGTTTCTTGTTGTTCGGTAAAGATGATTTTTGAAACCATTATTGCACATAAGTTTCATGCATTTCTGTACTGCATTGTTTTTATTCATTTTGAAAATATCTATCTATATTTACGTCACCAATCAGTATAGTTGGACAGTTGTTTAATATCTTTTCATTTCTTATGAATAGATTCTCTATTTTATTAACATTTTAGTAATTTGTAATTTAACATTTTGCTTACAGAATGACAGACAGAATAACGTTTTTATAATATATAATAATAATAGCCGGGTATCGTCGCTTCGCTCCGGAACCCTTGCATATATAGCATTGAAAAAACAAACTTTATTTATTTAACAAATTAATGTTGCGATCGTCGGAGAATATAACTTCCCAGTCCGTTGTGGCTTCTCCGAATAACTCGGATGTATTGCGGGTCGGCGTCACACACCAAAAATTCACATTTTTGCGTGTATCTTGCAAACGCTGAAGCGTTTGTGAATAAGTGATACATCGTTCGATAGAACTTTCAAATACCAACATTTTCTCAATTTAATGTTGTCTTCTATCTTTTATACTTTTCGTTTAAATTGAGAAAAAGTCAAAATTTGACCCTTTAAAAGGCGCCATCTTGGAAACCAAAAACTTTTTTCGAAAGATTTTTGTAGCATTTTGTTTGTCTTAAAAAGATCTACATTTTATCCATTTACATGACCACTCTATCTCTTATAGTTTGGTCACAAAATTGGAAAAACGTAAAGTCTTATGACAGACAAAATAACGCTTTTATAATATATAATAAAATGTTGAAAATATACATCCTTAAAAATATGTATTTCAGTTTCGGTATATGGTTAATGTCAAATAAAAAGTCGAAAAAAATATTAAGAAAATTTTTATTTAATATCCCCAATTTTATCCTTGCGCTACAATGAATTGTAAGATACTCATAATTTGTTTATTCAGACTTATTTAAATTCCTATTTGAATAATTTTCTTTTGTAATTTTTTTTTTTTTAATTACGCTCACTGCAGGACATTTTTTTATGTGCTTGATTTAATCCTATTTTAAGAAGAGAAAAATTTAACTGCAGATTAATTAGATTGCCTAATTAAACGATAATCTTCTGTAAATCCCGCCATAATCGAATTTCTTATTTATTCTTTTTTTTAAATTCAAATGTCAGATCGTGTATTTCGTCATTTCTTGATGAAAAAAAAATTCACAACAAAACGAAAATAATTGTCTTTAGAAATTGAATGGAACTTGTTAACTGTTTTTTTGTTCTATTTACTAATCAACTATCACTGGTTACTACAGGTTTGGGCTAAAGCCTTTTAATCCATTGGGAAGGTAAAATAATTAGAAGCAATTTTAAATAAAAAATTTTCTTTTGTTCATCCATATAACTCAAACACTATTTGTCCTTTGCTGGAACTTTACTTGAAGGTTTACGAAGATTGCAATTTGTTTTGGTACAAAGGGGACCAGTAGATAACGAACCAAATACCTTAAATTTTTAAAATACGTTGGAAATTAATTACAATACCAAACTATCTATAAAGTGTTCAGAACACTACATAAATACATTTATAATAGTTTATAAATTAAACGTTTTCAAAACGACCTGCTTTTTCCGTTTTGACAATATAAACTGTTTTTGTATTTAATAATATTTTGAATATTTTAAGTTATATATGTTATTTCAAAAAGGGAAAAAGGTTATGATATTCTAAAAAGCCTTTTTCCCTGGGTTTTTATGTTTTCCTTGCAAGGGCAATACCACATCCCGGAGGCCGTTACAGCTCATCTTCTTTTCCTTCAAACGAAATTACCCTAAAGTCCTCCTAGCGAAAGAATGACTCTGACCTTGAACTACAACAATGATCTCTTAATCATTCCAGGACTGAAGTTTGTATAGAGAAACTAATCACAATCGCCAATCAGAAGCCAAGTACTTTCCCGCCATAAACACTGACATATACAATCGATTCAAATTCTACTATTGCGACATCTGGTGGCCACGGTCGTTCTTTGGTTTCCCGAATATAGCGTTCACGTGATCCTGTCTCGCATCCTACCTTCTTATTCTCGAAAACTTTGTTTAGAATTCTCGCTTGAAAATGAAATGCGGGTCGTTTTGAAAAGGTTTGTGATTTTTAATTTATAAACTTATTATAAATGTATTTTGTATGGTGGCCTTGATTTTTTGCTATGAATATTTTACGCACGTTAAACTATTTAATAAATAAACACAAATATATTCAGAATACTTTTAAATGTAAATTTGCTTCCTCTGTTTATCTTTTCAAAATACTCAATGTATTTTTCTTAGCTTTAAAAACAATATATTTTTTTTTCTATGTTCTCAATTTCTTTTTTGTCAACAATCTGTTTTTTCTTCTCCTTTTTCTTGATTTTTTTTCTACAATCTAGCCATGCCAGAAGTAAGTTGCAATCAACTATCTTATTTCTAAAATAATTATTTAAAAAAAAATATTTTTTTAATATACCACGTTATAGACGGACTAAAAAGTATAAAATAATTTTTCCTAGCCCCACACAGATAGTCCTGAAACTTTGTGATTGTAAATTTTTAACAGCTATGAAAATACTTGTAAGATTTAAAACGAAAAACATGGGGCGCATGCGAGAGATAATTGAGATGGTATGGATGGAGTGTGTATTATCTTGCGCCCAACGTTTTTCGTTTTAAATCTTACAAGTATTTTCGTAGCTATTAACTCACAAAGTTTCAGGACTATCTGTATGGAAAAATTATTTTTATACTTTTTAGTCCGTCTAAACGTGGTATATTAAAAAATATATTTTTTTTAAATAAATATTTTGTGCTTTTTAGTCTTGTGTGTATGAAATTTTTCAATCGATTTTAAACATTTTGATAGATTATAACAGAGACATGTGGTAAATTCCAGGTTTATTTCAGTTTCTCTTCTCTTGTCATTTTTGCTTCTACTTCTGTAGGCGTCGCTTTCGCGAAAGCTCCAGCGCCATGCAGCCATTTGCAAAAACAACGACAGCGCGCGTCGGCAACGCAGCGCCGCACCGATCTGTTATCCGAAGAATTAGGGTTCCCTAACGAACAGAAAATGTTAATATTATGAAAGCGAGTTAATATTGCATTGTGATCCAGTTCTGAGCTACGTTTAAAGTTTCAAGTCTCTAGCTCATCGGGAAGTTAGTTTAAAATCAATTGCAAAATTTGTACCGAACAAACAGACAGACAAGAAAGCGAGCTAATAAAAACGTGTTAAAAAACAAAGGGTGAGAGCAAGTGTTTACTAAGTAACATCATAGAACAGCTGTTTAAACGCTCTTTGTGCACTCATCAGCTAGGTGTAGTCACCAGTAAACACCGAGGTATCTTATTTCTTTTTCATTTTCAATGCTTTTTTGAATGATGTAAGATGTTTTTACTAAGTAATCTTTATGAGCTACAAAACGCTTCGATAGGAATTGATTAGGCGTAGCTGAGGCAGCAAATCTTTCACAGAATGAATTCCAACTAATATCGGAAGGGATTTATCTACACATTAAACCTAAATTATCGACAGTCTGTATTGTTTTCAACCCTGAGGTTGTCAATGTGGAAACCTGCTTTTGTGTGGAAAGCGAGTTGAACGAAGGCACTCGGGGATAAACAAACCAAAACTTATTCAACTGCCATGAATTCTTTAGACCATTTGTGTTGCACAGCGGCATTGCGTTGCTTTCTTAAGTTGCCTCAGGTCGTTTGCTGAATACCACAGCACCAATTGTTCACCTTGAACGGCAAACAAATAAAATAGTTAAGCCTAATGTGTTATCCATGTCCCGCGACAATTCATTACATTTCTCATTGTAATTTCTCTGTTACCTTCTAATGACAGAAGCTTAAATTACTACAGCAGACAATGTTAAATCGATTAGGACAAAAATGGTTCCCCCTCCTTTGTACCATCGACTGTAAGAATGAACAGCGTTAATGGATGAGTGCATTGATTCATATCTGTGGATATTCTTCTTTGTGAAGTAGATTTTATCTTTGATAATATTCAACTTTCATTTTTGAAGTATTGAATTGTTATGTTTTGGTTATAAAGCAGTGTTTCTTCAGTTTTTAAGGCAGTGGTTATGGTAGAGGTAGAAACAGAGGATAGAGCTATATTAATAAAAAAAAAAATTACAAAGAGCGTGGGTATGTCCGTCCGGAGCACCTGAATTGCCTAACAATTGAAGTTGCCAGGAGTTTTCTTACATGGTCTACTCTGTCCACAACAATGAAACTTCGCGCGCGCGTTGCCAGGCAACAGGAATATTGTGGCGTGGTCAACTCAACTGCTTCTGACTATTACAAATGGATTTCAATATTGTGTTGTGTTTAGAATTTAAACTTTAATTTATTTTTTAAGTTTCAGTGTTTAGTTTATTTGATGTAATTTGTGTTTTTGATGAAATAAAATGTGATACTTACATCAGTTCTTGTCAAATAATAACGTAAACAGCATCACAGACTAAATACTTCTTACATCTTTACTTCTTACAATATTTCGAAAACATTTCCTGTTTTCTTCATCAGGTTTACAGTGAAAACGGAGAATAACTAATATGTTCTCTCACCTAAAATATTTTTAACAAACATGAAATATTATAAATGAAAAGATGTTTTCCGTTACCTACGCGAGGCTTCCGGAGCGAAGGGACGGGTAGCCGTGTAGTTTTTAGATTAGAATACAGTCGAGTAAAATTGCCTATCTACTGATTTGGCTTTGTTTAAATACAGAGGAATGTCCAAGTAAAAGAAGAATCTTGCTTGACAGTCTGAATTAATGTCTTGGAAGCTATGGCTAGTTAAATAGAACCTCACATTGACCTTATTTACTGTATTTTCTCCTGTCAAAAATTTTCTCTCATTTAAATCATATCTAATAACAATTAAAGCATTTTTTATTATCTTAATTGTAATTTTTTTTCTCTGAGAACATTTCATTGAAGAACTAAAAAAATGTAATAATAAATAATATAATAATAAATACACTGCTCACAAAATTTAGGGGATACTGCGAAATAAATGTAATACATCCAAAAAAACAGGCATTTGCGTTTATTTATGAAAGAACATCATCAGAGAAGCAAATAACACGAAAATGGAAGTTGTCTGAATATGCAAATGTGACGCAAAACGTTAATTTGCATGTTTGCCCACAACCCCGTATAAAGAGGCTAACGGTGCTGAGTTATCTCCACTTTCCTGGATCAAAAACAAGTGGCACAATCGTTGAGTGTCACCTGAAAATTCCCCTGCAACGTGATTTACCCACATCTGAAGCATGGAGAGTCGTAGGGCATCTTGAAGCTGGCCAAACACAGATGATAGTGACAGTAGCGGTTGGAACCTCTCAAAACGTGATTAGCAGACTCTGGAATCGCTTCAGAGAGACTGGAACAGTAGGAAGAAGATCAGGCAAGGCCGCCCACGTGCCACCACTGCAAGAGATGATCGCTACTTGACGCTACAGCACGAAGGAACCGGCGAAGCAATGCGACTCAGCTGCGGGAACAGTTTCTCGCTGTTACTGGACGACGGATGTATACTCAGAAATCGACTCTGTTACGGTGGACTGTATGCCCGGCGACCAATGGTATGCATTCCGTTAACTTCTCAACATCGCAAAACCTGCAGAATGTGAGCTGAAAGAGTGGTCTACGGTTCTCTTCAGTAACGAGTCAAGATTCAGCTTGACAATCGTCGTGCCCTAATCTGGCGTGAACGTGGAACACGGGAGAATTAACGTTTCGTGCAAGAACAGACATTCCTTTGGTGGAGGTGGAATCATGGGGTGGGCAAGCATCAGCATTGCTGGTCGTACCGATCTCCATGTTGTTAGAAATGAAACGCTGAATGCTGTAAGATATCGGGATGAAATTCTACCGTGGTATCCTATGCTAGAGCAGTTAGGGCCAACTTTCTTTTTATGAACGATAATGCACAACCCCACCGTGCGCATTTCGTCAACAACATGCTGCAAGAAGCTGGAATCGAGTGCATGGACTGGCCTTCATGTTCTCCAGACCTGATCCCATCGAACATGCTTGGGATGCATAGGAAGACGTGTTCCAGTCACCAATCACCTCCTATAACATTCTATTGCATAGTCAATGTGCGACACATTTTTCACGTTTGACAATGTTAACCCATGTGTCACATCCTGCTCAATCCCGATAAATGGATTCTGCATCACACTTGCATATTCATACAACTTCCATTTTCGTGTCATTGGCTTCTCTGATTATGTTCTTTAATAAATAAACTCAATGCTTTCGTTTTTTGGGTGTATTGTATTCATTTCGCACTATCCCCTAAATTTTGTGAGCAGTGTACAACAAATCTGTCAAATCACAGTTAACATTAATAACAAACATTTTTAACCTACTTTCCTAAGGAAAATAGGGTTTGCAAATTCATAATGTTTGAATGTGTGCCTGTAAATATACATGTACATTTAAGGGCGGGGCAAGTTCTAATTCTGGTACCTATATAATTTTTCTGCTTTGGTTCCTGTCAAAAAAGCTGCGTCGTTGATTGCTGCAAAAATTTTCATTTAAAAAAAAAAAAAAAATTTAAAGAATTTTTTTTTATTTTTCTTTTCTTTGGGAGTATTATTATTTTGTTATTGAAGATTTTTTTTTTTTTTATTTGGTTTTTCCTTTTTTTTTATTATGTTTTGTAATTCTATTAATTTTTATTGTTTATTTTTTTTAATCAAGGATTTTGCATTAACTGTTATTAACAATGTGCTGCTAACAATAAAAAAAAAAAAAATCTAGAAACTCAATGTAATAAAACTTCAATAAACAGACAATTTATTGGCAATTATTCGGGTAATTTAAAACAACCATTACCATGGATCCAGGTCCACTTGTATATCCAGGTCCGATGATGGGCGGTGGAAATACCTTTCGAAACATGTAACCTTTTAATGTTTTAAATTTTAACTTTAGTAATTTAAACCCGTGCTTGATGTCTACATTTTAATGTTTAACCATTAAAAATCTCTTATTATATCTTTATATTTTGCCATTAGATCACCTAAAATGGCTGATTTCCTCCAAATAGTATTGATATTCTCTCTTGTAGCAACTCAGTTGGATTCAATTGAACTTAATCCAGGATTAGTTTAAGGCAATTTAGACAGTTTTTAAACATTCTCATGTCCTAAATTCATAACGATACAAGCTACTTCAACTGACATCAATATTTCGTCTTTATTCTACATTCCAAAGACTTCTTCAGGATTACTACAAACATTTTTTAGGAGGGAGAACATCGCTCCCTTACCTAACACCATTGAAATAAAAAGTTTAAAGTTTTAGAAGATTGGAATGTAGAATAAAGACGAAATATTGATGTCAGTTGAAGTAGCTTGTATCGTTACGAATTTATGTAAGTTTGACATTCTCATGTCCTAATTACATTCTTAAATTAATAAAATCAAGCGAAATAAGAAATGTAGTTAAACGAAAAAAGACTTAACGTTAAACGTTATTCGATTTTCGACTTAAGTTTTACAGTTGATTCAAACTGGGACGTCTTAAAAAAAAAAGAAGAAATAATGTTTCTACCAATTCTCAATTTCAGTGTTGCCGAGAATCAATTCTCCAACTGTTCTCGTCGGAGATCTCATAGACGAATCTTAAGAACACGGTTCTTCTCTGGTGGGGAAGGTGTTATTCTCGTGCACATTTCTAGCCGTAGATCATCTACGGGAGAAAAGAAAATGACTTTGCCTTCGTTTCCCGTCTTCTCAATTTTCTTCGCTGGCGGTGGCGGCCCGTCACGCATCGGAGCTACAGGAAATGCACCTCAGTCAGGTAGAAGGAGCCCCGAGTCACGGTCATTTCCGGAAGACAACGCTTCGAAAAAGCATTTTCTGCTTTGGAAAATTTTCATTCACATCGAACTCTGTCGTTGAATTGCTTTTTTTCTTTTTCTTTTTCTTTTTATGAGACAGCTTTTATCAACAAGAACCCAGTGTCCTTTAAGAAACTGTCTTCCTCAGCCGTATGCCATTACGTGGGGCCAGGATTTTCAAGACATGTATTTTCGTTTTATCTTCATTTCCAGTTTTAGAGGATACAAATACTTCCCAGATCATTCTGATTGAAATAATAATTTTTCTTCGTTTTCAAGTATTTCAAAATATCCAGGAATACTTTTGTTTTCGGATACAATAATTGGAAAACGTGTTTGATACAGAAATTAACCGTGAAATCGTATTTTATATTCATTAAAATTTGAGACTAATGTTCATTTCTGACATCTCAGCCTGTTTCACTCTAACTTAGCGATTATCAGTTGAGAGTAGTCAGAATAAAGAAACAGGTCTTATAACGGAAGTGAATTGACGTGGGAAGACAAATGGAATCTCCACAAATCTAAAATAAAAACAATATTACACATTAAAAATAAAGAAAAAGAAAATTCATGTGTTGGGCTCTGCCAAAAATTTGGATGAATTTCTAATGCGCATTTAAATATTTAAATGAATAAAAAGCACCTAAAAATAAATTTTAATGTAATTATGCATTTTCCCATTAATTATGCGTCTTCCCATTGCCTCGTTTTTATATCGTTTTGTATAAAAAAAAGTCAATTTCTTTTGGTTGGATGGACATTTACTTAAATTATAATACCGTCTTTCTCCGTGATCTTATCTTTTAGCGCAAAATTAATAAATAGATTATTTATTTCTGTTCTATCATCAGTAGTTAAATTTGCAGCAGTTTTAATCTTTAAAAAAAAAAACCACCCTCTCAAACTGAGTAAATTCTTTAAAAACCTGAAGATTATCAAATATAACTGCAGGCCTGGGTGTTCACATGTCACTGTTTACAGCTGAAGAATGCAATAATAGCAAATAGCTGTCTCATGGTACTACTTGTAAACATGGAGTCTGCAATTATTAACATACTTTGAATTATTAGGTCAAGGTTACAATATTTTTCTTTTTCTTTTTAGTCGTAAGTGTTTGCATTTATCTGATCTTTTTACTAAGTAAAAAAAATCTTGTAAACATGTCTTATTATTTTCCGTTCAGTTCGTAATGCCAGTCTTACATTTCTGTTAAAATCAAAATATCTTAATTCAGTTCTTTCTAAATAACTGAAATCTTTTACCAGTGTACTTAGATATTCACGTCTAGACGGATTCTCTCACTCCGATTGACTCAATATTTCGGCTCGGTTACTTGGGCCTTCATCGGGAGATGTTGAGTGTTACGTAAAGTTAAGCGCTGTTGCTTTGTCAGTGTTCTGGAGAAATTGATGTGTTTTTTGGAGAAGGAGGCCAAGGAATAAGCGTCTCCAAAGCACTGTACATCCGCTGACAAAGACTTAAGGAACCGAGCCCACATATTGAATCAACCTCATCCGGAGTGAGAAGATCCCGCATTAACGGGTGTATTATTTAAATATCCAATGGCCCACTTCTTGTTCGGATCCAAGTTGTTTCACTCGTATTGTAACTTTCACCTTCTTGTTCATAAAGGGACACAAGTTCAACCACAACGTTTCCCCGATAAATTCTGTGACAAAGCAGTAAAAGCCAGAAACATTCAACCTATCACAAATCCAACCACTTTTCCTTCTTCATTTTCAATAATAATCTCGAGACGTATTAACTTTATTCTTATTCTCTTTAAGTGTTTCTCGTTTACTTCCTTTGTGTGCAGCTATTGGTCACAATAATCAAAATCCTTAGTTTCATTAAGATCTGACATCAAATCTCTTCAGGAAATGAATTAAAAATGTACCTAAATCCCTAAATGCAGACGATCTTTGCTTCCGTTTCTTTCCTAGTTCTGCGCATATGAAATGAAGGCTTGCTAGGTCTAACTGTTCAACTTGTTAATTAAAAGTAATTATAAACTTTAGAGTATCCATTTTCAATACATTAATTCTGCATTCACTACAATTCAATTTTTTTCATTTTTTGAAAGGAAATCAGAATAGGAAACACATCAATAGAACATCTACGAAAGAAAGGAAAAAAAAAGAACCCACACACAACAACTTTTTATCTAGTTAACATTTAAGATTATTGAGAAAATTCAAGGCCATCAGTCTGCCGGCCTCAATGAATTTGTTTAATGCATAAAAAATTCAATCTGCGCATTGAATCTATATTGCTAAAATCTTTTATTTTTCTATCTGTCTGTCTGTCTGTCTGTCCGACGCAATTGTTAATTATTAGTTTCCCTTGCTGAGAAAGTCAGATTATAAAATTTTCTTTTATTTTATTTTTCTTTCGTCTTGCATGGGATTCGAACAGAGGACCTTCGTCCTCGCTGTCAGGAACGCTGACCAGTGGACTACTGCTGGTCTCCCAATATCCAATCTTACTTTTATTCTATTTGTTCGGGCGCTATAAAATAATGAGTTCATTCAAAAAGGAATAAAATATCACTTTTTGCCATTATTGCTTGGAATCGATTCTTCTTGGATACTTACCAGGGGGAGACACGGGGTGGCCTAGTTATTAACAAAAAACAAAGACCTCGTCGTTTACCGGTGACTGATCGCCAAAGAGCGTGAAACAGCTGTTCCAGGATGTTACTTGGTAAACAATTAGATCTCACCCACTGTTGTTTTTCAATCAAAATATGTTCAAGTTTTCTTTTTCCTAGTGGTGAAAGGCAATGAATCCAACACCAAATGACTGGAATAATGGCTGGAATAGTTAGTAGTTACCTACTAAGTTGTCAAACTGTAGTTAGTATATCTTGAGTACTGGATACCACAAAGCTAATGAAAATGTCACGAAACTAGAGAGAACACCCATTGAATTCTGTTTGAACTCTAGCTGTCAATAGCCCTGTGAAATGTACGAAAATGTGATAGATTTGTTATTAAACAGATTAATTAATTATCAATCAAATTACAGTTAACATTAATAACAGATATTTTTAACCTACTTTCCTAAGGAAAATAGGGTTTGTAAATTCAGAACGTTTGAATATGTGGGTGTACATTTAAGAGCGGGGCACGTTCTAACTCTGATATTTACATAATTCTTCCGCGTTGGTGACTGTCAAGAAATTTGCGCTTGATTGTTGCAAAAAATTCCATTTAAAAAAAATAAAAGTTAGAAGCAATGTTCGGTTGATTTTTTTTCTCTCTATTTTTAAATAAATTTCTCGTTTGCTTGTTTATATTAATCCGTTTAGTAATCCACTTCTGATTTGATATTTTAATCCTGTCAAAGCTCCGCTGTGATATAGTTAAGGTACTTGGATTTAGGCACCTTAAAAATTTGCATGTATCTGCGACTTACTTATTTTTCATAGAAAATGAAAATTTTATTTTGAGTAAATATTACAATATCTAAAGACATGACGATTTTGCTTTGCACTGTTTTCAAGAATGTATAAAACAAACGTTTAAAAAAAAAAAAAAAAGGTTTCAAAACTAAACAAAAATTTACTGAGCTAATTTTGGATTTGTTACCGAGAATCGGAGACAGTACTGTTTCGAGTTTTACTGAATTCTCATCAGTCCGATCCGCCCAGTATACCTAGCTCAGTGAAGAAGTACAACATACAAAACGGACATACAAGCAAGACCGTGACCCCTCAATTAAAAAACATCAAGAATAAAAAGGGTGAACAATTAATCATTGCTAGCATTCCGCTTAACTTGTGAAGGATTAATTTATTAAAAAGTTAGTACACTACAACCTCGTTTATCCGGACTAATTGGGACCACAGGCAATCCGGATAATCCGGATAATATGGGTAATAAGCAAAACAAATATTTTCCTCTTCCTCTAGAATTCGTATTACAGTGATACCTCGGTTCACGAACATAATCCTTTCCTTGACCCTGTTCGTGAACCGAAAAGTTCGTGATCCGAATCAGTTTTTCCCATTGCAATTAATGTAAATCCAAGTAATACGTTTTTTGTCCTAGAAATTTTTTTTTTAACATGTTACGGTTTTATTTGTGAAATAATACCAAAAGGAAATAAATATAACAGTAATATTAGAAGAAAGCAGTTTAATTATCAAAATAAAACTGATCTTACCGTACATATACAATTTACCTTTGCGGTTGATAATTGGTGGTACATGGGAATGGAGGAAGTGGAGAGGGGGAGGAGGAAGATTACTGCTTCGAAGGAGAGGCAGTTGGTAACTGCATAAGATAAAGATCCAGAGAAATTTGTCTTTTTCTTTGCTTGAGAATTTTGCGAAAAAAGGTCATTACATTACCATTTAAAATTTCCACTGTTTTTTTTTTGGGGAGCCATAATTATGGATAAATTTAATTAAATAAAGAAAAAATATCAACAGTTGTTTTGGAATCTACTGTTGGGGGGGAGGTTGTGTGCAGGATTTTGTGCGCTGCAAATCACGTGCGCTCCATGAACTCCGTGCATGCATGTTCGTGAACCGAAGCAAATTTTGTTCGCAAATGATGTTCGTGATCCGAAGCAAATTTTGTTCGCAAATGGTGTTCGTAAACCGATTTGTTCGTAGACCGAGACTTTCGTGATCCGAGGTATCGCTGTACATTAAAATTCCATTTAAATAACAAGTAATAACAAGACATTTTGATTAATAAATAGTAACAACGATCTTAGTAAATACAATAACGAGTAGTAATAAGACTTTTGTGAATATAATACAGATTATGAATGCATATGTAATAATAACTAGTAACAATGCTAAATAATAAAAAGTAACAAGACTTTTTTGAGTACAATAATAAACAGCAATAATTATGTTGTAACATGTTCTCTGAATTAATAACAAAAATAATAGATTGTTGAATATAATTATAAAAATATATCTTTATTCATTACATTTTTAAAATTTTTTAAATTTGTACATTTTTAAATTTAATACATTTTTTTTAAATTTGTTTAAAGTGAAATCACTAACTTTTAAATATTTATCCTTATTAATACATGGGAAACTATTTATAATGCAAGACTCAATGGAATTTTAATGGAATTTTAATGTAATGAATTCTAGAGGAAGAGGAATATACTTTTCCTATCCTATTTCGTCCGATTTTTCGCAAACGGAAGACGAAGTATCATGATTAAATGGATGTTTAAGGCGTTTTATCAAGATGTGTCATTTATTGAATAAGAAGTTTTTAGAGTTTTCTTGAAATGATGAAGGTTTTATAACCAATACCCTTAAACCTTGAAGAAAAGCAATTTTTAAGCATATGAGTCCGTAATTAAATTTCTTATATCATTTTATTATTGTAATGTTTTATCATAAAAAGTTAACAAAGTATAAGTTTCTGTCTGTAAGCTATATACGAAACACCCACTCAAACAAGTTTTAAACATTTACAATATCGATTGATTCCCGGTGAAGAGTTGTACTCAAGCAAAGCATTCGGGGGGGTCCCCTCCCCCGCACTTAGGATCTGCGAATCCCAATACAAAGACACCGACGGAGCAGCGCTATTTCCGAGGCACTGAAAATAAACATTGGAAAGCAGAGGAAACAGCCGCCACCAAATACTGCAAATCAATGGCACGATTCAAAGGAACGCACTAAATAACAAGGAAGGCGGGGGCGTATCTCTGACCATTCCGTTTGAATTTCCGAAACTAATTCGTCCATTGGGAGAGAGTGTGTGGGTGAAGAGCAGCTCACTAGGCCAAACATTCCTCCAAACATAATTTCACCCTCTTTCTGCTTTACGTATCTCTTGGGAAAAGGATATCCGAAGAGGTTGCGGATTCCTGGAGAAGTCTATGACTATTTCCCGGTTTTCTAGATTCGTCTTTTGTAAATGGAATAAACAAGACAACATTTCTCTCTTCCAGGAGATGTTTATCTGTGAAAACATCTGTTCTACAAATATTACATGTTTTATTAGAAAAAAAAATCTTACAAAAAAATTAAAAAAAGCCCACAAGCCTAATTTTTATCTGTTTACATTTTACAAAACGTGTGCCTCATCCTAATATATAAAAATGAACGTTTGTTTGTCTGTTTGTTTGTCCCCTATGCGTTCCTATACCAATTCATCAGATTGCGATGAAACTTTGGTGAGTTGTTGTGCGAAGATTTCTGAATTAGTAGAACCATTTTACAACATCTGACACGCATGCGCTCAGGGTAAATCCATACTTCCCACATGGACAGCTGTATGTGGCCTGCTCACGCGTCGGAAAACCTTCTGATTTATTCTTGCATGCACCAGACGGATAAACAAAAAATATTGTTATCCAAAAAGCACTTCAATAAACAGAATTAAAACACAAACACTTTCTTTCTTTGAGTGGCATTGCAACGCATGCTAGGTACAGCTAGTACAATATTTTCTAAATTAAAAATATTTCTCATTGCGAAGAAAGATTCCATAATATTTGGATATTAATAAATCCAATTAATTGGCGTGTCAATTGCGCATAGAAGACGGTGAAGGTTAAACTTAAAATTTCCAGTCATTTCAGCTTAAATGACATCTTATGTATTGTAATACAACGCTTTAATATCTTTAATTAAAAATTCAAAGTGCTTACCGAAATTGTTCTGTGGGGATCGAATTTAGTAGCCTTGATCTATCATTCAACTTTTAAGTTTAAGGAATTTAAACTGTTCTGTCAGTGCCTTCTTAACAGCACGATAGGCCCCCGGGCAAAGCAGTGCACTGGGGCCCCTGCCTACACAACCACTCACACTTCTTAATTTTTTTTTTATATTAAACGATACTAAATATGCATTTTTAAATAACAAATATTTACGTTGTGACTTACTTCAAAAAATAAATAAATAAATAAATAAGTAATATTCTATATTATACTACACAAATATTTATATATTATAATGTAGTATAGTATTTATTTATTTATTGACAGCAAGTCAGAACAAACGTAGATTAGCATGGGTCCCTTATGCTCTTGGGGGCCACGAGCAACTGCCCAGCGCGCCCATGCGTTAAGACGGCCCAGAGTCCTGTAACCCATAGAAATTGGTAAAATGCAAAGAAACATGTAGACAACTAGAATTACAAATACGGAGGGTCCTCCGACTTATAGTCGTTCGACTTTTCGATTACATAATGGTACAAAAAAAGATACGCATTCAGTAGAAACCGTACTTCTAATTTTGATCTTTTCCTTGGTTAGCAATATGCGGTACGATACTCTCTCGTGATGCTGGGCAGCTGAACTACTATTCTCAGTACGTTTGAGGTAGGCTAGGCTAAGCGTTAACGTTCGCTAGCTCAAGTGTACGGTATTAAATGCATTTTCGACTTCGATGATTTTATCGGGACTTAATCCCATCGTATGTCGAGGAGCATCTGTATAACATCAGCGAATTTATTTCATTTGCTCAAATCAAACTGTACCATTTTTATTTTTTTTATTGTGGGGGAAGAAAAGAAGTACATAGACGAAATTTAAGAACACGAATTGCTCAAATTAAGATTTTAAAACTCTTCCACCTTCAAAAATAAGGAACGAAGAAAAATAGCATACGATTTTTCTAAATCGGACATTTTTTGTTGTACTATTTTTCATTATGTCCTAATAATCTTAGATTACTTTTAGAAGATTTATTTTTAAAAAAATGTTCTAACTGATTTACTTTTCAACGGAAGAACATTTTTTTGTAATGGTTATCAATTTAATTAAATTCTTAGAAAAAGTTTTTTTTTTTTTATAATTGAATTCGAAAAAATTTTTATGACTCATTAATATAAATTAAAAGTAGCAAAAAAAAATGTTGAATAAAAGAGCAAAAAGAATTTAATTTTATAGCTATTTAATTTTTGAGATAAAAAAAAAAAAAGAAAAACCTCATTTCATACTGTACATGAAGCCGTAGCGACTACGACATGTTTCCATTTCGGCAACATCCTGTAAGACGAGGTAGACCGGAACTGGTATTTTTCATCCCATTTCAACAAGTCTTAAAAATTCCAATAAGATATCACTCATGGCTGTGCGAATTATAGTTAGAGCTGACGGATAGACGTACAGAATCTTCGTAAAAATTTCCCCTCCATTACACTTTGTACACGGGATCGCTAGAAGTCAAAATAATTGTAAACAACAATTACATTAACTATGAGTCATGAATTTGAAAAGCTTTTCTTGTAGGTTCTTTTTAAGAGTTTCTAAGTGTTAAGTCAGTGACTTAGTTTATTCCGTTAATATTATTCTATTTGTAATTAGTGAATGTCGTACCACATGGTTCTGGAAATATTCCGTGATAAGTTACATTGAAAATTAAAACTTCCCAGTAAGAGGGAAGAATTCCAACAGGCAGCGTTTCATTCCTTTCAGAGAACAAACCACAGCAGGAAGAAGTTATTGCTGCTGTTTGCGGTCATTTGTCCACTCCTAATAGGCTGCGGGTCTTTTGGACGAAATCAGATTAAGAAAGAAAAATCCAATCTCACAAAGGCGCCTCAAGAGAAAGCAAAGCTACCTTTCACTTTCACTAATCAAACGAAGAAATATTATGAAAATTAAGATCAGTGCAGTGGTTAAAAAAAAAAAAAAATAAGCAGTTTTCAAAATAGGTTGGGAGTTGCTCAAAAAAGCGCTAAAGGAGGATCCAAATATCATAATTTCCTAGGTTCGTCCTCCACAATAGAGATGGGCAAAGTCGTTCTTTTTACTGAACTAGTTCTTTTGAGATAGTTCTTTTTATTGAACTAGTTCAATGAACTAGTTCAAATGAACTAAGTCGTTCTTTTTACCTTAACAACCAAAAAAAAAAGCTTCTCAAATACTTCATATAAAACGAAATAAACCAATTCCAATAGCCAATAGTGGAGTGGTAAAAGAACGAACTAGTTCATTTGAACTAGGTCGTTCGTGAACTATAGTTCTTTTCATGAACTAGTTCATTTGAACTAGTTCGTTCACGAACTACCCATCCCTACTCCACAATAAGTGTTAAGGGCTGAACGCACTATGACGTTTACGTTTATGTACGTTAATTGCTTCTTTGACGCAGTATGTCCCCAAGTTGACAAACATTGAAACTCGTGAGGCTTACGTTGATTTTGGGACACAATGTTTGTGACCTTAAAGACGTAACGACGTCAAAAAAAGCAATTAACTTACACAGACGTAAACGTAAACGTTGTAATGCGTTCATCCCATTAGTAACTTGATTGGCAATCGGAAATCGCTGAAATAAAAAGCGACGATTTATTTCTTACAGAAACCTAATTGGGAAGCCGAAGCGAACAGTTTGGCCAGGAAGGGGGAAAAAAAATAATTGATTCCAGTTCATGTATCCGTCGAATTAACGTTCCGTAGTAAAGGATCAGTACATTTAATGCTGGAAAAATTCTGTGACTGCGATACACGATTGAATCTATTAAATTTATAATTAAACTTTCAGAAAATGAAACCTTATTGTTTGCATGAGATATTTTACGGACTTTAAAGAAAAATAAAAAAAATAAGTCTACAGTTCTTTCAGGAACAATTACCGGTTTTGTTGTGAAAAACATTGAACTTTTTAAATTTAATAGGTTTACGTGTTTGAGGGTCATAAGCAACCGGTTTTTAAGAGATGCATTTACTAAATTTATTTGTTTTTATTGTTTTATTCTCGTTTTTTTAGAAAGCTTAACGGAATATTACATTTTCGTTTTAATATTTAATTTAATCTCCAAAGACGATATTCGCTAACAGCTAAGAGAAGACTTTTCTTAATCCTAAGTAAAAAAATATAAAAGATTCGGATCGATTCCAAATCCATTACTTTGAGTAACGGGTGTTATTGAAATCCAATGAAATTTCTTTCGAAAAAAAAAAAAAAGAAAAAAAACTCTCATAAACACATATATACAAAAAAAAATCTTCTCTGCTTAGTGATCCGATACCCTTTAAGGCCTTGGTTTAATATCTTAACTATCAAGGCATTCCTCACTCCACAAATGAGTACTGAGGCAGATATGTCGGAACCTGGGTTCAAATTCCGGCTTGGGCATGGCTGTATGAAAAATTTCTTTCCTGTGTTTGTCTGCTTCTTCTTCTTTCTCTTCCGGTCTGAATTCATTCCTTAATGATTTCCTGAGGAAGGCAACGGGAAACCACCTCAGTATCTTTCCCCAGAAATTCTGTGGATTCTTCTAGAAGTTCGCTATGATGTGAACACTGGAGATTCATAGAACACGGACCTTCGGCTTCGAAGATCGCACTTCGGTGCGAACCACACACGACAACAATAAAATCATTACAAAGTTTAGTAGTAAGTTCAAAACCAAGCGGTCCCATGCAATCTGCTTCAAATCAAAGTGATATTTGCTTTTGACTGGCGCGTGAAACTCATTTGTTCAAGTCGTTGTAATTTTAGGGTTAAGGTACACTTTCGATCACGGCCGTCGGCATACGAAGAGGCTTGCAGTTGAGTTTTGCCACCCGACCATTACCATTGGCCCGGAACCGGAAGTAGCCATATTAGGTCGAGAGTATCACATTCATTTTCAGCCTAGTCGATTTAGTATAGATAAACCTCCAATTTTTTTTCCAATTAATATTATTTTTCTGACTCCTGTAAGTGGCCATCTAAAACTGGAAGTGATTCTTTTTTTTTTCCCAGATCTCCAGGCAATGGAGAATCCAAAGAGACATGATGCATAGGTCTCCGATTCCAGGTTTGAGCTACGAACGAATTACAACCAGACAAGATAATGTTAATAGCTTTTTCCTTACGGAGTCGGTAATAATGTAAAACGAAGCTGGACAAGTTTCGAGTATTTAAAAAAAAACATATACCGCAAGAGACCATGCAGGTCCTGGGCTGCGCGAGAAGTTTCGGCTCCCAGCGATCTCCAACGTCAACCAAAGGGACTAGTTGACGTCGGATGGTCAGCCCCACGCCCGCGATTTAAGAAACCCTGTACCCACTTGACAGAGGACTGAGTACACCCTAGGGTCCGTCTTGAGGAGACATAACCTTAGAAAAATCCCTTAGCGGAACAAAAGTCATTTTTGTGACTTCTGAAAAAATGAATGTTTTAACTGTAATAATATCGTAAATGTATTGTTTGGTCATGATTCAAACTTTAAATAAGTGGAATTTAATGACGAAGTTACAGACCTGTAAAATAGGATGTCGTCATCTCCTCTATTCCTTCTGGCTCAAGTCTGTTTACGTCACAGCGAGGGGAAGAAGAACTTGTGACTCAATGTAAACAAAAGGAAGCTTTGATTCAAACGATTACCTTTACTTGAAGATTTGTAGAAGCTTTTGACACAATATTTGCATAAATATTCAGAATTGTCTGCCGTTGGTATAAAGTTGTACAATTTAAAACAAAATGACTTAAATTTTCATATTTTCCAAATTTTCAAAGTGACTGATAAAAAAATATCGAGATAAAACGCTTCTCTATAAATTTAAATCTCTATAAATATCGAGATAAATGCTTGATTTAAATGGGCTTAAAAGCAGATCTTGCGTCTTTTTTCTATATCTGACTTTCATTCGAAGATGGCTAAGAACCAAAGAACCTTGCAGCGGCCTTTTTCTAATCAGTTATAGTTCACATCGATCCGATGCAAATGTATTTAATAAGATTGATAACAATGATGGATTGTCGCACTCCCACAAACTAACCAAGTGCCTGCAACACACAGTGTTCCTGGGCGGTCTCCCATCCATGTATTGACCGACCCTGCTTAACTTCGGTGATCGGACAACAACCGATGCGTTCAGGCTGAACATTATTTAAGCAAATAAAATTCAAAAAACAAAAACAGCTTTTCAATTTTATGATCTGCGCACAACTGAAAGATGCTTGATGGGGATACAAATACTCTAATAAATTCTCAAGTCAGGCGCCATTTTACGCCATATTCTGCCCTACTCTGCGAATTTCACTCCAATAAACAAGCCAAACTATTTCTCCACATTTTAAGTTAAACCTTTGTTAAAAATGCCTTCTATTTTTTTCTAAATGATCTTAGGAATCTGAAACTTAATAAAAAAACAGAAGAAAACTGAGCGGAAATATTACATTCTCGTATGTTAACAAAGCTCTTCCAATTTCATCAGGAACTTGGACGACCGTCAAGAAGTGCTGAAGGATTTTCTTTTCTTCCTATTTTTGGTGTCAAAGTTAAATGGGTTTATAAATGACTTCCACACTTAATGGATTTTTGTTCTCATTTTTATCTCCATTAGAAACACGTGATTTGAATTAACTCTTAATAGTAAACCTCCTCACATCAAAGTCTATTTCAACTTAAATCTCCAAATGATCACTTTGAGACAAATCGAAGATATTTAAGGTGTTCAAAATATATCTGACCTGAAATTAACTACTAAGCTTTACAGTTTAAACCAGCGATTCTCAAAAGGTGTGCCGCGAGAAAAACAACAACCAAAGTGTTTTTATTAAAACGGGAAAAAATGAAGAGAAAATATAAAACGGGTATTAAATATTTTCAACGACGTTATCTATTAACACAAGAGGAAGAAGTTAATTATAAGTAATACAAAACGGATTGGTTAAGATTAATGAGTGGATAGTTGTACAGGGTTTGTAATTCAATGAGAAATTGTTACATTTGCACAATTACTTAATACGGGATCGAATGCATAGTAAACCAAAAAAAAAAACTTGGAGTGCCTTGGGATATTAGCAAGAATGTTTAGTGTGACGCCGGATTTTTCCAATATCTAAGTGTGCCGTGAAGCAAAAAAACGAAGCAAAAAAACTGGTTTAAACGAATACTGTAAAAACTTGTTAAAAATTTGGGAGTAAGCCGGTTGAATCCAGGTTTTACCAGATTGATAATAGCCCGTAAAATGAATTATTGATGTCTTATTCCGAAAGGTTTAACGTAACGTTATATAATTTAACTCATATAACTTATTACTAACATTCTAACAGTATTTACCAACTCTTTTAACTTATTTAACTGATTAAAACCTCGAAATAAGATACGGATTCAGTTTTTCAATACTAGTAAGACGCGTGAGGTTTTACCAAACTCTGGCTTTCACGATAAGGTACAAAAGAAACGATAAATATTTAGGAAATTGTATTTTAAAAATTTACCTCTGAGGTAATTTGAATACATTTCTGAAGAACGTAATAAAATAGAATAAATTGAAAGTAAAATAACATACAGAAGCGTACGTTATTTTTTTCTAGCCATTTCAGTAAATGTAGTAATACTCTTAAATTTAGCCAAACCTAAATAATGGCAAAGGATTGTCATTGATATTGATGGTTGGGAAGAAAGTGCATAAAATCCCTAACGAACGACATAACCGTGGCTCATTTGTTTTTGTCGAACTGCAGCAGCGGACGCATGCGCATTTCATTACTTAAGCAGTGAATAGAGGAAAAAAAAAAGAGCATAATGCAGTTAAGATTAGCTCATAAAGTTCAGGGGGTGTTAATTTTACGAGTAAATGAATTGGAGTTGATGAAAAAACAGAAGATAAACAAGATTTGATGGTAGGGCACTCGACTAGGATGCCATAATTCCTCGAGATTATTTGCAATGAAAGAGAAAAAGACCTAAAATTGGCTAGCTACTTGTAATTGTTAGATTATGTAGCTTTGATTGGTAAGAATATCCTTATCATATAATTGACATTAAAATATAAGCTCAGAAAGCAATAATTGTTATTACTGTTATACTGTTATGGAAGCAGTCTTTTTTTTGTTTGCGTCGAATTTACTGGGGGCTTTTTTTCCTTTTACGGCCACTTAAAACTTTGGTAATGAGTCCAAATTAATCAGTAAATCTTAGACGGAACAAAGTATAGTCGAATTTCAATCTAAAAACACTGACTTTTTTTATTTTTGTTAAATGGAGTTCATCAATTTTTTTTGCTGTCCCTGTAAGTTAGAGGCATTCCGTAATCTTTTGTGAGGACGGACTGATTAAGAAAACATCCTTGAACATCAAGACCGAGAAGTTAATAATCCTCCTTTGTCACCTTAACAAAAGGGACATCAGTGTCTGTCCTTGGTAGGAGGACATTTTCACGTAATCACCACTTTATTATTAAAGATGTCCTCAACCAAAGAATTTGCAATTTTACATAACGTTATCATAATTCTTCAAAACGCCTTTAAAAAAAAAAGTCTTTTGGAAACAGCTCGACTGTTTTGCAAATTTTAATAAAAAATTAATAAAAGGTTATGGGCCCGGTGGCGTAGGCACTGGACTGCGCACTAAAGAGCATTCCCTTGCAGATTGTCATGGATTTTTCCTAGATTATTTCTCCTCCGAACGGACCTTACGATTTCCCAGCCTTCACTAGTAAAATGGAAAGCAGGTTTTCTTTCCAGGGGTAAAGGCGGGCGAGCATTGGACTGACCACCCAATTCTCATTTAATCCCGATGATCATTGAAACGTCGGCGCCCTATGGGGAGTTAGTTGCCGACTTAAAGTCTAAAGGTGAAGGTAGATTTTGTGATTAACAATTAAACTATACCATCGAGAACTTTTTAAGTTGTTGTTTACATGATACAAGTAACAGCATAACAGACTTAAACCGTTGTTAGACAACCTTTTGTCATTTTGAGGCCTCAATCACAGGAATTTGTTTTAGGAATGAGAGGGGTTCGGATGGTTGTTCAACGAAACAATGTCGTATGTCCTTTTCCGAATTGGGGTGGGGGAGAAGAAACTAAATGAAGAAATTTCCAATTAAAAAAAAAAAAACAAGTTCCAAAAATCCTAGATTTTTACCCATTTTTGGATGTAATGTTAGGAGATTGAGGGTTACAATTCATGCCAACTTCTCAATGCGCCAAAATACGAATGTGTATACCATGAAAATATTTCCGATAGATCATGAAATGCAAATATTTAGTTAAAAAATAGTAAAAATTAATTTTCTATGAACTTTCATGTGAATTGTCACGTAGGGTTATACGGAAAAATCGCTATTCCTTTAGCGAAAAACTAAGTTTCAAGACTACAGTAAAACCCCGATTATCCGAGCCCCGATTATCCGAGTTTCCGCTTAACCGAGCTATCAAATATTTCTAGGATTTTTTTTTCGCAAATTAATCTTCATTCATCTAGTCTTATGATCCCCTACCTGGAATCGAGGAATGGTTTCGACACCAACAATCCTGGGTTATCCTTAAAAAAATGCCGAAACATAGCTGCAGAAAAATGCCAAAGTAACGTAAAACAAAAAACAATTAAGGACTTTTTTAAGTAAAAGAACTCTTTCAATATGAATTGTATGTGGTGTATCTGTATAACTTTTGTATTTGTTAAAATGTATATTAAAACCTAGACGATTTATTTTATTTATAATTTTCGGTTTAACCGAGTTTTTCGGTTATCCGAGTTAGTCTTGGTCCACATTAACTCGGATAATCGGGACTCTACTGTATTTTGGAGAAACCTAACTGTCGTAAAACGAAATATGACTGAAACAGGATGACTATATTTCAATCGATTTTATGAATAGTCTGCTCAAGAAGTTTTTCAGTTTTCAGCACTGACTATTATTGAGTTTTAAATTTATGTACAATATAATCCTTTACTATTTCTTTTTGTAGGTTTCCTACTAAAACCACACACAAATTTGAAATTGCATGCAAAAGGCCGCACTGAGTATCACAAAAGGCCCAACAGAAATAACACCAAAACTACAGTATTAGAATTCGATTTATTGGATTTTGGTTTATGTGATTCAATTTTTAGGGTTTAATAAAGAGCTAATCATTGTTGGGAAATAGTTCAACGATGAATGTCAGTTAATATTAGAGTCTATCTTAGAGTAGGTAGTTTTTAAGGTTACGTTGCATAACATTCATCTTTCAAATTTGTTGTCTTTCTGTATGAGTATCACGCTAAAGGGCTCGGCCAACTAACGATTCTTATTTACCCCAAACTAAAACGAAAAATACGAGTATTCTAGTCTCGACTCCCTTCCCTTCTCTCACTGTGCGAAATGGCACTGAAACACCTTTTTTTCCCCCATTAAAGCGCTTCTATCCATGGAAGTTTTCTCTCTAAAGTTAACGCAGTTAATCCCGAGAGTTTGCTTAGTCCACTGAAGTCGTAAAATTATAATTACTACAATTTGTTTAATATACGTAGAAAGTTCCTCGATAACCTTTTAAAACTAAAAAGATCATGAAAGTTTTACACGGTGGTACTATCTAACAGCACATGCTTAAGATCTAAATTATTAACGTTGTTTGATATCTAAATTATGATCTGATGTTTGAGAAAGGCCGAAGTTTGCTTTTGCTGTTGGTAACTTAGCAAACGTTCTAGTATATAACTAGAAAGAGTTAAGATCAATTTGGAAAAATAACTCCAATCTGAAACGTTAAAACGCTATTTTTAATTATTCCTTCTGTTACTCAAAAATTTCTGGAGACATTAACATACACACCTCTAGTTATCAGGCAATAATAATTTATTAGTATTATTATTTTTTATTATCATTGCTAAATTATAAATAAAATTATTAAGATCTACATTAACCCCTTGGTCAGTCTTTCTTACTGACATATCTATTTTTATCTCTGTTACTTTATTTCCAACTATCATATTTCAATAAGAATAAAAAAGTTTTATGTGTACTGAAATATTTTAACACCATTAATATAGTCATACGCCTGGTTAAATTAACAAAACTAACTTATACAAGAATGAAAATTTATACAAAGAGCGACTAGTTTCTCCGTAGAGAGACGGTTTTTTCGAGAAAAGACTATATAAATTAGTTTTGTTAATTTAACCAGGTATACGACTATATTAATGGTGTTGTAATATCAGTTTTCATTGTTTACTAAAATTTCCTTAAAAAGAACTTGTTCTAGGTTTTTGAATTCACAAACAACGGTCTTTGGTTTTCCGTTTTAGCTTGTTATTTACCCATTTACCCTCGATTGCAATTCCCCATGCATAAAATATTTTGTTTTCTTGTTTATCGGAATGAAATTATTTTCGTTTACACGGCTTAATTTAATTATCAAATTCTCTAATTCCTCAGTTCTATTAAAATATTTATAAAGCAAGAATACTTGAAGATGTATCCACTGTAAACTTTAACCGCAGGCCCCAGTAAATAATAAAACGCCCAACGTTTCGTGTCGTTGGATTGGGATGTTTTCAAGCCACAATCCATTGCAAAGCTATCAGGCTAATTAGCAGACAAAACCGAAGTAGCTATTGTTCTTTTCCAAACGAAAAAAAAAATACTCTTAAGTAAATAAAGGAAATGTGTGTGTGGGGGTGTAGGCGACCCGACGAAACAGATGTTGTAGATGGAGTCGTAAAAGTCAAAGATCAAGTGACTCGTTGTAACAAACAACGCCAGCAGTAAGTATCACCCAAGAAATTCAGACTAAAGAGATGTATAGCTCGGATTAAAGCACAAACAAAGACGTGAGAAATCCTTGTTTTCCTTACGAAAATCAATCGATGCTACAAACAACCACATGAAATTAATTATCTTTAGAATAAAAGCCTTCCATCAGTTTGATAATGGAAGGAAGACAGTCTCATTGTGTTGATACAACAACCATTCGGACAAATGTCAGAATTGAATTTATTAAGTTGGTGTAATGAATTCTTTATCGCACATGAATTTGAAACGCAACAGCAAGTCTTTTATTTTTTTTTTTGGAAAGGATATTCTGAAAGAGCTGAAATCTTAAGCTCTGACATTAATCTGTTCTTTGGTTTTTAGCGATTAGATTGTACTGTGTGGTCTTAGGAAGGTTCTGTCCGTCGTCACCACCGCTACAATTGTACAGACATGAGTGACATTTTATTGGAAGTGGAAGTGACCGCAAGTTATAAACCCTCTACAGCCCAAACTAAATGTCGGAAACACGAGCGTATTATCTTATGACTGGAATCCTTATGAAATGTAAGGATTTGTGACCGGTCACTTTCTAATCTCACAGAAAGTGGTCAAAAATGAAACACGCCAGTACCTCTACCATCCAAAATACAAATCGGACAGATGCGAGTGATAAAAAAAAAAAATGCTTCCGGTCACTTCCTGTTTCACAGAAAGCAGCCGAAGATATAACATGTACGGAGTCGCTATGATTTTGTACAATATAAAACCAGTTTTTTTTTTCTTTTTACTCTTACAAAAACAAAACATCGGAAAAATTTTCATATATTTAAATGTACAACAGTAAAATGTGAAAATTTCACGTTTTCTCCATATTCAAAACCAATTAAATCAACAATTGGGTTAAGTGCCGTAAACCTAAGAAACTTAATCAATCAAAGCATGCGCAAGTTATAACGGCTAAAAAAATTAGATTACGATGTACTGTTGAACACGAGCACAGACACACAAAGATTTATAGATTTATTTAGGAGAGTATAGAAGATTAACAAAAAAAACAAAAAAAAAACAAATGCAGCACATTTAGTAAGGAACGAAGATTGCTGAGAATCTTTGATATAGATTTTAATATTTAGCACGCTTCATGAACCTAACAATGTATTATCTAAAAATATAATAAATTGCTATAAAATATAATAAAAATATAATAAATATAATATACAATAAATTATAAATTGTATAAATATATTAAGTATTTAAAATACAACGAATTCTAAAAAAAAAAAACAATTATTAAGAAATTGAGTTCAATGAATAATTAGGGGCTGTTCATAAACTACGCTAATTTTTTTCATTTTCGACCCCCCCCCCCCCCTCCTCACCCTTTGTCACAATCTTGGAAACCCCCTCCCCTAATATTACGTTACAATTTCACGACGCCCCCTCCTAATTTACATTAAAAACTTCAGTATTTTTGACTAAGGATTTATAAGATTCAGTTCACAACTTCATCTATTAATCATTTCAACGATTATAAGTCGTTGAATCAGTCGTAGAATTGATAGAAAACCTTATCCTTTTAACTGGCAAACGGCCCTCTTTAAGACAGTGGAACAATAGAAAATCAATTGCGTATATTGATCTCTAGGCAATTAGTTAACAACCAAAACTAAAAATAAAATAATATAGTTTAATATATTTTATCAATATAATTTAATATACTAATAATAAATACACTAAATATTTTGTAATTGTTCCATCAAAATTTACATTTCTGATTTCGTTAAGGGAAGGCTGGGTTGGGCTGATGAGTCCGTAGAAGGACGAAACGGCCGTTCCCCACTCCTTCCCATAATCTAATCAGAAAGGCAATTTCTCCTTTTATTCAAGTGCTGTTTTTCCTTTCCTTTAGTTAAAATTTACATTTAATGACATATTTATAAATAAAAAATAAAATTTAAATATTTTTTTTATCTTTCAATAGGAATCAAAAAAATCGAGTAATCTAAATACAATATTAAAAAATAGAATCACAATCTGAAATTAAAACGATCTCATTTTGGTATTAGAGATCGGTACAAATAATCAAAAATTAGATCTTAAGAGAAAATCAAAATCTGAAATTAAAATTACCTTTTTTCGTATTATTAGAAATTTTGTATTTTGATGCATATTCAAGGGTAGTTTTGTTTGAACTTTAAAGTTTAGGTAAATGGGGGATATTATAATGAATTTCTTTTAGGTTTTTTTGATTTCAAAAAAATGCGATTATGTGATAATCACGTGACGTCACATTTTATCACGCTAAGCATAAACTCACCCTTCCCCTCTGACATGCGTACGCAGTTTATGGATAGCTCTTTGTAAGTAATTCCAATATTTATAAAGTGCTTTTTTACTAAAAAAGAAAACAAAATATAGTTAAATTCCTTGTTTAATTCTTTTCTTACTAATTTCGTTTGAAGCATTTGATTGAAATCGTTATAAAATTATGATGAATTGTGGTTTTCGTAATTTATCATTTCAGTCAAGTTATAATCATTTAAGTAATTTCTATTTCATATTCTATTATTTATTTTTTCATTGTTGTTGCGTTGTATCAGGACGCCTTTTGCTGTTAATTTCATTTTCGGAATTCGAAGCGACACGTTCTTTTGTTTTTCCTTTTTTAGAAATTAGCGTCATTAAGTTTTAATTGCTGTGGCTTTCGTCTATTAATTGTCTTCACGAGACCAATCGAGAGTGTTTACACTTTCATAGGTTGTCCCAAATCACATTTCTGTCTTGGAAATATTAGATTAGATTCTTGCAGCAGAAGCAAGCAATGGCGGCAGAACTCAGACCTCCTCCGATGTTTTTTTCTTTCGGCACAGCAGCTGCTAAAGGAAGACTCCTGTTCATCTGACAGTAATTCTATTGGGAATGAAAACCATTAACCTATTTAAGTCACAAAAGCAAGGAGAAGTTTTCCGTCGTATCTTTCGGGAGATTTGCTTTGATATCTCCCCGTTTTCCAATCTCCAAAATCATCTCCAGCCATTTTGAAACTAAATTCCGACGGCTTCTTCGATATTAAAATATCGAACTTAGCCATTTTGAGCGTCTGTAATAACAGAAAGCTTTTCGAGAGCATCATAAAGCGACGACGTCTCTTATCTTGATAGGTAGGGTCTGGGAAAAGGTGACTTTTGTAACATCAATTGAGGAACGCTTGATTTTTAATGTTTTCGGATATGGGGGGATTTTCTGTGAGATCTATAGGCAAAACGGGAAGCCCTTCGCCGACTTCCTCCTCCTTGCTTAATTTCAATTCCGACCTTCGCAGGGATATCCGCTCTAAAGGATTCAGTGAAAATGAGGTTCTTGTTATGCATCTCAGACCGAGGTCGACTGGTGATTTTATAGAGCAGATAATATTATTGGAATTCAACAGCGAACCTATGAAAGTGCTGCTGCGAAAAGAGACAAAGTAGAAGCCGGGATACTTTGAACGGTTTTGAATAAAACAATTAGGTTACTAAATGAGATCTACGTAGTTTAATCAGTTCCAGAGAAGAAACTTAATCAAATTGTAAACGATAAAAAAAAGTTATTTTAGGGAATGAACTAGTTTTCAGTAAACTCAAATCAGTTTTTCGGGAATTTGTAAACTGCATTGCCGCAAAATTTAGTGGTGGTTTTTTTTTTATATATACATTATTTTTTTATATTAAGAATAGAATTAAATTTAAGCTTCTTCAGAAATATTGAACATAACTAACGCAGACGTACAAAGAGACAACCTCAATAAAGATGGTCTTCTTAGGTCCAAGCGAAATAAACGGAATGCAAGGAAAATCTATAGAAAATGTTATAAGAAATTTTTCATGTATATAGTAAGACATTTCTTTGATTACTGTCAATTCTAGAATAATAATTTATCAACTTGAATTCTTTCTTTAAATATTCAAATGAGTAATGATTCCCAGAGAGACATAATTAAATTGTGTCAATATTCTGAATTCCATAAAATATTTATGCAACGGAAATTGACAACTAGGTCCATTTTAAAGCTTAATGTTCAATCAGAATTTGAAAAATCAATGGGATAATTTCATTCCCAAAGTAAATTTTCAATATTAACTTTAAAATGTATTAAAAAGTTTTCATTATACTTCTTTTTTTTTCGTATTGCTTCAAAAACAAATCCATGCTTTTGAGTTACTCTGTACAGTGATTGTATGAAGCGTTATAAGGCACTGCTGATGTCTGGTTTTATTGTTCGTCCAAAGGCAAGCAGTTGTTGCTTGCTGTTGTCTTGTTAGGGATTTACATAAACACGACGACTAATACCATCTGCAGAAACAAATCTCTGCAAAACTTGGGAGGCAATCATTTGTGGGTGTCGACCTGGGCTTGAACCTCCAACTCAGCGGGCGGTCTCACTTTCACTGCTCTGGAAAAACTTTAGCAGAGCGTGGCTGTTTAGGTCGAACAAAAGGGGAAAAGGCAATCCATGCATTCACAAGGAATGGGCCTCAAAGGAGACGCCAGCAAGACCATTGCCACAACAAAACTGCCTCCACAAAACCGATTGTCCCTTTTCAAGATTAAATGGAACGAAAAGAAATTCATTAAATCTTTCCCATTCTTTTCTTCTCTTTCTCTCTGCAACGAAGTGCATTGTTTTTCTTAATTCTATTCCAGATTCTTCTGAGGGTGAAAAAAACGGTATCAACTTTGCGGTTTTGTTTTACTGTTTTCTTTGTGAAACAGATTTGTAAATTACTTTCTTTCAATGCGTGTCTGACTTCTCAAACTGAATAAATTCTAGAAATATTCTGTTTCATATAAGCAAAGAAAATACGATATTTATTTGGAACGAGATTTCCATCTGAATGAATTGTTCTTAAATTGGAATAAATAATGAGCTTTACAATCAAAAGTTTAGTGTTTAAGGTTAAAGTTTAGACATAAATAATATAAAACTTCAAACAGTTAATCGTTCACTTAATTGTTAGATTATGTTAATAATATGTTAATAAAATAAAACTTCAAACAGTTAATCGTTCACTTAATTGTTAGATTATGTTAATAATATGTTAATAAAATAAAACTTCAAACAGTTATTGTTCACTTTATTGTTTGATTATGTTAATAATATGTTAATAATATAAAACTTCAACAGTTATCGTTCACTTTATTGTTTGATTATGTTAATAAAATATGTTAATAAAATAAAACTTCAAACAGTTATCGTTTATATATGGCGTTTATTAATTTTTTCTTTTTAGATATTTATTTACTTATTTTGTTAGTGATTTACATATTTATTTTATAATTAAGAACATTTATGTCTATTGTATTTATTTATTACGACACCCCGACTGTATTTATTTATTTATTTATTTTTTTACGCGTTTTAAAAACCGATTTTCAACAATCATCATGAATGATACATCGGAAGCGCAGTGGTGCCTCATTATAATCATCATGAATGTTTTTATTTTTTACTTTTTATTATTTATTTTCGTGAAAATAGAGGTTGATAAGGTTGTTTATATATGTTTTTTTAAATAACACTTACTATAAATCAGAGTTTTCACTTGAAAAACAGAGCTAATTAATGAACTTATAAATTCATGAGAAATTTCACTCCCTTTCATTGGAATTGGATCCAAAATAATGCGATTAATCCTTTGTCTAATTTACGGGCTCACAAAATACTTGACTCCAAAGAAACAAATCAATCTGACTTGGATAAATACAGTCAGACCTTTATTTAACGAACCTCTATTTTGCGAATTTCTCTATTTTGCGAACTTTTCTTTGGAATCAAGAACATTTTGCTAATTTCTTCGTAAAATAACCTCCAAATAGCGAAGTGCATTTTCTATTTAACGAACTTTTTCGTGGTATCTCTTTTTTTTTTTCTCCTTGAAATGTTTTTATTATTAATATTCTTTTAGAGGAAATGAAAGAAATGTGGATATAGCTGAGGGAAAAACAAGAAATTAACGATGATGTGCTGATTAATGATTATCTTTCAGTCGATTTTTGAAGTTGAGACCTCGGAAACACTAACTGAATCGGATATTTTGGACAGTGTAAAAAATAAAAACAATACAGCAATGAATTGCGATGAAGATGATAAAAATGGAAATTGTCATGATGCAGAAATAAAAAAAAAAATCTTCGTATGATGAAATGCTAAAATCATTTGAAACAATCCGACGCGGATTACAATTTGAAGAAAACACGCCTGAAGGGGTTTTTGGTGCATTGCAAAGATGCGAGATATACTGTGAGCGAAAACACTTTTTCAAAAAAAAATTCAGACAAAATTAACAGACTTTATTAGTAAAATTTAAGTACGCATGTGGTAATGTATGCTTTATGTCTTTAAAATTATTCCTTTTTTTAATATTTATTGTTTACAAATTTTAAATCTGTTTTATGTATTTTAAATCTGTTTTATGTAGTTTAAAGTAACTTTAAAAGGTGAATCTCTATTTAACGAATTTTCCATATAACGAACTTTTTTTCGGGATTTAGCGACTTCGTTAAATAGAGGTCCGACTGTACTTGTATTTATAAAACCCGTCAGGACTTGTTAATACAAAACAATAGAAAGCTTTATCTTTATTTACAAATCAGCTTTCTTATATTTTTATTAATTATAACAATATTTATTCATTAATCTTAGGTGCCCCCCCTCCCCTCAAAGATCAAAGAAAAAAACTCGAAAAATGTTCACTAGTTGTGTGATTATTGCGTTTGCGATAATGAGGTGTTACTGAACAAGCATTTAGTTTTAGTTAGATTACTCTGCTGATTTAGAGAAGTGCAAATAATGATCGAGAGTTAGGATAATACTTTAAGTAGAGGCAGTGATTTCCTAATTAACATATTATGGTGCCCAAAATATATATTTATTGTCATTATAACTTTACAACAGTTTTACGTATTTTATGTGACTATGACTGTGCAGTTGAGAAGAGTCTCAAATGGACCACTTGAGGTTTACGCCCCTACCGATGTAACGTATGACGTGTAAGCACATGCTGAGAGATCTTGTGGGAAAAACAGAAAGCCCATGTGGCGAGTGCGTAACTTAGTGTGAATTACTCAAAAATCGACGATTTTTGATATTTCAGGAATGGTTCAGTACTGTGCAGTTCCTTTTTGTAATAATTCTGAAAAAACGCTTGGAATATCCTTCTTTAATATAACATTTCCTCTATATCTACACGCGTTAAAACAAAGCACGTGGCTTTGTTTATCCCACAAGCCAAGCAGTAGCGTGGTGGGATATTTTGTAACTATGAAGCCCCGCCTATCCTCAAGTGGTCCATTGTAGTATAATTGACTAACAAAAATCTGCTTTTCAAATCAAACAATTCCAAATCGGAGAGCAAGTTGAACAAACAAGATGAATGGACTAATGAGAAACTCAGCATTTATTTCGCCGTTATCCGTTGTTCTACTGTAAAACGAGTAACTGAATATTTCGCCCACTTTCGTGTCTTGGATACGAAATATCTTTCCTGTGGATAGGACCTGACTCTGATCCGGAGCTGTAATTACTTTTTTTGGCCAATCTGCAGGATCATCCAGGTGAAAGAATTGAAGGGACTGACGCTGTTCCTTCTCAACTGAAGTCGAAGTGAAAGTCTCCGATTAAGTTGATTGCGATGAGCAGAGTTTATCTGACGCTTTGAATAACAGAATCACATGAAGTGCCTCATCGTTTGAATGTGAAGAACAGGTTGGATTTGACATTGAGGTAGCAGATAAATCATCATTTGATTGTGAGGCACAGGGTGTGTGTCTGACATCGTAGGAAATGGCACCTCGTCTGCTGCTATCAGTGATGTAGAAAACAGACGGATAATCTTCAATCGTTGATTTCTGTTTTTTTTTGTTTTGTTTTTTTTTTTTTTAATATTAAATGCTCCAGTTTGTCTTCGAAGAGCTTCTTCTTTTGCAATTTTTCTTTTTCCGTTTTGATAACCTGAGAGTTTCGTGTTGGTTTCCATTACGGACTACATTACATCCTATATATAAATAAATACGGCAAGGCATTTGATGATTTTGCATCTTTTTTCTATGAAGTTGAAACTCAAACTTTCCCATATAAGAAAATGTGTAACGTTAAATAACTGGTTAAATAAAGGCAATTCGTTA
>JAFIDM010000179.1:29822564-29842515 GCA_023159025.1 Thereuonema tuberculata | reverse complement strand
CAAAACGTTTAACTGTCATTTGTAGTTGGACTAAATTCTCACTATGAAGCTCTTAACAATTCCCAGCCTCAAGCAAAGACGCTCTCACGACGTTTCAAATGAACCAGTGCCACTCAATTGACGTCTTATTTGCATGGATTCATTGAGGCATTTCTACTGATAAGCACCATTCAAAATTCTCTGCATTCAAACTTAGCAGCTATTGAAATAGAGAACTAAAAAAGATTTTAGATTTCTGTCGTAAATGCAACTAAAATACTTACTTTGAAAAACTTATTTTTACATTACCCCTTTATTTTAACAGGTATAAGAAAAAAATTATAATATCCGTAATATCACAAACGAAAATAATGCATTTAACGTGCTGTGCAAATTTATTAAAAAAGGGGGAACAAGAACAAAACCAGCACTTGAATAAATTAAAATTTCCTTTCTGTTTCAATTATGGGTAGGAGTTTGGAACGGCCGTTTCCAACTTCTACCCGTAATTGAAACAGAAAGTCAATTTTAATTTATTCATGTGCTGGTTTTGTTCTTGTTCCCCCTTTTTTTAACCACAATGAAAATGTTGTTGATTTTTTTTTCTTTATTATAACTTAGAATAAAAAGAAAACCATCAGAAAAAAATATGATAGAATAAGTGGTGAGCCTTTGATATCTAGGCGGAACGCTGGCAGTTTTAAAAGCACATTTAATTGGACGCATCAACTTTACGTATGTCCGTGTATTAATGAAGTGTTTTCAAACTCTCCTGCAGAGAACTACCACTTGGTAGGCGGAATAGCTCGACCAATGCTCATATTTGATAAGTTGATTAATATGGCTTTCTTCTTTTTCAGATTTAAGATTTTATTTTCATAATTATAAATTAGCTTGAGGAAATGCCACTGCATTGATGTTTTTAATAATAAGTATTCTGCACGTAGAATATTCTACGTGATTCTGCACGTAGAAACCGTCTTGTTTTGCGTAAACTGTTTTTATTCTTTTTCCATATTATTAATTGTATATAACTAGGTAGGTAGGTATATCCCACTGTGGGAGCGATGGAGTTTAAAGCTTTTAGCGTTTCATTGATCTCGGGACTGAGATGAGATCGGGTGGTCAGCCCAATGCTCGCCCGCCTGTAGCCCCACCGGAAAGAATGGGCTGGGTGGACCCTAGGATCTGTTTGGAGGAGAATTTAGCATGCAGAAATCCCCAACCTCCGCCAAAATCGGGGACTGAGTCCGCCCTCCTCCAACACAGTTAAGTGCCTTACCACTTGGTTATCGGCCTACAATACAGACCTACAACTAGAAGGTATTTTTAAATGCGTGAGATTCTTTTTAAAAATTAATGTTTTGGGCAAAAGTTTAACGTGCGTTAGTACATTTTACAGTAAAATAAAACAAAGAACGCACATAACTAAACAAACACAAATTCACTGAGCTATTTTTGATATTTGTGCTGGTAATCGGGGACAGCGCTGTTTCAAGGCTTATTGGCCTATCATCAGCCCGACCCAACCAGCATACCTTAGCTCAGTGACATGGGACGAATAGACAAAACGGACAAACACACAAATTTTATATGTTATAAGTTATGTGCGTTCTTTGTTTTATTTTACTATTAATGTTTTGGTTTTCAATTAGCGCTCATTTCCACATATTAAAGTTAAATTTATAAAATTTTGTAGAATTAACAAAAAAAAGTACAATTAATGTTACGGTGACCTCTAAGCCTGTCTTTCTCTACAACTCAGTTCAGAATAATGGAAATTAATCTATTGTGTAGATAAGTCATAGGCTCGTATATAGATATTGCCTGTCCTGTCTTGGAAAAATACATAAAAATCAAAATTTCTTATTTATTCTCTTGAATGCTTTTGATACTGAGCCTAAAGAAATATCTTTTGGTCGAATTTCAATGTCTAAAAAGAAATGTAATACCTACAAAATTAAACTAAAATTCAAAAATACACGAATAGTTTTATAAATAGTTTTAGAATAGTTTTATAAAAAAAATTATAAATTAGCGATCATCAGCTGGGAATAGTCACCGTAAAACACTCAGATCTCAATAGAGTTGACTAGAATTATAATCGAAAGAAATGTCGTACCTCCAAAAAATTAAACCAAAATGAAAAATATACATTAAAAATAAAAAATAAGAAAATTATATTTATTTATTTATTTTTTTAGTAGCTTTGTTTTAATTGCGCATGAACAATTAATCAAGACTGGCGGAGGTCAGGACATGGATTTTCTTTCTTTTATTTTTTTAATGTTTATTTTTTTATTTTATTTTAATTTTTTGGAGATACCACATTCCTTTCGACTATAATTCTATTCACCTCCATATTGAGACCCTGTCGTTTTACTGTGACTATTTCCAGCTGATGATCGCTAAAGAGCACGAAATAGCTCTCCTGGGATGTCATTTAGTAAACACTGGTTCTCAATCTTTTAATGTGCAAAGAAGTTTTGTGCATCCTTTGAATAATGTAGCATTTAAGTACGTCTTAAGCAAAGAAAGTAAAATAAAGCTCCTTGAAAACTAGTTATTAACAACAAACAACTCAAATAGAAGCACGAGAAAGAGAAAAGCTTGAAGAAAATAAATGTAAATTTATGATCAGCTGTGGCCTATAAATGACGGAATGTCTGTAATGACTTCAACCAAAAAATTATATTTTTTTGCTGATATACTAGCTATAAGTCTTTTTGGCTAAGAACGACCATTCCTGAAATCCATAAGAATATGGGAAGTGAAAGTATAGGAGGCTTAGAAAACATGACGATAAAAAATGTTTTGCTCTGATGCAGATTTTATGAATAAAAATATCATATTTATATCCACTTCAGGTCTTGATTTTATTTTTTTTTAAAAACTAAATTTTTTTAACTTAAGTCCGTACTTCTTCCTTACATCGTTTCTTATCATATACCAAGTTCCAAAACATCTTTAACCCATAAATATATATATATTTTTTATATATTTATAGGTTGAAGATGTTTTGGAACTTATACTTTCTTTTTCTTTTTGTCGTAGTTCAGCTCTTTGAATAATTGCTTTACGTAATGGAAAAGAGATGATTTTTAGATTTTTAAAAAAAAAATCGATTATCTATATTTTGGATTTAAGAATTACTTAAGATACTTTAGCTTTAGTTAGGATACTTTAGGTAATGACATAATGATGAAAACTTTTATGTATAAAAAAAAAAAAAAATTGTTGAGCACAAATGGATAATTGAAATTCACTGCTATTTGTGAAAATTGCAAAACCAAGATAGAATATTGCTATTCAAATGAAATTTATATCACAGATTACTCATGTTATAGAAGATAACTTATTATGTTTGCAGAACTACTGAAGGCTTTGTCGCTTCAAAATTCAGTATCGTGTGAAGTCACCTCTAGCAGCAATAACAGCTTCTATACGGCGCGGCGTGGCATTGAATGTAAGAGGTTTTTGATATCCTCCTGAGGAAATAGCCTTCCAAGTGCTTCTATGCGAGTTTAGAGTTCATTTGTGGTGGATGGCGGAGAACGCTTGACGGGTCAATTGCTTACCTACCGTGTCCCATACATGTTCGAACTGGGTCATATCGTGCAGACCAGGAAAGAAGCAGTATCTACCTTATATGGGAGAAATCTTCGATATCCCGGGCTACATATGGTGAGCATTGTCCTGTTGGAATATATCTCCAGAATAACTCAGAAGAAAAAGCTGTCACCTCTGCCTCTAAAACATCCTTGATGTGTCACTGGCTACTGAGGGTTCCCTGAATTCATGTCAGACGAAATCGCAAATTGAATTCATTGGTACCCCTCCTTGGCGGTGCCCTGTAAAATGCTCCAAATTTTACACTGCAAGCTGGTGTTCACTACGTTGTCTCCGAACACGACCACCATGGTGCGTCAAGTTGAATCGTGACTCAACTTGAAAACACGACGTTTTGCCAATCAGCACGTATCCGTATTCGAGATCTTATGCAGGCTGAAGATGATTGAGGATCAAAGGAATTCAAATCAGTGGACTGCGAGGTATCAGTCCATTAAGCAGACGAGCGTCGAACTGTGCTGGAGGACGAAGCCTGACCTGTGACAGTGTTCCTCCTGTGCTAAACCGTGGATGTCGCTGTGCAATCGGTCACTGCCATGCGTGTCATCCCGTGCAGTCTTGCGAATTTCGATACGTCCGAGTCTCATCTGTTCATTGACACCACGGTCGCATCACTGTATTGGCCTGTAGAATGACAATTTCGCGGTTAGAAAACCCTGCTTCTCTCATCCCAACAATACTTCCTCACTCAGTCTAATGCGACCTTCTTCGTTGACGGAACATAGTGGAACACACGAAACAAGCTTTCCACCCATTGTCAGTTCTAACTTTTTACACCTTTTTACACCAAGACCGGAAAGTTCAAAGGGCGCTGTTCCAAACCGATGCGCATTTTCATTGAGATTATACCATTTGCATGTCGAACCTGATGTACTTATCCTGTAAGTACCATCAGCCCTTCATGGTGTTGCAATTTTCACAACAGTAGTGAACGTCATGAAAAATTACATAATAAAATATGAGAACTTACGGGTAGTTTCAGTTGACGTTAATACAACCTGTCTTCATTTTTATCTAATTATAATTTAGTTATTGTTGCGATCAGATTATTACTGCAACATCTAAGGCGGAATAATTATTAAAATGATTCCAAGAGATTAAAAATGCCAATTTATCAAAAAGAAATGTTAAGAAAAGATTAATATTGATATGATATCAGTCTTGATATCAACCATGATTTAAAAATCTGCAAAACTGAATCCTGTAAACTTTCTACGCTTATATTCTTAAGTCAGTAATTTTCTGTTTGTTTGTTTGTTTTTTTAAGTCAATAACTCGCTAAGCCCTTTACAGATTTGATAGACTTAGCGAATTAATAATATCAAACCCATATATCAAAGAAAAAAATAATAATAAAATACAATGAATTTTTTTTATTGATATTTTGTTTTTTTAATTATTCATTTTTAAATTTTAATTTCAAAGGAAAGTTGTGGAATGGGAATACATTCAACGAAGGGATTCAGTTATTAAGTTTAGAGGGGCTGTAGATTTCCTTCTGAATTCCAAAATGATTGAAAATAAAGAAAGAAAGAAAAGAGAGAGAGAGGGAGAAAGGAAGAAAAAGAAAGGAATAATACAAAATGTAAGATTTATCTTAATGATTTTTTTAAATTAGAAAACAAAAGTAAGTCTAATAATTATCTTCACTATTGCACACTATAAATATTTACTATTGCGCAGAATTCGAATCCCCGAGGGCTATTAAATGAGAAGAATTTGAGAAATTTATTTTTTGTTTTTGTTTTTTATGTTGTAGGCTTCATTCTTAATCTTTATTTAATTCATTCTCAGGAACATTATTTTTTCTTTTTTTTTTACACCAAATTTTCCTCAAGGTCGATTGACGACTGTTGTTCGAATATCGAATAGGTTACATAGCGATGAAAGCGGTAACTACAACTCTGATCAAATGTTATCTTTGGGAAAGGGAAAAGCCTTCCTAATGCTAGAACTAGTGAGCGGAGCGAGCATTTAAAAACGGTTGCTACAGTTGAGTTCATGAAAGAAGAGCTTTTTATGACGTAGTTTCCTTACGGATTGTTGTTTCCAGGACGTTACAGCGCCATCTACTGTTAAAATGCGTAACTAACTCTTTTAAACATTACGAAAACATCCTGTTGTTGCAATTTCTTCAGTTACAGTTACAGGTCTTGAAATAATTAAAAACGTTCCACACTATTCCTCTTGCTTGGCTATGCAAAGTTTGTCTTTTCGTGGTCACGCTTACGCGATCACAAAACGACGCCATCTTGGACTAACTGCTCGGAGTTCAAGTTGATGACGTCATGACTGGTGACGTTTGTTCCAGACAAAATCGATCTCTACATAATGACCATATAAGGCAAACCCCTTTTTTTTTTGGAAAATACTACAGCAAATAGCGAATGGGTTTCCGATGAAACCGCTACAAAGTTTCTCTGCAAAATAGGGAAGAAATATTTAAAGGAACGAAGCTACTGCAGTAACTGGTAGAAAAGTTCGCTATTCGACATTCGTATGCGAACAGCGTCTGTTTCATTAGTGAAGTTTGGGATTTCTTCAACCGTACTATTGTTTATGCTGACGCTTTATGGGGTTCCTCCAGATTTATGTTCATGGCTTTAAGTCTTCTGCTTTTTACAGAATTCCACAGAACTCTACACTATCAAACTTCTATCACATTTTCTAACAGTTTAAAAAGTTTTAGTTTTACGTAGGATTTAAAAAAAACTCAGTCTGACAAAACCTATGAGATAATTGCTGATCATTTAACACACGTATTTTTATACTTAGCCCAATTCTGTTTCTTAACACGAAAATAAAAAGGTTTTTATGTAATAAGAGCGCTGGGTATAAAAATGCGTCCACTAAGTGAGCAATAGTAACACTTTTTTTGCTTTGTTTTTAATTTTTTTTTAAACATCCAATTTCACAAAAAAAAAAAGAAAAATAAGTTGGAGGAGATTTCACAGGTTTATTTTTTAATTGTTTGTTTTTTATCTCGGCGGCCATTCCCGGGATCGTGAATGCTTTTCCCTTAGCTTTCGCGCAGACTGAGCCAAACATCAAGGGTAAATTCTGCTGATGATTCCCAATAAGGATGAAACAGCTGTTCAGGATTCCCGTTGATGTTGGCTCAATGTGCAAAGACATATTTACTGTCCATTTGTGATTTTTTTTTGATTTAAAAAAAAAAATACTTTAAAACAATTGTTAGGAAAACCTTGCCCATCTCCTGATGATTTAGTGGTTTACAGCAGGTAGAAACTCTCGGCAATAATTTCCAACGTAAAGTTTTAAGTCATTTTGTGCAAGTTATGCCTAAACTATTAATTACAGTGCTGAACACACGTTGATACTTTTTTTAATCAATAAATGGTGTCCGTATTTAATGGATACCAACAAAGTTATTTGCGTGGGCGGAGGAATAACATTAGACGTGTCTGTGGTCTTTTGTTACGATCGTTTCGTGATTGAAGAAAAAAGTAATTAAAAAAGGAAATTTGACTGAATTAGTTTCCTTAGCTGGTATGTTTGGTTCTGTCCCCTTTTTTTTTTTCCGTGTCCTAGAGCATTGACTTGTTGGAGATGCCTTTGTCTTAGCTCAGCTGAGGAAGCCTCTGCAGGTTGATAAGAAATTCCTTTGTTTTCGACTCTGACTGGGTTCTGATAAGGGCCTTCCAATTAGTGGAAGCCACATTCCATTGACTCATTGGTCGACTTGTAGATTGAATTGATTTTTCTTTTTTTTTTACCTTTTCTTTCATTACTTTTTTTTTTTAGAAATTTTCAAAGTTTATAAATCACTGGAGTTCAGTAAATATTACGAAGTTGAAAGTTGCTCTTCAAGTTTAAAGAAAGAAAAGTTTCATAATGTAAATTGTTTTTGTTTCTCAACAACTGGGATTAAAAGATCGTTAAAGGAAAATCAAGGATTAAGACTGTTGCTAAGCTGAAACGTAAATTCCCGAATTAAAACGTGGTGAAGATCATCAATATTCCCTTAAGAGAGATCGAAATCGTTCCTTTACAAGGGAGTTAGTGAAATCATAAACAATGCAGCTTTTTTACAGGAGAACTAAGTCGTACATTGAGTTTCTTTGCTGGCTTTATATTTCCTGCATAGAAAGATGCAGCGTGTTGTCAGTAACTTTATAATTTTTTGCGACCCATTGGGGAGCTATTGAGTTTGTCCTATCCGTCCGTCCGTGTCTTGTCCACTCCTAACAACTCCCGAACGGAAGCTCGGATCGGCAAACAGACTTCACCATCATATTCAGAGGCCCAAACACCTCTTGGTCTTTTTTTTTTTTATCTTGTTTTCCTAAGTTTTTTTTTTATTTTTCCTTACGTTTACATGCTTCCTTTCTTCTTACTTTTTTTTTAACATTATTTATTATTATGGGTCGCACTCTAAGCATAAATTCAATTGTTTTGTTTTTTCTTTTTAGGAAGGATTTTTTTTTTATTTTTTTTTACATTTCAGTTGGTCCGTAAATAAGAATTTTATCAGGAAATCGTACATTAAGGAAATCAGCGTAGCCATTTTGGCGTGATCATGAAAACAAAATTTATCAGTTGCGTTTTCGTATTTCGCAGTAAATATCGTTATTAGAGATAATTAATTTATTAATTGAGGCAGGATATAAAATTATCTATACCATTCTTTCTTTTCTGTTCTATAATGAAGGTACGATACACTTCCAAACTTACATGAAACTGAATCTGTAGAAACCCTGTTGTCCTTTCTGATAATAATGTTTCCTAATGGATAGATTAAAAACTATGTTTCCAAGCCTTAATTTATGTAAGCTTATGTAAATACAAATTTTTGATCTGTTGTAAATTGAATTTACACTCTTTGGCGAAATTAAAAAGGGAATTACAGTTACTTTAGCACAATTCCCTTGTCATTTGAAAGAACCATTTCACTCTTCCAGTCAGTGTCAATGACGAATTCCAGGCCACAAAAGGAATTAAATTTGTCTACAGATTGGAATCGGTTCTAATAGCAATTCTTCTTTTTATCGTTCTTTAAATGGAGCGCTTTTTTTTCCTTCTTTTTAACTTTATTGGCTCTAACCAATAGTGTTATTTCGGAAAATCAAATTACTTTCAAATGAAATGTGACTAACGAATAAAACTGAAAATAGCAGAAGAATGAAGTCAGTACAAGAATAAAAGAATAAAATAGATGGAAACATTTCACGAAGTTTCTATTCCCTGTATTAAGGTTCATTCAGTTCCTTGAAAAAAAATATCAAATAAAATAAGTTGATTATAATTAAATCCATTGCATTTTTCGTCGGAATCCGTAAATGTGGTGACGTCATTGGCGACCAACCCCTTGTTTAGAATTTTCTTCACTCCATATTTTCCTCAGGATTCTGAACATAATCACCGTGAATTTGAACTAAATTATCTGAAATCTAACACTACTCCTTCTATTCGCCAGATGTCTTTAAAACAGCGTTGAATTGTTGTAAAATTGACCTCACTTTTCCTTTATTGTTGCTGCTTTAATTGATTCAAGAAGTCATAATAAGAGAGCGAAAAAAATGTAGAAAAATACTAATGTATTCTTCAAATAATTTTCTTTTGCATTTTAGCCAAATGTATTTGTTGGTAAGATAAGTTGACGTGCCAACTTTCGCATACCATGTGGTAAGAGCGCTTAAAAAGTTAAATAAATGTAATGTAATGAGCGTGGGTGGCTTGACAGCCGAGCACCGCGACCTGAAAGATTTATTGGGGTATCCCATGGAAAGAAGGACAGACGGAGAGAAAGGATGGTGTGAGAAATGCAGGGGAAACGGGAGAAACCCGGGAAAACCTGCCCAGCGCTGATCGCCACCATCAACAAACCCACATGAGAACCGAACCTCGGTACTCAGAGGTGAGAAGCCAGTGTCTTAGCGACATCGCCAACCGCGCGGCCTAGTTAAATAAAAATAAATAAGTAAAAGAACATCAATTTATTTATTCAAAAATATCTTTTTTTTACTTATGTTTATAGATATTTTTTGGTCCTTTGTTCATTATCTTGCTCACTCAATGCTCTTATCATCGGAAAATACGTACAAGGGGTTAGAAACGAACTGTCCTCAGACCTCAAAAAATTATCCCGTTTGGCTGGTGATGGCAGGAGCCTTACTTAGTCTCTACTTACTCCTCGCATGAAGATACAGGCGTAATGATTTAAACTGCATGAAAATTTATTGTTTTCAATAAGTTCTTTATTTTTGAATGATAACATACCGAAAAGATTTTACAAAAGTAGGTTAGCACAATCTGAAAAAGGTCCGAGGACATTTAGGATCAAAATATTGTTTCAAAAAAAAACTTAAATTTCTTCTATGAAAGATTACTGTACATATACATATAAAAAAAAAAAAAAAAACTAATTACAACATTTCCGAAGTTTAAGACTGTTTTTACAACTTCAATAAAAGAAAAACCCCAAAATCAAACAAACAAACAAAAAAAAAAACCTCCAAGCTTTCAGAAAACTTCTCCAGTTCTCAAAGAGATCTGACTTTTGTTTCAAAAGCATCGATTGAAGTCGAGAATCAAAGGAATTCGACTTTCTTTCAATGAGGGAATTGTTTGGGACTTCAAATAACAGCAGAATCAACAGTCGTCCAACATTTGCTTTTTTGCGTGTGGACTGAAAAGCAGATTGAACAGTTCCCTTCAGCTGTTGGCGCTGGAATTATATTTGGTCACATTCCTTTGACAGCAAAGTTTTGTGTTTGGTTCTTCACAAATCGACTTGAATTTTAAAATTCTACAAATAATAATCATTACGACCTATAACACTGATTTTGATGAAATTAGGTACATTCAGGATTATTATCCAGGATTTTGCTTCCGATTTATTACAATATTTTTTTTTTCTTTCCTATTTTTTTAAAAATAAACAAGCTATCAAAGTTTGCGGCGCCAAATTTCTAAGCACATAATTTTTTTTTATTGCTATTATTATTAATGTGAAAATACTTAATTTTCATCTAAGACTTTTACGCGAATCCGTTGCTAAGATCATATGCTTTAGCATCTGATGTCTGAGCCGTAACTTCTACTTTCCATTCATTATTATTATGCTAGATTGGGCAACGGGAAACTTCACAGTTTTGTCTTTTCGTAATTGTTTTTCCCATCAAGAAATGATAAAGTTAGAGGCGTTACGAAATCAAGTGATTATTTCCCTCCCAGCGAAAGAATGACTCTGACCTTGAACTACATCCATGATCTCTTAATCATTCCAGGACTGAAGTTTGTCGAGAGAAACTATTCACAATGGCGACTCTCAAGCGAGGCAAACCTATCAGAAGCCATAACTTTCCCGCCATAAACACTGACATATACAATCGATTCAAATTCTACTATTGCGCCATCTGGTGTCCACGGTCGTTCTTTCGCTGGTAGGAGAATAGTTAGAGTTTTGAAACAATCACGAGTTTTGTTTTTTTTCTTACTTTGATACTTTTGGTGTGAGTCTATTATCAATTTTTACTCTTTCAAAAAATATTATAATTAAACTTAATGTTATTTTCGTTATAATGACGAGATTAATCAACAATGACGTCACGAAAACAGCATTGATGATACGTAAAACGGGATCTCCCCTTATTTCAAAAAATGAGACATACTCATTCTTTACATAGGGTGGAGGCTTTTTCTATTTATTAATTGTTATTAATAAAAACAGTATATTAATTACAAAAAAAAAACGAAAAAGAGAACAAGATGATTAATCTCCTCACAATTCTCCCAATTGGATTTTTTTTATAATCTTTAATAAAAAAGAAAGTAAATCGATTATCATGATGATATCTTTAGAAGCTGAATAGAAAAAAAATATCTAACGTATTATTAAAAAATACAATAAGAATTGAATTCATGTATTGTCCTCAAAATGAAAGAACTGCGCAGCCCTTCCGGTAGCTGATCAATTATGTTTTCCTGTCACAATGGACGCCGTCGTCTGTTTTCACTGAGAAAGACATGTTGATAACGCCAAATTAAAACTTCTCTCGACTATTTAGCGTTATTTCAATACCAGTTGCTAACAATAAGTATTTATATAAACAAATAAATATATATTATTTATAAATACAATGCTCTTTTGCAAAGTAACAAGCGATTAGCACAATGGCGGCGTCCTTTCATTAAATCAGACGGACGTGCCTGACCAGACTAATCGATGATACATGTGCAGATCTCACAAAAACAGGGCGGCCATCATTCATTGGGAGGACAATAGCTTGCACCTATGCTTCCGTTGTGGATTGTGAATTCATTTATAAAAGCTGCTTTGTAAAATTACTTTTGTGTTCAAAAAGATAAAAGATAAGAAATATAGTTTTATTTTGTAAAATTGTAAAGTTTAAAAAAGTGCAGTTGGAAAATGGGGGCGTGAACGTGATTCACGTGCAAAAAAGAGATTAATTTGCTAATATAGTTAAAAAAATGAAGATGGCAGTTATCTACAAAAAAGCATCGATCGTTAATTTTTTGAAATCAAAAAATGACATTTGAATATTTGAAGTCTAGAATCATCAAATAATAAATGTGGAGGAACATTTCCCTAAAAAAGAATCTGTCAAATACAGCAAATGTATAAATAAATTTGATGCTGAAAATTCTAAGGCCAAACCAAGTATGTTTTTCCATTCTTTTTTTTTTTTTTTCATTTCTATTCCAGTGTCTTAGGATTATACGTGAATTCATTATTTTAAAAAAAAATAACTAACAAGGTTTAGTTGTTTGTGACGCAACTCCAAGTGGCCATTTTGAAATAATGAAAAATACAGGTAAACGATGTGTCTGTCGTGAGAAAAGGTTTTCAACGTTCCGTTAATGTAACAATATAGATAAAAGAGATTAGGATGGTAAAGATTTTTTTTTTCGGCAACTCGTTGTAAGAGTCAATCGTCGTAAAACGCGATCTTATTGCACAAGTTTTTTGGACTGTAGTATTATGTTGACAAAACTTGTCAGCGGATGAAAAAACTAGAGAAATGCCTGGAAACAAAGAACATAAACAAAAGGAAGAATCTTCCTGTTTAGGATCCCGCAGTGTAAAGGTGAGGTCAGAAGCTTTTTAAGAAGATCTGTCCGTCACCACCTACTTGGAAAGGTGTGAAAAAAAATACAAGTTCCGGTCTCCGGTCACTTCCCGTCTCACAGGAAGTGGATAAAAATGAAATAGGTCTAGGGTTGCTTTGGTTTTGTGGACACTATGAAACCAGTTACAGGCAGTCCTCGTTTTACGACGATGTTGCATCGCTATTGAGGCATCGTATATGAATCGACATAAAAGGAACCCATTGTATGAAAATAGGGGGAAGCGTTTCAAACATCCCAAAAATATATTGTTTTCATTTAATTAAACCATATTAATATAAGTTTTTACGACTAAAATTGACGTAAAATATTGTCCTCCTACTTTCACAGGCCTATAAATTAACATAAAATAATAAATAATAACATCGGGAGTTGCACAAGTAGACTTCCTTTTAGCAGACATGGAACTGTTTATTTTCAAACATTTTATCACTATTAATGTAATATGTATTTATGACAGGCAGTTAACGTGGGATGACTGAGCGAAACTAAAGTGAGGAGGGGAGGAGCCTAAGTACAGCTGTTAAAGTTGACTGCATTCACCGTTTATGGCTGCATTTTCTCTCAAAAAAATTAATTTTTCTTTTTTTCGCATTTTTTTTTTTAAATATACTTTTCTTTATTTTGGCCTAAATTCTAAATCGGCGTAAATTGAACCGTGGTAAAACGAGAGCTGCCTATATTTGCTTTGTTACGCGAAGAAATAACATTTCATTTGAAACAACAGTATAATAAAATGCCATGTATCTATGATTCAATAATCCTTGAGTTGGATTAACCGTGCTCCTCTGTAATACATGTACATATATTTTTTTTTAATTCTCTATCTTTAAACTATGTATGATTTTTATGATTCAATCTAAATGACAATCTAAATAAGTTTAAATATGTTAAGCTTGCATTTACATACTACATGAGTGTTTATCTTACGTTTAAATATTTTTTTTTTATTTAGTTATTTATATTTTTATATATAGTTAACCTTATAAAACTTGATTTGATATAACGGTCTTTTTTCAATTGTCTGGGCTCAAGCGTCCGCAATTACCACGAATAAATTGACGTTTTACTGTAGTTTAAATAAATAATATAATAATATTTTTTTTACACTTTTAACAATGGTGAACATGTCGACTTATTTTAATTTGAATACGTGTTTGGGCTTTTGAACTGAAACAAGAACATTCAGAAAAAAAATTTCAACATTTTTTTTTATTATTCATGATGTGATTATATTCCATATAATAATATTGAAAGTGGATGTGGTCCACTTTCAATATTTTTTTTATTCTTATTAGTAAACGATTTTTTTGGGAGGGATGTGTGTGTGTGTGTGTGTGTGTGTGTGTGTGTGTGAAATTATCTGTATTGATGATTAATAATTATGCTGTTGAAAGTTAATTGCTGTAATTATTAGGTGTTTAGGATTTTAATTGAGTTTATCGACTAATTAAATATTGATCAGTTTTAATTTGTTTTCTCAACTTAATTATACCTGGTAACTTATTTGAGACAAAAAATACGAGTTTAATTAGATTTAGAAAAACATTAATTCGTCTACAAATGTCCTTTCGTCCAAATCGTGCCCATTTGTGAAAACGTTATCAATATACAATTAAAGGAATTTGAATAATGTACTTTTATGTATATATGAGTATAACGGGTTGACAAACTGTGGCTTTCGAACCACATTGCGACTCTTTGACATATAATGTGCGGCTCGCGGAAAATATCTTGGCTGAGCTGCTTTTTGCATCACAAATAAATTTAGAAACTTTTGGAAATATTTACAAATATTTTTGTAAATATAATTCTTTTTGTTGTTGTCATAAGATCGATAGTAGTGAATGGTTAGCGAACGCACCAACTATTTATCCATTCAGTAGTCAAGAAAGAACTACGTTCTGGATTAACACAGCCTTATTTTAATTAATGATTTTTTTTTTATCCATTTTTTCCATTCCTGCTTCAGATTTTTTTTTTTTATCTTAGCTTAAATAAAAGAAACATATATTGGATCTTGTTTTAAAAAAATGAATTGAATTTTACAGAACGGTAAAAGCTCTTTCATATCTTCCCATTCGTAGTAATTTATCAAAGCAATGAGACTTAGTCTAATAATTACAGAGAACAAGAGAATGCACAAGTAGTGTGAAAAATATATAAATTGAATAACGATTACTACATCACCGACAGTGTCGGTTTCCCGCAGGAGACCATTTTCAAGGTGAGACAAGATACGTCAAGGGGATGACACAAACGCGTGAGTGAGGGAACGATGTAACGACGGAAGATTTAACGATTTGCAAAGCGTAGCGGCCTTTCTATACTTGAAAAAAAGAAACAAAGATATTTCGAAACTTACAGTTTCTTTATTGCTTTTTTTTTATTGTAACTAGGCCATCCCCCTGTCTCCTCCTGGTAAGTATGAGATAATCCAAGAAGAATCGATTCCAAGCGGTTGTGGCAGAAAAGTGATATTTTATTCCTTTTTGAATGAACTCATTATTTGGTAGCGCGCGAACAAATAGAATAAAAGAGGATTGGATATTGGGGGACCAGCAGTAGTCCAATGGTTAGCGTTCCTGACTGCGAAGCTGAAGGTCCTCGGTTAAAATCCCACGCAAGGCAAAAATAAATAAAAAAAAATAATCTGACTTTCTCAGCAAGGAAAACTAATAATTAACAATTGCGCCGGACAGTCAGACAGACAGAGAAATAAAAGATTTTAGTAATATAGATTTATCTGAGTCCCGAGTTCGGTTCTCATGTGGGTTTCGTGATGGTGGACGATCCGCGCTGGGCAGGTTTTCTCGGGGTTCTCCCGTTTCCCCTGCACTTCTCCCACCATACTTTCTCAGTCTTTCTCTCCATCTGTCCATATTTCCGTGGGATAGTACAATAGACCTCTGGTCGCAGTGCTTGGCTTCTGCCACCCACCTTCACTACATACATACATACATACATACAATATAGATTTAACTGCATTTCATAGAAAGGAAGTTGAAGTTCGTAGAAAGTTCGGAGTTGTAAATGTGGGAAGAAATTTTGACGGAAATCTGCTTTTTATTTATAGAAACTCTTTGATCAGTTTTTTAATAACAAGTGTTGCACTTAGTACTTTGAGACTTTATTCTATTGCAAAATGCATTCTTTTTTTTAACAGAACCAAATATAAATAACCTTTGATTGCACAAACACGTGACTGACTTCTTCAAAGGCAAGCGCTAAAGTAAACATAAATATTATTTTTCCTGTCATTAATTAAGACGGAATTCTGCTTATAAGACAGTGCGGAGGTCCAGCTACAAATAAAAAGCAGTTATAAAAAGCTTTGTATTCACGAATTCACCCTAGGGACGTAATTAATCTATTTCTCATTACCACGTGAGTCTGCTTGGCTTGAGATGCTTTTAAGCGGGAAGAGATGCCAAGTGGGGTTGAATGTTTTGCTGACTTCAACCTTGTAAAGGCCAACAGTGGGAGAGCAACTGGAGATCGAATACAAAACCCAAATAGATTTCTATAAAGTTCTTTTTCTTGCTTCGAAGGAATGGGAAGCTAAAGTAGTTGAGATTAACAGAGAGAACAGAATCCTTTACAACCGTTCTTCCTTATTTTTAACAGAACAAGGTATTGTTGTCGTGCCAACCTTCGAGTTCCCAAACAATCGCAAAAGGAAACGGTCAACAAAAATGCATAAAACAAATTATTGAATAAGCAAAACATAGAGACAGTAGCAAATAAATTTTTTGTGGGTGACGAAACTGAGAATTAAAGAAAAAGTAAACGTTCAAAGATTAGAAGAGAGAAGAAATGATAGTAAACAATTTGTAAGAAAAAAAAATTCGAGTTTGTTGATTTTTTTTTTATTCCCGTACTATCCTATCTATGGGAATTGAATGTGAACGTGACAAGAAAGGTCACGGTTTCTTGGCTTGTAGCTCCATACTTACTGATCTGACTTGTACCAAAGTCAGTAACGAACTTCCTTCCAAGAACCAGAACCTAAAGATGTGACTACGTTGAACAAGTAAATTTGAGTTTTCGAAGACAGACGAATGCATAACGGACGGACGGACACGATTATTTTAACTTAATTTTTTTTTTAATTCTACCCCTTTTTTTCTCTTTAGTGCTTACTAAGAAACTCGCTACTAAGCGTATATAACAACTCTCTACTAACTGCTCGCTACTAAGCGTATACAGACTGAAGCAACTGTCACATGGTCTACATTGTTAATCATGTTAAAACAACCAAGGCAATCTGAGTCCCAAACATAATTTACATCAGAAATAAAATATGACTTCCTGACTTGAGGCTCATTTCATTTCTTTTCCAATAATTTGATTCACATCCACATTTTTTTGACAGAACTTCTCAGTTTATCTCAGCGTTTCATAATGGCAATTATTATAATAAGTTTTACATGTAATTTACTCCATCTATTCATTGAGTAGATATTTTGCCATGTTCATTTAAGCAACATTAAGTTTTAATATTCTTTTTTAAAAATGTTAAAAGTAAAGATAAAAATAAAGATAAAGCAGTCAATGATAAAATAATGCTACATTCTGATTCCAAGAATGAATAGTTAGGCCTCAAAGAAAAGTCCATGCTTCTATAATTGCTGGAAAATTATATTAATTATATTATCGTTACTGTGTTATTACTTTTAGTCTTTCTCAAAAAGTTTGTCTTTGGCTCATTTGGCTGCTATAAAAAATTGAACTACTGTTAAACTATATAATAATAATTTGTATTGTGAACAAATCCTGAAGCAATTGGGAAAAGACTCGAGATGTTTCCAGCATAACATTCTCCAAATTAAAGTAGGAATTGCATTCGTTTCTTTGTCGTTGATGTTCTTTAAAGAAATGAAACACTAGCGAGTACTATCCTATGAAGTGAATTTGAACTTAGGTTCAAAATTTCGAATCCGTTTCGCTGCGCGGTGAAATCTTCTCAGTGGTTGCTTTCGACGTATCGTCTCTTCATTCGCTTTCTTTCTAACACTCTTTGTAATTGATGCTGCGAAAGCGTTGAAATATGCTGTTGGCGTCCCTTTTCCGGGATTCTTTGTAACTCCTGCTCAGTTCGTGGCATCTCCTATTTGTGTGTTAACGTTCCTGACATTGGAATTAATCTTTAGCGTTTCTTTTCTTTTAGCGATTTATTTGATACTTGAATTCAGATGCTATCACATTCCCTCTTGCCGAACCGACAGATATTTGAAGAATCTTCATTCTTTGAAATAAGGTTATTTAAATTCTAAATAGCAGTCTATTTTATTTCCAACTTCTGTTGCAACGTGAGCATTACAAGACTTTACATATTTACTTTGTTTGAGGGGCCGTGCGGTTGTCATTGTCACTAAGACACTGGCCACCTCTGAGTTCTGGGTTCGGTTCTCATGTTGGTTTCGTGATGGTGGACGATCCGCGCTGGGCAGGTTTTCTCAGGGTTCTCCCGTTTCCCCTGCGAGCCTCCCACCATACATTCTCAGTCTTTCTCCATCTGTCCTCTTTTCCGTGGGTTCGCACAGTAGATCTACTGGTCGCGGTGCTTGGCTTTCTTCGCCCACATTCACCCCAATTCTAATCAAATCTAAATCTACTTTGTTTGAGTATCTTTTAAGGTTAAAACGAAATCTTCATTCAAGTATTCTTATTCTGTATATAGCTTCTCTACGTTCTCTATCGTTCTACTACAGATAACTCACTGTGCTTCCAGACAATTTGTAAACATTTGATTTACAATTCTTCTGACTTAGCTACTATTACGTAACGTAATGTAACATTGGGGCAAAGTGAATACATTCCTGAATTCAATGAAAATACGTTTTAGAACACATTAGAATATTTTTTGATGTCCGTCAATTTTTATTTGATTGTTCATTGAAATCCTTGTGGAGATTTGAGTAATACATTAATTGATCAGTACATCCATTTTAAGCACTTAATCGCCTAAACATGATAGACTTAATATCTGTTGCACCGTTCTGGAATTATCTAAAATTTCTCAATTTATAAAGAAAAATCTTACAATTCCTCTGTTGCTATTGATTTCTAATAAGATGATGGTGCTTCCATGGGAAACATTCCAAGAAAGCTTTTCCGAACTCCATAGTGGGAGATTGAGGTGAGTTTAAATATAGATTATTTTGGTCCGGGGAAACAATTTGATCCTCTCAATGAAAACATCAGCGTTAATAGCAGCGAAAGGTTTAGGTTTTCTGCCGCCGATGGACCATTTGGCTTCTGACGCCTTTGGACATAAGTAAATACGTAGTTAACTTGTAAATTTATTAAGAGGGCCAAGAGAAACTTAATTGGGGTACTGCAATTGTAAGCTCGAAGTTGTATCGCTCTTTTCTATTACGTAAATGAGTCTAAAGTTAGTGAAAATAAACATTTTCGTATTTCAAACAAATAAAAAAGAAAGTGCACATCAAGTTTACATTTATTATTTATCAGGAGTGGATATTCTGATATTTCTATTGTAGAATGTTTTGTTTTTCTTCAAAAAATCCTGCCTTTGGCTTGATTGGTTGCTATAAAAAATTAAATAATTATAATTAAGCTACACATTTTTTTAATTTTTTTTATTAGGACATATCAGCAAAATTATACGATACCAGCCTATTCTGCGAAATCAGTACCGAATATTGCCAGCAGCCTGCTTTAGCGCTCAATATTTGCTGTTTGCGACAGTCTTTTTTTTCTTTTGGTTGGATGGTATAGTACGACTCACACATTCCAACTTACAGAAGTTCAGTTACCCGGATAGTTTAAGCATCCTATCGAACGTGAATCCAGCATTTTTTTTTTTAGACTCACTGATTCCTATAAACTTAACATCAAATGAACTGTAGATGATAATACGGACCCTTAGAAATTGCTGCCGATGAACGCTCCACTACACTTCAACGATTCCGTGATTTCAATAATGAGAAATATTTTTAAAACTGTTAAGAAAAACACACTTACCTATTAAAAATATGAGTTAAAAAGACACAATATCAAGGCATTGAAATAAATGCTAATAAATGCCGGGAATCGAACCCGTTACCTCCAACCCGCAGCCAAGCGCCCTTACCCACTCGGCTACCGGGCCCACTATAATAATAATAATAATAATTCCAAGAGAAAACCACAGCAAAATTATTCTTTCCTACTTTCAGTATATTACGCATAGGGTGTCCATACGTCACGGATTTTAGTGAAGTGT
>JAFIDM010000179.1:29766435-29800271 GCA_023159025.1 Thereuonema tuberculata | reverse complement strand
CACAATTTTTTGAAAAACTATAATTTTCTGTATTGAATGTAATATGTACTGTAGCTTACGTAATATAAATCTTATTTTGTTTACATACATATAATGTTTAAGTCTTTCATACCATGATCTTTCTGAATAAATATTCACTTATTGACAGAATAATCTTTTCAAGCATTCAGTGGATCTGAAATTAAAGTTAAAAGATATAACTTGTTTAATTCGAAGTCTTGGATAATTCGAAGTTTTGTAGTGGTCCCTTCAGCTTCGAATTATCCAAGTTGCACTGTACTTTTTGTGGTTAAATATTTATAACTTTGGTTCTTTTAATACATGCAGTACTGCAGTTTCACCGTAACATGTTGCTTAAATGATTTTCATTATAACCCAATCATTTGGATTTCTGCATATCCACATCATGCCAATCGCCAATTAATCCGGATAATTGGAATTCTACTGTAAATTGAGAAGAAAGAAAAAGTAAAATATTCACAGACCGACTGAAGAACAAGGTATGACAGTGATTTGCAGGTTCCTTTTCTTACTCTGGTGTTGAAATTAAACATCAACATATTTTGACAATTTTTGGTTCGAAGCTGTTTATCTATTAACCGTGTATGTATATACCAAATTAAATAGATACAAATAGTCTTCGACCCTCGCGGAGGTATCTTTTCGACGAATGCGTAAGTCGAAAGTTGTTTACAATATAGTTAACATTATATCATATACAGTATTTAGTATCATATATTAAGAAATCATATATTTAGTAGATATTACTAAGTAAGAGATATGTCCAGATACTATCAAAGTTTTTGACCAATATTTTACGTGCACAGTGTCTTTCCAATTGAATCATTAAGCCAATGCACAAGGTTAATTTTAAATATACAAATTTAATAAAATAAAATAAAATAAAACTTACGAGCGACTAGTTTCATAGCCATGTGAGGCTATATTCTCAAGTTTTAAAGTTACAGTAAAAAATAGAGACATTTATAGGCAAAAAAAGAGATATTTATCGCTCCTAAGTTTTATTTTATTAAATTTGTGTATTTAAAATTAACCCTGTGCATTGGCTTAATGATTCATTATCAAAGTTAATTATGTACAATAATCAAAAGGCATACTTAAATAACCTTAGTACAGCAGTGATGTACTGTATATACCAGCACATGTACTGTACTGCGCACTAGAGAATATCTCTAGTGTTCTGCGAATGCAGGCAAGAGATGTCTGATGCAAAGAAAACAGACTGTAAGCTTGGACATGAAATAAGTCCAACCTTGAAACTAAATTATCCAACACTGTGATACATTTTCGCAGTATAGGGAAACCGTACACAATAACTCGTAACAGTACACAGTACTTAATTAGCACGGCTGTTTATTACGGCTGTAAAGCTTACAAATTTGATATTCAATAGAATTAATCAAATCGGTGGCAGAAGAACTTGGCAGAAATTTTGCGTTAAATTAAGGATTTTAACGAGTTCAATACAAAGCGGCAGAAGATGTGGTACGTGGTTTGTTGTACTAGTGATTGAGCCGTCGGGAGGAAATTCGAAACTTTTTGTAAAAGCTCTTTGGGACTTTCATTGTAAGTGAGAATAATCGTTTGTCGGGACCTATCTGTATTTTTCTTAAGAAAATCTAAACCTTCCATTAAAGTTTCAGGTTTACAGAACAAATGGTTTCAAAAGCTATTCTGATTCGAGAAGGCTGAACGATGAACATTTAAATTACAGGTCGTTGTTACATATGTTTGATAGGTAGCTTTTAGAGTGATACAAAATGTAATAAAGATTCTACAAATTAAGAACCTGTTAATTTAAAATACTGATTGTACAGCAAAGGGTGATTATTCTTAAACTAGAGACCAAAAAAAAAAACAAACAAACAAACAAACAAAAAAAAAACCTCAAAGGTTTAGTGTAATTTCTTTGCATCAAGGCAATAAAAATATTGAAAATAACCCAAATGAAATAAGGACCTTTTTTTATATTTACTGATATAAATGTTCAGAGAGATAAGTGCAGGAGAATAAAGATGATTTTACAGGTAAAAAAAAAATAACTAAGGCTCAGTTTACAGTTAAAAACAAAGTATATGATATTCTGATATGTCTTTACTCTATATTTCTTATTTTTCCTATTGTTGACTGAAATACGCTTTTCTCCATCAAGGTTCTATTTGGCATAGACCGGTAATCCTCTTTTGTTGGGATGGATCTGTATCTAAGCAGAGAAAGAGCCTCTGAATCACCTGGCCTTCATTATGACATCGGTGCAGTCTTTCATGGTCATTATTCGTTGGACTATTGTATTGGTGTTGACTTCCAGAGATTGCCCTGATGGCTGTTACAGTACTGATTGGTTCTTCAGGAATTAAGCCTTTTTCTTTTTCCATACCGAATATTCCTTTTACGTGTATACACTTCTGTCTGTTTGGCCGGGGCTGATTGTGTCTCCGTAATTGATTCTTAAGGCAATTTGATCGTCTTGCCTTCAGGCAGGAACATTGTAATTGTTGGCTTGAAGCGAAGCTCTGACAGACAACTATGAAGAATGCCGTTATTAATCTCTTTGCAATGATGACAAGATACTCAATTGCAATAGAAGTTTTTTTTTTTTTTTTTTTTATGGGGATTTAATCCTTATGCCCTTTTCATCCAGCAACCGTATTACGTGGTAACCAGCAAAGGATATTGAAAAACAAATTTAATTATTTGTATTAATTTATTTTCTCATACTGTCATGTAAGGTAGCGTAACAATCAGCAAAACGTCCATTTAGAGGAAAATTCGAGCTTGTATTCTTTTTTTTTTTTTTTTTTTTGAGTCTAGTGATGTGTGAGTACATTTACATTTGTGTCATTCTAGCATTCAGAATCACATCGAGATTGTAATTAAAAAATGCATTGATTAATATCAAAAACTTTACATTTAAAAATGTAGTCGTATTGTAGAAAATGTTGTTAAGATTTCGAGGTTTTTTTTTTTATTCTAATTTAAAAGAAACTTTTTAAATTTGAAAGGCCAACCATTGTGCCATTTTACAATTCAACCAATTATGCATCGAATGAAACATTGAATTTAATTTTTAACAATTCATTGTTTGTACCAATACTTGAATATACACGTAGCATCTTATTTTATGTTCAGTAAATCAATGTTAAGGAAATAATGCTTTGAGGTTCATAGTTCTTCATTATTTTTTATTTCTATTTATTTTTATTTTGTTTTAAATTAGTTATTTAAAGAAGATTTAAATCATCTGCTTTTATTACATTACATTACATATTGTCTTAATATTTAGAATTAATTATAAGTAACTTATAATAATAATCTTTATAAATTCGATGTTATTAGCCATATCAGTCATTCAAGGAGTTCAAGAAATCTATCTCATACGACACCCCTTCCCAAAAAAAGTTCACATTAAATCCTTCCTATTCTTGTACACGTTAATACAAATTTAAATTGCATGTTTTGAGAAATTAAGAGTACGATATCTCTTTATTTAGCGTAGATGTACTTTCTTATTGTCATTACTGGTGTTTAGATGGATTTTGTATACGACTTATTTCAGAAAATATCAAAGAAGAAGAAAAAAACTGGAAGGCATGAGATCTACAGATCTTGGTGGCCAATCTATTCGTCCATCGTCCGGGAACAAATATCACAGAATCAATTTTACAACAAAACAAAATTCCAATTTAAAATAAAGCTATCCTTACTGTGGAATTACTGCGATCCTGACAAGTAGGCCTATACAAACGACATGATTTTTCACTAATAACTCAAGTTCTTGCACGACCTGTTCTTGTTTTATCCGAACAATCCTAACAACCTGTCCACGTAACCTCATAAATTCGGCTCTCAGAATGTTGTCTATGTTGCGATCTATTAAGATACATCATTGGTTGAATATAAGCCTTCCATTACGACAGTTTCTGACTTCTCCTCAATAGTATATTTCAAATCCATTGAAATCTTCCATTCTATGTTATTTTAATTGAAACAAAATAAGGCAATTGGATAAAATTAACTTACAATTCAATTGACACTTTTTCCCAATGAAACCGATCCTACGGGAAACCCTGTGTAACTTTAATAAAACCAAAATAAAAATATTAAGATATTATTTCATGTAGTATTTCTGCTTTTGCAAGGTACGACACATTAATACCAACTTCAAAATTATTACTTTAGTTGTATTTACGCAACTTCCTTATTATTGTTTTACAATGTAAATTTATGTGAATGTTACAATCGAAACCCGCTTTTACATTCTCGCAAATATTTACAACATTTTTTCCTCGGTCCCTTCAATTTTCTATTATGATAATATATTTTTTCCTCTATATTTGCGCTGTCGTAATATCAAAGTTCCCACAATGTACGTTGCTTATGCCGTACGGGGTAAAAAAAAAGATGGTGTCCACGCAAAAAATTGAACATAAAATGGCGACTACCAATGAAATTTCGCCATAAATACGGTCAATTTAAGAAGATTCAATGGGATCAGGACAAAATATTGTATTTATTCGAAACTTTTCCGGCCAAATGCAGTCTCTCCCTGTCCAACGTCTACTTATTACAATGCTTTGGGATTGTAACGCGCCAGACCATCGCAATTTCAATATATCGTATGTCTCGACACTCGATGTCTTCGTTCCGTTTCGGTTTCATTCTTGTTACCTTGTTCACTTAGAATGTCTGTTTCAAAATATAAAGCCCGTGTAGGCCTTATATTTTGAGAATTTAAAGTGATTAAGATAATGTGTATGATAATTTTCCTTTTCTAAATTCAATATTTATTAATTGTAATATTTAAAATAGTCCTGTGTGTTCTAAAAGTTCCAAGCATTGATTACAAATCATTCTATACATTGAACATTGTATCCTTAATGTTCTTGGTATGCAAAAAACCATTTCCTATAATTTACACATTTCCTCAATTTGCACCATTTTCTCAGGGTCCCTTGAAAAGCGTAAAAGAGGTGTTCGACTATATTATAAATAACTAGTCGGCTACCCGTCGCTTCGCTCCGGAAGCCTCCCTTCTGTAACGGAAAACAATTTTTTATTTATTAAAAAAAACACACACACACACAAACAAATTACATCAAGGAAACTAAAACTAAAATTTTTTAAAAGCTTTTTTTAAATTTAATTTTTGAGGTCTATATTCTCTCAATCTACGACTGCTTTTAGAACCACCTTGTAAATCATATATCTATGATATATTTTTATTTTTTACAGAGATTAGAATGTAGGCCGAGTGGTCTAATGGCTAAGACGTCTAACTTCTGAGCAGTATTCTACCTAATAGAAATAGTGCATCTTTCTTTATTGACTATCTTTTTTTTTTATTCCTATTGATACTTTTCAGTGGTTTTCGAGTTTGAAATAGTGATGGTTTTTGAGTTACAAATAGTGATTTTTCAGTATTCTACCTAATGAAATACTGCTTCTTATTTCTTGACACTTTTTTTTTTTTTTATTCCAAATGATACTTTTCAGTGGTTTCTGAGTTACAATAGTGTTCAGTATTCTATCTAATAGAAATACTGCTTCTTTCTTTTTTGAGTCTCTTTTTTTATTCTAAGTGGCACTTTTCAGTGGCTTTTGTGTTCCAAATATTGATGGTTTCTGAGTTACAGATAGTAATTTTTCAGTATTCTAACTAATAGAAGTGTCGCTTCATTCTTTTTTGACTCTCATTTTAATTATAATTGTCACTTTTCAGTGACGTTTGAGTTACATTTATTGATGGTTTTTGAGTTGCAAATAATGATTTTTTCGGTATTCCACCTCAAAAAAAGAGTGCTTCTCTCTTTCTTGACTCTGTTTTCTTTACTCCAACATCTGGCGTGTACACCCACATATTTTTCAATATCACATAGGATTTGGTTAAGTAAGAATATTTAAAATATTGCAACGTTTCGGCAATTATCGTTCTAATTGTCAGTTTCGAATTACAAATAAACTGACTGATGTGAAATAAATAAACAATCTTGAGATTCAAAAAAAAGATTGAATACATTCCTTATTGATGGGGGAAAGGAAAGGAGATATAAGTCAAAAAACCATATGAAGAGAGTTGTAGTTCCTTTGGCCTAATGGATAAGGCATCTGACTTCGGATCAGAAGGTTGCAGGCTCGATTCCTGTCGCGGATGTTTCATTCTAAAAATTATTTCTATTTTCCATTCGCTCAGAAAATTGCGCCGGACAGACACACAGACACACAGACACACAGACAGACAGACAGAAAGACAGAGAAATAAAAGATTTTAGTAATATAGATTCTGTGCAGTGTAATTACTACTTGAAACAATAATCAATTCATCTTCGTCAACTTTTCTTAAGTTAGTTTATATTAGAAGGTTAAGATCATTTTATGCCTATTTAGTCGCTCGAACGAAAATTCATATAATTCCACATAACACACACACACGGGAAATCAACAAGGAAATCGGAAATCCCTGATTCAGTCGCAAATGCGGAACTGTAATCTCGTTAGTTTGTTAGAAGAAGAATTCTATTTTTACCACAAAGCGAACTTATTTTCGTATCATTTACAGCATCAGATGGCGAATAAAACCACAAATAGCTTTCAAAATTTCAAATGTAAATAAATTGAAAGAGAACGTCTAATTAAGAGAATCTGTTGTTAAGTACGGAAAGAAGAGAAAAAGCAGAAAGTATAAAAATAAAGAAAATAATGAGATCAGCAATTATTTTTTTCGGAAGTGATTGAAAAAAAAAAACTAAATGCGATTAAACAGGAAGAAAAAAAAATCACTTGGATACAAATTGCTACTGACATGATTTAACTTTTAAAAAATATTTTTCAAATATAATTCTTAAATGGATATGAATGATTATGGACGTTAAACTTGCTTTCTAAATATAATTCTTTTTCGATATTTATCAATTTTGGAAAATTTCCACCGAATTCTAGATAAAACTGTTACGAAACAAAAGAAAAATGATTAGTCTATAAGTTTGTTTACTTATTTCTTCATGAAAACTATTGTAATTTAATGTTTTCTAATTTAAGGTTGTATGCCTAAAATTTAAAAAAAAAAAAAAAAAAAAAGGTCGGATAGTTGATTTTGATGAACTTGCCCAGGTGTTTCTATTCGCTTTAAAAACAAAATGGGGGAGGGGGGGGGAGATTTATTGTTGTTATTATTTACTTTTTTGTCTGTTTACGATTATAGGGGTTTGATGAACCAAATCGTATGGAAATGATTTTATTTTCTAGGTTTCAATTCTTAGAGGAGCGATGCGCTTCTAATATGCACTTGATTCACCTTTATCTGTCATTTCAACATTACTTAAATAATTTGAATTACCTCTGTTAAATATTAATTTCAAACATATCTCACTGTACAGGGTGATTCAAAATTCCCTGTACAAACTTTACAGGTAGGACTGGAATACAAAAACAGACGGTATTCATAGTGGAACATGTGGTTCGCAAATACCATCTAAATCTACAAGAGGGCGCTGTTTAACAGCACATTAGTTAGGCAGTGTGAGTTGTCATGCATTGATTTGTTTCTCTGGGGTTACTTTAAAGGTATCGAGACTCCCATTGCCTCTGACGCCGACCTCGTCGCAGGAGTCGTTATTGCAGCTGGATGTGCCTGCGAAAGGCCTCGCAGTTTTACGCATGTTCTGCGATCCATGCATCGACGATGTGAGGCATTTATTACTAGGAACTTTGAGTCAGTGTACACCTAACTGTCATATTTAAACATAGGGCTAATAAACATGTTGTCTATCTTACTTTTATTCTGAACCTTAGTGTACCGTCTAGCTTGGGTGGCGTTTGCGGACATACGTTCCACTACGAATACGGTTTGTTTTTGTATTCCTGCCCTACATTTAAAGTTTGGACGGGGAATTTTGAATCACCCTGTATATAGAATAAAATATATGCACTGATAATATAAAACTACAATATAAATATAGTGGTCTAAGCAACGGCCACTATAGATGTGTGGGAACCTGGATTCGAACTCCGGCGCCAGCATGGATGTTTGAAAAATTTCATTTCCTGTGTTTGTCTGCTTCTTCATCTTTCTCTTCAGGCTTTGAGTCATTCCTTAATGACTTCCTGAGGAAGGCAATGGAAAACCACCGTATGGAGATGCAATGCATTCTATCCACCCACCAACCGTACGGTTTAGGAGAGCGAGAAAAAGAATAAACTAAACTGAAAAGAAAATTAAGTATGAAAGTTTCGGGATCTGCAAACAGATCTCAAGTAAGATACGTTTAAAGTTATCGAAACACATATTTTATTATTTTTTAAAAATACTTTTATATTGACAGTGTATATGTTTTCTTCTAGGTTTAGAGTTATACTATCTATTTTTCAAGAGCCAACTACGTTCAATTGTTATCAGGATATTTACAGGATTTTCTTTATGTCAATTCAATACCAGAGACTTTTATGGTAGGGTTGATTTATTGTTTAACAATGAATGTTCTCATTTACGAGATTTGGACTACACTGTTGTTGTTGTGGTGTCGTTCAACAAAGATAAATTTAAAACAAAATAGCCAAACAGCTAAATAACTTTATAATCCAGATTGGGCCATGAACCACATATTACTAAACAATAACACAAATACTTCACACTTTCACGTAAATATTAATAACGACGTTGCAAGGTGCATGTTTCGAATCTTGTTTCGAACCTGAGGATAAGGTTCGAAACATGACCCTTGAAACGTTGTTATTAATGTTTATGTGAAACTATCAAATGTTGGCGTTATTGGTATATGTGTTATATGTATTGTTCTATATTATTTCATGGCCCAATCTGGATTAAGACTTTAATACTGCACGTTATACCATATTATCATAACTAAATAATTTGTTCTGGATATAAAGTGACCAGAACTTTTCACTTCATCTCGACGATGTGTTAAGTATGTCACAGCAAGGAACTCAGCATCTATTCCATTACGATAGTTTCACTTAAAAATACGAAGCTTCTTAGTTTAAATAATAGGTGGACGGTATTTACTTTGAAGAAGGAAAGACATCGTAAATTAATGCAGGGAAAAAAAGAGAAATTTTGGAAATTGTTGAGTGCTTGCGGGGCTTGATGGCAATCATTTTTCTTCGTGTATTTTTTTTGTCCTTCTTCTTAGCAAATCTTGTGTAAAAATAACAAACAACATAAATTTCAAGCAAAGGAAAAGTAAATTACAAGTTTAGTAAATATCGTAAATTATAATACATTAGTGCAGCAAAAACGACAAAGGGAAGGATTACGTCAATTGGAAATACAAGAGGAGGAGAGGTTTTTTTTAGCAAGAAAAAATTCTTTTTGAAAATTTCAGAAGATTAAGCAAGAGCTTCAAGCAAAGAAAAAAAACAGACCAATTTAAAGTTATTTGCAAATCCACAAAATCAATAGATAATGTACTTCTGAAGACAATGCTGAAAAGAAAGAAATTGTGAACTGGTAAAATTCAATAATACTAAATCATTAAAAAATGAATAAAATCGATAATTAGAAGGAAAAAAAGCTTTTTTTTATGCTGGAGGAAGTATATTTTTTATAAAAAGAAATAAAGCCAAGATGAAAGCATTAAATAAACCTAGAAATTAATATTTCGGAAAAAAAAAAAACTTGACATACTGAAAGACAAATAAAGAGAATACAACAAAATTTTGTAAGATTTGGAATTATTATGCAATTTACAGAAAAAGATATTCAAATTGGATAATATAAAATAGATATAAATCCAGAGGATGTCTGAGAAATACTATAAACTTATTCCTCTAATAGAAAGTTTCTCAATATTTGAGCTGCTGATTATAATCAAAGGACCTTTTCTGGAGACTCTATTCGTGTAGTTGTTGTATGGTTATGGGCCCTTTAAAGAAATTCAGTGGAATCGTTAATAAAAACGTTTCCACTTAGCTATGAGTTTTGTTATATCTAAATAGGTAGAAAATCTTATAGTTTCACCGAATCTAATCCTGTCATTTTGAAGAAATAGCATGAGATCATTGTTTACGTAGCTTTCTACTTAGTAGTTTTCTACTGAGAGGTTAAAAAGAAGAAGAGGAAACAATTTTAGAAGTGTCTCGAAGGACTAGATCTCTCAATCTAATTTCCTTTATCTGAAGGTTTTTTTTTTCTCTCCATCTTTTTTTTTATCTTATCCTTGTCTTTCTGTAAATGATTTTCCTTTCATTCTTAGACAACTGATTTTTATTGTTATTTAATTACTTTCTTATTTTTGAAAAAGAATATTATTTTATGTAAATAAGAAATCATTTTGTCATAAAATCTCATATGCAATTTACAGAAAAAAAATTCAAATTGGATATTATAAAATAGATATTAATCCAGATTCTGTCTAAGAAACTCATTCATTTATAAAAAAAAAAACCACAAATAATTATTAAAAATAAACAGGACGTGACTAGTTTCAAATGCTATTAACAGCAATTTTCATCAGACTTCAACTTTATATTACTTTTCAATTTCTATTATTGTCAAAATTCGTCTGAAAAAAATAATATTCCCTTTGATTAAATCTTTGTGTAAATTCCTTTAATTTACCAAAGTTAATAATTTCCTTCTTTATTCTTTCTCAGTAAGGATACGTCAAACTATTAACTTGCTTCTATAAAGTTGTAATATTTCGTTTTAGTCTTCTGAGAAAAAGACTTCTAATCCCGGTTTGTCCGTCCGTCTGTGGACAAGTATCATTAAAATCTCATTAAATTATCATTAAGCACAATAATCACAACAACAGCAACAATTGCGCCTTTTGCATTCGCAACAATCAAATTTATAATACAGCTCAGAAACAATTACAACATTATCTTCATCTCTGGAATGTATGCTTATTTAAAAAATAAGTATATTTCTTCTTAAATCTTTAAATTCAGTTTGTATCGTAAATCATAGTATTATAGGTAATTTTACTGTTTTCTTTAGTGTTAGCTTAGTTTATAGAATAGCATAATTGGATGGTGTTATGCATTATTTGACCACGCACAAAAATATACATATTTTTTAGATTATTGCTCCGTCTTCTAGCGAAAGGTGTAAACACTTAAAAAAAAAGCTGTTTCTGCTTGCTATCTCAACATAACTCTGCAATTCTGAATAAACGACTAATCCGTAACGAATAAGATTTGCATCATGTGACTAACGAATGTTGAAGGATATAATTAATGTTGATAATGATCACAATTGTCCTGTGAAAGTATCTTCATTTTGATACACTCTTCATTCCATAAAAAAATGTGAAGTAATACATAAGCATTTTGAATATCTCAACATCAATATCATTTTGAATATGTGAATATCTCAACATCGAATTTTATGCTTGGTCAAATGATGCATAACACCATCCAATTGATCCTACTATTAAAAAAACAAAAACAAAAAACAAACTTTCTCTTTTCATACAATTATCAAAACTCTTTAAAAGTCATTTCTTAAAGTCCTTTATTTTTGTATTTATTTGATAATTCGTAAACTGCCTTTCCATTTTGTGTCTCCTCTATCGCATCTCTGATATCATCATCATCATTCTCTCTGTGCAACCATTATTGTAATCTAAAACCCTTCCTGCTCTTGTGCATTACATTATGAAACTTCTCTTTCTTTTTTCCCCTCCATTTTAAAAGGGGTGGCTAATGGGTAATGAGCCAACGTCACCTCCTAAAGGTTCCTGTTTTTTATTTAAGAGACAATGCTTTTAAGAAACAAGGGAACAGAATCTTCTTCTAAAGTTATTTGTGTTTACTTAACCTTAAAGTCGTTGAAACGAAATTCAATCGATTATTTTATGTAAAAATGAAGCTAATAAATTTGAAACTGGTTTTGACTACTAAGGACGGTATTTTGCTTTTTTCTGAAAATTTTCCTACTGTTTTCTAAGATTGAAACTGGATATTGTTTGAACAAAGATTAATAAGAAACAACAAGCTTCTATTTTCCGGTTTTAAAATTTCAATCACTGACTTTTTAAAAAAATTTGTTCTCTACGAAAAACTACATCTAATTCAAGAAATCTTTAAACCGTAAAAACAGTGTCTTTATTGCTCTTTAATTCCTTTCACACAAAAACTCTATTTTTGCAATTTAATAGAAAGTGAAAACCGTTACCTTTACTTGTCCAAAAACAAACAAACTCGGAGGAGACCGACTTTTTACAAGTATATAAGTATATATATTTAAAGTTAGTTAAAAAAATGTAAAAATTAAAAAGCTAATGATGTGAAAAATTACCCATGAATCCATTAGACTAAAAATATCTAAAATAAAACAAATCTGTATTAATAAAAAGAAATGTAGGTGCGCGTACATTCGTCAGCCAACATTGAAATTTCGCAACAATTCGCATGCGCGTTGCCCTGGCAACAGGAGTAATGTTGCATGATCGACGCTGTCCACGACAACAGAATTTCGCAAGCGCATTGTCAGGTAACAGGAGTATTGTTGTTTGCTCAACCCTCTCCGCATGAATGGAATTTCGCACGCGCGTTGCCGTAACAAATTTCCGACTATTACAAATGGATTTCAATATTCTATTGTATGTATTTTTCTTAGAACTTAAACTTTACTTTATTTTTAGTTTTAAGTTTTAGTTTAGTTGGTGTACTTCGTTTTTGTGAATAAATAAACTGTTTTTTCCGTTCCATAAGCAAAGAGATGGCAGCCGTCTAGTATAATTGAAAAAAAAAACCCCACTAAGTTCTTGAGTATCTAATAAGTTAAGCCTGTCAGTCAAAATACAATATAAAAAAAAAGTATTTAATTAAATATATCTTCTATGGTAATAATTAATTGGTAATTGATCTTCTTTGTTCTATTTGATTATTTAATGTGTTTTAAACAGAAAATAAACATCTAAATATATTGATTTCCTTGTTTTTTTTACAGTACTTGTAAAAACATTTTCTGCAACGACGTCCTTGATATTATCTCAGCTTCAATGAATTTCCCTTTAGTAACGAAAGGCAGTGCTTGTAATGAAAGGCAACACAGAACATCCAAACCATTGCCACGGCTTTCTTTTGTTGACGCCATTCTTGACATTCTTTCTGTTTCAAATACTCCAAACTACAGGTCGTTATATTTAGACGTCTTGGTTTTGAAAGTGAGACCTATTTGCTTGTTTGGTCTTCTGGTTAATGTTGGATATTAAAATAGTTCTCTACTATTTTCGTGAAATGTCTTTCTGATTTTGCAATGGCTTCGCTCGGACTTAATGCTTAGGAATGACCGGATTATCATTGGATTCGACTCCGTTTGTTAGAATTTTATTTGGCTTAATAACTATTTTCCACTTGGGTTTCCTTTAATTCTTTCTTCCGCCGGAAAACATTTTATTAGTTTGTTTCCTTTAGAGATGATGAAAACATTATCAGAAATTCAAAGATAATTATTGTTTACTAGAAATTCTATTAACTAGTTCTTGCATTTTTACATTCGAATAATTTACTTTGTATATCTTTCACAGGTGTATAATATTCAGTAATATATATTAAGAAAGGATTAGAACAAAAAAAAAACACCTTTAAATCTGATTTTTAAGTCGAAATCGTTAATCTCTTTTACACAGAAACTATGAATAGTAGAATGATAGGTTTTTAGAGATTGTCTGAGGCTGTTATACGGAAGAAGACCTCTGTTGATTCTGGTATATATCCAAACACTAGGTAAACAGAAAACAGGTAAAGGGTTGGGAGTTAAAAACTGCCAAATATTTTAAAACCGCAATAACCGATAACTCAAAAATTACACATCTTATAAACTGAATTTGTAATACAGTGGTACCTTGGTTAACTTTGGTAATCCGTTCCAGGATTACCGTCGTTATCCAAGGCGCGATTCCCCACAAGTATAATAATGGTATGAAATTGCTTTAACGTGCGTAAATTATTTTAATAAACATAATATGGTTGGTTGGTTGGTGTTTAATGGCGCAAAAGCAGCTGCGGCTAAGCTGCGCCAAGAAAGGTAAAAAAGAAAAGAAAATGGAATGAAGACTAACTACATGTATCTAGCTAAAAAGGACAAAAACAAGAAAAGAACAGGTAGTGCGCAAAGTAAGATAACAGGATATAGGTAAAATGATAGGTATTTAGAAGAAAAGTAAAAAATCTGAGAATTACAATAGAGTGGCAAGGCCACATTGATGAATGAAGTGTAAAACTGATGAAATGGGTAAAAGATCATTATCATTTAAAAGCAATGAAATATGAAACGGAACGTGAAATTTAAAAAGAGGATAAAAGCACTGACGACGATGTTGAGTAAAAGCAGGACAGTCAATTAAAATATGATGGACGGTTAAAACAACGTTGCACGTAGAACACTGGGGAGGTGGACGGTTGAGCAATAAGTAGCTATGTGTCAGTCTTGTATGGCCGATCCTCAGACGCACCAGAAGAACATCCTTCCGGCGAGTTGGAAACAGTCGAGTGGCAGGAGAGGATAACGAAGGACTGACAAGACGAAGTTTATTGCCGTGAAGAGCATCCCATTCGTGTTGCCAGGCAGATCGGAGACGAGAACGTATAAGTGCGTAGATGTCAGAGGCCGGAGTGGAGATCCGTCGCAAGGGTAAACTAGCAGCAGACTTTGCGAGAGAATCAGCGTGGTCATTGCCGACAATGCCGACGTGGCCTGGGATCCAACAGAAAATGATAGTGCAACGGTGAAAACGCTGTAAAAAATCTAAAATGGATAAAACAAAAGGGTGACCCTTCAGGGTGTGACTGCACAGTGCCCGCAAAGCGCTCTCAGAATCACTGTAGATAAGTGTGTGGGTAAACTTCTCCTGCAAAGCATACTGTAAAGCTAGGAAGATGGCATAAAGCTCAGCAGAAAACACAGATGCCTCAGAAGGAAGATGAACAGCACGACTGAAAGTAGCAGTGTAAAAAGCAGCTCCAACATAATCTGCACCTTTAGATCCGTCGGTATAGAAGATGTTGAAATCAGAGTGACGGGACAAATGATCTTGATGCAGAGACTGAAAGACTGTCGAGGGAGTGTTGGTTTTCGCAAAAGTACGAAGAGAGAAATCACAGGTGGGGAGAGGATATTTCCAATGCGCGGATGGTGAAGTAGGTAGAGTGGCAATGTGAAGGTCAGCGAGCTGTAGTGTATTGAGCCAAGTCGTCACCCGATGTCCAAAAGGTGGTATAATGGAAGGACGATTGGTGAAAAGACGTCGTTGACGAGGACGACACACACATTGATAAGCAGGATTATTGGGAAGTGAAGAAATACGGGCGAAATATTGGAGAGACAAAACTTGTCGACGAAAGTGCAGGGACGGTTCCAGAGCCTCTGCATACAGGCTGGGAATCGGTGAAGTACGGAAAGCACCGAGGCAGAAGCGGAGGGCCTGATGGTGTACAGGATCAAGTGTCCGAAGGACAGACGGTCGCGCAGAGCCATAGACAATGCAGCCATAATCCAATTTGGATCGAATAAGGGCTCGGTAAATGCGCAACAAGGCCAAGCGATCACCACCCCATTTGGAATGCGAAAGCACTTTGATACAATTTAGTTTTAAAAGACACCGTTTCCGAAGGTCAAGTATGTGATCCTTAAAAGTCAATTTCTTATCAAAAATGAGGCCTAAAAATTTATGCTGAGACACACATGGAAGTGAGACGCCACCAAGAGTCAGCTTGGGATCAGGAAAAATTCCCTGACGTCGAGTGAAATGGACACACACAGTCTTGGATTGTGAGAAAGTAAAACCATTAGAAACACTCCAAGTCTGCAACTGATGTAGAGCTAACTGCAGTTGTCGTTCAATCAGACGTAAATTAACAGAACTGCAAGAGATCTGTAAGTCGTCAACATATAAAGAGTGGTGAACTGACGAAGGCAAAACAGAAATGATGCCATTAATCTTTACAGAAAAAAGGGTAACGCTCAAGACACAGCCCTGAGGTACTCCGAGTTCTTGAGGATAACATGTAGAGAGCGTAGATCCTAGACGTACTTGAAAGGTACGATTCGCAAGAAAATTGCGAATGAAAATAGGCATGTGACCACGAAGGCCGTAATGATGAAGATCTTGTAAAATGCCAAATTTCCAGGTGCGATCGTATGCCTTCTCCAAGTCAAAGAAAATGGAGACGAGGTGTTCTCTATTAACAAATGCAGTGCGAATAGCATCTTCCAAACGTACAAGATGGTCAACCGTAGAGCGATGCTGCCGGAAACCACACTGTGTGGTAGCGAGAAGTTTATTGGCTTCAAGATACCATTGAAGGCGGCGATTTACCATTCGTTCAAGCGTCTTACATAAGCAGCTAGTGAGGGCAATGGGGCGATAATTATTTGGATCACTGGCGTCTTTACCAGGTTTGGCAAAAGGAATGACTATAGCTCGTCGCCAACTATCAGGAAATAAATGTTCCAACCAGATTTTATTAAAGATGGACAGAAGAACATTCAACGACGAAACAGATAAGTGTCGCAACATCACATAATGAATTCTGTCAGGGCCGCAGGCAGTATTTTTGCTGGTGTCTAGTGCAAACAATAATTCCTGTAAACTAAATGGGAGATTGTATGGTTCTCTGTTGGAAGAAGAAAACTTTAAAGGAATAGCTTCAGCACGGTCTTTAATCGTTTGAAAAGTAGGAGATAAAAGTGCAGGGCTGGAATTCCGTGCAAAAGCACGTCCAAGGGCTTCAGCTTGTGCGGAGATAGTAGCTATTTCTTTTCCATCTTCTTTCAGTATGTGCATAGATTGAGATCTGTACTTTCCATGCATCTTACGAATGTTATCCCAAAGGGTCTTTGAAGACAAAGTGCAAGTTAGTGATGAAACAAAACGTTGCCACGACTCTTTTTGACTAATTCGACGGATACGACGAGCAGAAGCACGTGCCCGTTTGAAAGCTAAAAGATTGGCCGAATTGGGATAACGGCGGAAAATATTCCATGCTTTCTGCTTAATTTTCTGTGCAGACGTACAGTCACGAGTCCACCACGGTTTGGGATGCAGAGGGAATCGTCCAGATGTTTGTGGAATTGTTGCTTCAGCAGCACAAATAATGGTATGAGTGACCTCGTCAATAAGTTGATCAATGGTAGCTGAAAGATCAATGGCCTCCAGATTACAGCGGCTAGTAAAAGTTATCCAATCAGCAGAGTCAAATTTCCAGCGATGACGACAGGGTGATGAAACAGCTGAACGAGGGAGCTCTTTGAGAATGATTGGGAAATGGTCACTGCCACCAGGGTCGTTGATAACATCCCATGAGAAATGGGGGAAGAGTGACGCAGAACCTATAGCTAAATCAATAGCAGAGAAAGATATTGGCGAGGATGAGAAATGAGTTGCGGCGCCTGTGTTAAAGATACAAAGATTACGCCGAACTAAAAGATCTTCAATAACAGCACCTCTAGGATTGGTGGATGAAGAACCCCAGACAGGAGAATGAGCGTTGAAATCTCCGACTAAGAGAAACGGAGTCGGTAATTGATCCAGAAGCTGAGCAATGTCTGTAAGAGAAACAGGGGCTGTGGGGGACAGATATAAGCTACAGATAGTGAAAAGGCGGCTAGTGGAAAGGCGAGCAGCAACAGCTTCCAAAGAAGTCGTAAGTGGGACATGAGAGGATGGAGTATCATGTCGAATAAAGAGACAAACGCCTCCGCCGCTTCTATCGGTCCGCTGTTTACTCAGCATGGAATATCCTGGAAGAGAAACTGTGTCGTTTCCTGTAAGAAAAGTTTCCTGGAGACACATACAGACTGGATGATTTGTAGAAAGGAGGGCTTTAACATCGTTCAGGTTGGAGCGAAGTCCTCGACAATTCCAATACAGTAAGGCCATTAAAAGATAAAAAAGGATAAAAGCCTAAAAATCAAGGTGGAGGTGCTGGTGGTGCCCTAAAGTTTGGGTATTTGGAGGAGTCCTCCAGATCGTCTTCATAAAACCGTCTAGGAGAGAAATGTCTCCGACGGCCACGAGAAGGTGAACGTGAATGTGAACTAGTGCGATGAAAAGGTCGGTGTGGAGATACAGATGGTCGCTTCTGAGTGAAGTTGAGACCGGCAGGGATATTAGAAGTACTTGAAGAAACTGGCAAAGATAACATGGTGGATTGTGACGTAGATTGAGTTGATTGTGACGGAACTGTTGTGGTAGGAGTAGCAATGTTTTGAAATATGGCTGAAAAGGACTCGCGAGGAGGACAAGTGATGTCTGTTTGACAGGAGATTGAAGCTGTCTGTTTGGATTTTACTGCAAACGAAAAAGTCTTTTGAGCTGGCACAGCAAGAAGCATCCTCCGAGCCTCCGGATAAGAAAGAGAATGTTTAACTCTGATAGTCTGAATCTCCTTCTCCTCCTTCCAACGAGGACAAGATCGAGAGTATGAAGGATGGTCTCCAGAACAATTGACACACTTGAGAGGCGAAGTGCACGGTGTAGACTCGTGGGATGGCTCACCACACTTAGGGCAGATGGACTTGCCACGACAAGCTGCAGAGCCATGACCATAACGTTGGCACTTGAAGCAGCGCAAAGGGTTCGGGATGTAAGGACGTACAGGACAGCGAAGATAGCCAGCTGTAACACTCGTGGGCAGTGTGGAGGTGTTAAAAGTAAGAACAACTGTTCGAGTGGGTACTTCCTTATTGTCACGACGAACGTTAATCCGTCGGACAGCAGTCACACCCTGCGAAGCAAAGCCTTCGAGAAGGTCAGCATCACATAGACCGTCCAGATCTGGTTCGCGGATCACGCCGCGACTAGAGTTTAGAGTCTTGTGCTTTGTGACAGATACCGGAGTATCTGCCAGAGTTGTCAAATTAAGTAGTTGGTCCACAGCTTTTGAAGAAGGCAGCTGGATTAACAAATCGCCAGACTGCAGTTTCTTGACTGACTTGATATTTGAAGTTACACCTGAAAGTGCTTTGGAGATGAGAAAAGGGGACAGTTTAGATAAAGGTGTCTCAGGGGTTAAGGAATGCATGATTAGAAAGGTCTGAGTGATAATAGAAGAAGAGCGAACATCGACGGTGTGGGAATTGCTTCCCAATAAAGGAAAAAAATTAGAATCCATACACAAAAAATTTAGCTGGGGAAAGAACAGTCACCAGGCAGCTATCCCCATATCTGCCTGGAAGGCACTGCCGAAGCAGTTTAAATACTGTGATTTGTTGCCAGGCAATCTTTTTTTTTTCCACAGGGATCGTTCATGACACTAAAATAACCCCGTAGTGCCACACATCCATCGGCACGATGCCTTCCACCTTGGATTCGGGGGCGGGCGTTTAGGACCCATGGAGAGTAGCTCATGGAAAAGAGAACCCTCCATGGGTGGTCCCCTCACCACGTACAGGAACCCGCACCGAGGGGTAAACATAATATAATTAAGCCAACGCACAAGACTAAAAAATATAAAATTACAAAATAAAAGAGCTTACACTCTCGCAATCGATTTCGCCATAATAAGTGATATGGCATTTTCAAGCAAAGATACATACACAAATAATTACAAAGTTCAGTCTTTATATAAAATAGGTGAAGATCAAGCAGTATGCAAATATCGGTGAAGTCAATTGTTGCTGGCGGTAAGAATTGTTGCTTGATCCTCACCTATTTTATATAAAGACTGAACTTTGTAATTATTTGTGTATGTATCTTTGCTTGAAAATGCCATATCACTTATTATGGCGAAATCGATTGCGAGAGTGTAAGCTCTTTTATTTTGTAATTTTGTATTTTTTAGTCTTGTGCGTTGGCTTAATTATATTATGTTTATTAATATAATAATGGTAATCCATTAACCCTTTCCGGCTCCTCCCCACAACCATAGTGCATGTCAAAAATATGTAGATAAAATTCATTTAAATGTCATAAAAATATGATATTTATTCATTATATTTGCTACAAAAATTTATCATTAATAAAATGAATAGTTCATGAATACAGTTTTTAAATGTCAAATCTTCACCAGAAGGACAAAAATACTTAAAATGTTCCATCATCATCAAGTGGAAAATTAAAATTTTCCTGAGCCGGAAATCGACCAATCGACGAGAGCCTGCGTCGTTACCCAGGGCATTTTTTGCTTCTAGAAACTCGTCGTTAACTAAGGCCGTCGTTAACCAAGGTACCACTGTAGTAGGTCAGATGTGATCTCTCCGCATTGCTTTATGTATTATTTGAATCCATAAGGGCGAAAACAGCAATATACGAATCGCCAAATTGTGCCGTTATCACGCTTAACTAGGAATACTGAAAGTTTACTATCACTATTAAAAGTTCACAAACTACTTTTTGGATCTACTCGATTACTCGAAAGTTGGTACCCCGACACTATCTTTCTTTCTTTTGTTGAGTGTTTTTCTTTTTTCTTTTCCTCTTCCTGTACTTTTTACATAGTTCTTCCATTTCTTAGTTCTAAAGCCTAATAATCTTCCGAAAGTTTGTAACGTGATTTTTAGGCAATAACTCTTTCTCACCTATGGAACTTTAATAATTAGTTATTAATCTACACTAATGATACTCGCTGTGGACACTGGGTGGAAGGAGCCTGGTTCAATTCCCGACGGAGATATGGGAATTGTTTTAACTGGAAGTTTTCTTCTAAAGGGATCCTAGGGTTCACTCAGCCCTCTGTCAAATGGGAAACAGAGTTCTTTCTTGGGAGTGAAAGGCGGGCGGGCATCTTTCTAACCATCCGACCCCAACTTAATTCTATTACCGGGGGTCTTGCTTCCTGCGGCCTCAAAAGCTAGTTAGAGTAGCAGATATTTAAAAACATTATTTTGGTTTTTCATGTTAATCCCGTACATAATACCAAATTTGCAAAGAAAAAGTAGATTTCATTGTATTTGTAGGCACTATCAGATGGCGAATTAGTTCCCATAGGATTCCGGACCCTTACCTAACATTTGTGATACACTGATTATAACCGATACAACAGCCAAGCAGTTTTTGTAAACCGTTATGGGATGTTTGAAACCTTTCTTGCTAATATATCCTTATCGTCTGACCTATCTTAAGATTTATGTACAACGAATACAAAGTTTGACTCTTTTTATAATGATCTCCAATACCAAGTTCAAATTGATCTAACTATTATCTAGTTGTACTAATTAATCATCAAATCCTTATATTTGGCAACAGAGCTATCTTTCTGCTTTCTATCAAAACTCTATTTATAAATAAAAGTTCGTCTTATTAACACTCCGTACTGACTCAGTTCGTTAACGCTATTAATACACCTTTGCAATCGACTCTTTATCTTCAAAAGTTAGGAAGAAATAAAAACTTGAAGATTAAGTAATTTACAGTTGAGAATAATGAAATTGGAATGAGCTGTGGAATTTTATGCGCGAATTATGCAACAAGTTACCCGTTGATGGCACCGTCTTAGCGCAACATGTAATAGTTTCTTGCGTCACTTGCTTCGTGTACTGAATGAAGTTATCATTCTAATGAGGTTAGTCTTCTCTCATTTCCAATGACCTCGTCGCATAAATTACCAACCAGACTTGGCAACGACCGCCATCCCTCCCTGCCCAACTCTCCCCATTGAGTGCACGTTGTGAAAAGCACGATCGCACGGGTGACAATGGGATGAGGAAAAGCTTTAGATGATCTTAAATCAAAGTGTTTTTAATTTGAGGGAAGGAGCGGAAAAGGGAGAGGGCAATTCACTAACAGACATTGGAGAATGCGAAGTTGATATTTTATCAGTCAAGTGAATAATTATATAAAGAGATATAGTGATCGAACATTTCGTTACAGTACTGTTCTTATCCCAACCACGGATCAACAAGATCTGCAAGAGCAATTGTTAACTGCAAGTCAATTACATCCTATAAAACCATATAATACCTTATATAGCCAAGAGGGTGATTATATCCTATTAAGACTACGATCTATTACTAAACTGTCACATGATTTAATCGTCTGCTCTTTTTTTTCATATATCAAGATTTAAACCGATAGGACGATTGATGTTAAGTTTAACTATATTTTTAAGTGAAAAACCATCAAGTGAAGCAGAATAAATTTGTGAGAAATTCTCAAACCCCAATTCGCAATATTCAACCGACATTTGACTTTTTTTTGTTTTTAAGGTAACAATTACTTCACTTATCGGAGTGTCTATTTATTGTTCTACATTCTTTTTTTTACTTTTTTAATGTCTGTTTTACTTTATTTGTTTGTTAGTATTTAACTGAATTTACCATTAATTTTCAGGAAGTAAGTTTTAAAGCTTGATTTCCTAGGACATTAGAAAAAAAAGGAAGCACGAATTTACCGTATTTTACTTGAGTTCCGTTACGAGGATTTTACAATCAAACACGACAATATTAAGTCTTTTACCAATGAAGTCTTAATGAAAAATTGAAAGTTTTCTGGCAAGTTTATCCACTGTCTTTCCATGTTTTTTAAAAGAGCTTTTGCAACTTTCTTAATTCAATATTAACATGGGAACTGCTGTCTCTAAGTTGTTCCAGTATAAAAAAAACGATGTCTCCGCAGCTGAGCGCCGACATTTAAAATGGGAATCCAAATGTAGAAAAACATCATTATATCTAGTTAGGCCGCGTCTCAATTTCTGGTTTGGCGTTGCGTAAAATAATGGAGACATAAATACAATTTTCAGAATATCTTAGGACATATGAAATAATTTACAAAAGGGAATGAAAGTAATTATTTCTTTCAAAATAAACGAAGCCCTATTTATTCACGAGAGTTTTATCACAAGTGCAGGAGTATTCTTCTGTTCATAATTGCAGTTTTCTGAGACTTAGCTTCTGCAAAAGGAAATGTAAGTAGAATTCTTTTATAGCGTTTTGGATACATTAAAACAGACGCTCAAAATGAATCTACCTTTTTTCTTTTGGACCAAAGTCTTGTCTTCTGAAGGTAACAATCTGGTTTAGTATTCATGAGTTTAAGATTAAGAAGTGGGGAGTGGTTTTCCTCTAAGTTTTTACTGCTTCCAGATGTTGAATTTCACGTCAGATGTTCTGCTGAATCAACACCCTAGAACATTCTATCGCATTTTCTAGTTGCGATTTTTTTTTTGTACAAAAATTCAAATGAGATCCGCAATCGATATTTTTATGATCTGTGAATTTCTTTCGGAATATTTAATTTTTTTTTAAAGGCGAGGCTAAAGACAGCACTTTTTCTTCTTCGTGTTACGCAATCTTTTTCCCCCTTCTGCATTTGCATTAATATTTTGAAGTGATACTCAATCAGCCGGTGTGATACTGTTGTTGAGAAAGGTTTCCTGCAATGTTTCTTTTCTGTAGAGTTGAGCAAACTTGTGAAGTTTTTAAGTCGGAAACAATGTGGCATCTCCAAAATTTAAAACAGAAACAAAAAACACACATTAGAAATAAAATACAGAAAATTCATGTGCTGACCTCCGCCATCCTCAATGAATTTTCTTTGTGGATTTAAATAAAAGCGCCTTAAAAAATACAAACGCATTAAAACGTTTTGAGGTACCACATTGCTTCTGACTCGTAATTCCGTTAACCTCCGTATTGAGATCTTGATGTTTACTGGTGACTATTCGCAGCTGACGAACGTGAATGAGCGTGAAACAGCCGTCCTGAGATGTTACTTAGTATACACTTGGTCTCAACCTATTAATTAGGTTGTGAATTTTAAATTAATCTGGTTTTTTTTTAATTGAAAACTTGATTTGATTATTAGTAATTATACTTATTAGAGAATATAGCAATGAATATGTAAGATTTTTTTTTTATCTGCAATCACGACTCTTAAACATTGGAAATGTTAAGTTGTATTTAAACTATAGTAAAGATAAAATGACCCCAGAGGTTGCTGGTAACCAAATGATTTCTTTAATCGGACTTTGATCACGTGCAGCTGAAACCCAAGAGTTACTTTTCTTGCGACTTGATTCCCTTTTAAGCTCTTACAAAGACTTATGAAATCAGAAAAATGTCACTGCACGATTGTATTATTATAATCAACAAATTTCTTGTTGCAAAGGACAGAAATATTGCAGATTTTAGGTTTTTTTTTTAAAACAAAATTAAGAAGTAGCATTTACTTCTTACATTACACCAGAGGTGATCATAATACGGCTCGCGAACCACATTTTGGCTTTTTGTCATATTATGTGCGGCTCGCTGGAATATGTTGTCTGAGCTCTTTTTTGAATCACAATTAATATAAAAGGTAAATAATAAATTTTCAAGCTGTTATTTGACAGCTATAAACTGAGTCCATTAGGTTTAAATGTAAGTTTAATGTTCATATTTGTCTTAGAGATGCTTCCGTAGTTCATTACCTTACATAGTTAATACATTACCATATATAGTTAAAATCAGTTAAGAATGAAAACATTTGTTATATATATATGTGATTATTGCACCTAATAGTACTTTTAAACTAACAGTTTAAAAACTACACACATGAATAAATACTACTACGTACAGGTACATATAATAGTAGCGTTTTATATGTATTTCTTAATAATTTTATAATTTTTTTGTATCAAAATATGCATGTAACAATAAAAACATGTGTGGTAATATTTGTTCATGTCTTGCTGCTCACAAACATCTGAAGTTTAACAGAAGTGGCTCCTATGTCAAGAAAGTTTAGACATTATATTATATTACATTATACTGAGAATATATATTGCAGTTACATGAAGTATTCTTCAAATTTATTATTGGTAAAGCAGAATTAGAAGACGATCTTTAGATTTGTCGAAGAAAAGTTTCATTTTCACAAACTACAAAATACAGGGTGTTAGTAACTAACTATAATTTGAGTGGAAGATTTTATTAAAGAATCAATGACAAATGTATGTGGGGATAATAAAAGACTAAAGTTAACGCCTGAATGGGTCTGGCTTAAAATTTATGGACTCTATTGTTGCTGGAATTAAGTTACAAGAGCTAAGATCCTGGATATTGTTTGTGATGTTACGAAACGATTTGAGCTGTTGTGTTATTGATGGTGCACGTGTTATACCTTAGTCTTACGTTTCCGGTAGATGTTTTACCACGGACAGGAGTTATTTTATTGAAATAGACATGAACTTTATTTATTTGTAATCTGCATGATTAACTTAACTGATATTTCATAAGGAAAAAAAATTCAAGTCAATGCATTTTCAGAGGATGACGATTATAAATAACATATTCTGTATCCTTTGTAATCAAGAGTCCCAATTCAGATGGTCTTTTAACACTGAATTAGACACATAATCAATTACTGAAGAGGACACGTGACTGTTCTACACCAATGAGCCTATTACTAATATTAGTAATATTTCTTATTTTTTTTAAAGGATTTCCTAATACCTTTAATAACGTCGATACGTCTTCTGTAGTACCTACTAAAAAAAAAAGGATTGAAAAGAGTAGTGACCTTTTGAATATAAGGATTTTTATGAAACCTCGAATTTTTAAAATCGTAAAGGCAATTGGAACAAAAACAAAAATTTCAATTCAGTAAGTCTTTAATGTTGATATCATCTATGAATGCAATTATGAAATCCACTTCAAACTATGGTGCATTAAACATGTTGTTGTGTTACAGAAATTATTAATCATCACACTTTCACGTGATTAAATTAGAGGGACGTAACGAGCTCCTCCCACTCACAGACATCTGAGACAGTATCCACAAACTACAGTAATATTCTGCTATTCACTAAACTCTGTAATTACAAAAAAAAAGCTCTAATTTGATAGATTGTTATCAAATGTTAATGCACACACAATAAAAACAAAAAATACGTACACAGAAAATACATATTCTGTATCTTTCGTAATCAAGAGTTCCAGCTCAGATGGTCTTTTCACACTGAATTAAGACACATAATCAATTACTGAAGAGGACACGTGACTGCTCTACGCCAATAAGTGTATTGTACTCTCTCTCTACGAAGACTGGAAAGAAACGAAGCAAAAGAACGAAAGGGAAATGTTGTTGTAGGCGGCCTTTCATGGCACTTGTGCCGTCCCACGTCAGTATTGTAATTCAATAAATTGAAAAATTTTGCAAAAAGTGATATTAATTTAAAGTAGGTATACGAGGCTATCCATCGCTTATTGAAGCCTAAGAATGCAGTGCTAGGGGGAGGGGTTCAATTTGTGAGGTGAAGTTGGATCAAAATAAACGTTTTCATATTTTATGGTGAATGACGTATAAATATCGTAACATATTTTAAAGAAATCGGTAAAGCCGTTTTAGCGAGAGATTTAGATTCATCTTTGAAAAGGTGGAGAACAATATAAATAAAGTCAACTCTCGATTTAACTGACAGCTCTGGGAGGGAAGGGGATCTCTGCTACTGCCCAAAGTCCGTTAAATCGTTGAAAAATTACGCGTATTAAATGAAATTATAATATACAAGCTACAATGTTTAATTTTATTTATCAAATTGGTGTAAAACATAAAAAAAAGGTATTTAAATGGAGAAAACTATAAAAAGATACATAATACGTATTTGTAACTTAGTAATTTAATAAGTTTTGTTCAACACTCAAGTTAACACGTTTGTAGCTAATTAGAATATGTTGATTCATTAATTCTCCCTGGATAGGAGATCGGATGTCCAGATTATTTATTTTTTTGCCATCAATTTAGGAAAACGTTAAATTTCTTAATTTAAGTTCATTTTGTAATTACCTTGATATCTATCTTTACCTAAGGTATTAATTGGGAATTTTTTTTTTTACTTTCATACAGGGTGTCTTCTAAATCTCAAACAAAAAAATTAAGGACAATTCCCGTACATTTAAGGACATTTTCACAAAAATTTAAGGACATTAAAACTTGTATCGTTTTAATGTCCTTAAATTAAATTTTCAAGCATTTAATGTCCTTAAGTGCTTGAGAATGTGTATTCAATGTATTTACACGAAACTGTAGTCGTAATTAAAGGAACTTTTTTAATACCAGTATGCAGGTGTGTTGGCTAATTTGTGGAAATTAAGATATGTTCAACACACGTAAATTTGCAATTTTTCAGTAAACGTATCTATTCAACCAAAAAAAAAACCCTGACATCATGCTCAAAATTTAAGGACATAGTCCGATTTTCCCGTACATTTCATGTCAAACCAAATTTCCAGGTACAATTCCTGGTTTTCCCGGATTTTCCGGTTGGTAGACACCCTGTCATATTAAAAATACAGGAGTTTTTTTAAACGAAATTAACACACTTTAATATTTTAAAATAGGGCTTGCCCTTATTGTAAATTTTTCATTTTTTTTTCGATCTTCCTTATTATTTATTAGGAATTAGGGATTTACCTCCTTAGTATAAATTCGACCAAAATTTTTTGTCTATTAAATCCGACATGCGTTAAATCGAAGGTCTATCGTATATTTACATTTTAAGTTAGACAATAAGTAGTAACTATGCTGGTGAAAGACAGTTTTCAATTGTTAACATGTGTACTAAAATGTTTTTAGTTCTTATTTTGTAACCCTTATGTTACGTAGAGGAAAAAGAATAGTTTTTTGTCTTCTTGTCCTCTATAACCACTTGAGGAAGTTCTTCGAAAAGAAGGACGAAATATTGTGGATATTAAAAGAATGTTATTTAACAGGATTTCTAGGAAGAACTTGCAGTTTAGGAACAAAGCAAAAAAAAAAACAGTTTTCATATGTACATGCGCTCATGTCTGTGTACTTTTATCTTGAGCTAATGGTGATATTATTTCACTTCTGGTCACTTTCATTTTTGTGAGACAGGAAGTGACTGACGACCGGAACTCGTATTTTTCTCCACCTCTACAAGCTTTCCAAAAAGACACACTCATGTCTGTACGACTTATAGTTTGGGCCGTAGAGAAGGTGACAAACGAACGGACAGAACCTTCTGATGGGATTTACACTGCGAGTAATGGGTCGCTAAAATAAGAATGTGACATTCGACTTTAACGAAATTCTTTCGATTTCACTTTTTACGACTAACTATTAAGAAAAAAAATGTTTCTATCAATGCTTTTTATCAACTCCGACTTGAGGTAGGCCTATTTATTTGCATACTTTCATCTATAATTAATACAGGATTTCATTCATATCTTGATCTGCTTCCCTTCGATGTCTGCCTTTGGTAACTGACTAAGGCGGAACTAAGAGCTTTTCTTATTGAAGCTTAGTCCCAATCAACCTTCAGCTTTCAAAAAGTGCGGGATAGTTCTGTTTTTTTTTTTTACTAACTCTGGAGAGACAGCTGATTTGACTTCATTAAAATTCCTATTTCTAAGAAACAAAAATGCACAGTTTGAGTTTTTATGCTTTAAAAAAATCCATTGAGTCCGGCGAACGGCTGGCACATGAATTTTCTCACTAATTTTTCATTAGTGAGTTTTTTATTGTTCATTTTTTCTTTGAGGCACCACTGCGCTTCCGAAGATCATTCTATTTTTAAGCTTTGAAAAATTATTTTTCAGCTTTAGTCATTTAATATTTTAAGGGCTGATAATATTTAAATTTGACAATGAACTCTACACGAAATATTTTTCACGAAATCTTGAATAAGAATGTTTTCAACTTTGTTCTTCAATGCAGATTTTGCTGTGATTTGAGTTCAATGATTCGAAGTTGTCGGTTCTATAAATAATATTTAGAATTCAATGAATGAATGAAACGAAATTGTAACCCGAGATAACAAGGAATGAATTTTTCTCGCTAGTGATAAAAAAAAAAGTCATTTGGTGGAATTCAGTTACTCATTTTATTACACTATAAAAAAAGGGAAAAATCACATTTTCTTTGTTTATTAATTTGAATTAAAATAGAAGGAATCTGCTAATTTATTTTCGAAAATATGTTTGATTTGATTCAGTTATTCATTTCTAATTCGCCATTTTCCATAGAAACAGCAGAAAGGTCAGAAATAACAATGACTATAAGCTAAATCATATTTAAATTTCAATCAAACTAGTAAAAAAAAATAACACAACAAAGCTGCGTATTAGGGAATGACTGCTCTGTGAAATAAAGCCCTAAATGTTTCCATATCGTTCTAATAATAACGTGTTTCCGTCATTATTGCGTTTGTTCTCTTTTGTTGTGGTCATTCAGTAGTAGATATTGTCTAGTTTCGAATTCAATTCCTTCTGTCGCAAACGAAAGGAAAAATCAATATTCATCATCGTCATCCCAGCAAAATACAATAACGCAATCATTCTCTTTTGGTTATTGATATTTTCTCTGGAAATTACAGAACTTGATTACAAAAGCTGTTGCTTCGGAACGTTAACTGAAAAGTTTGCGATTCACATAAAACAATGAAACGGAAAACCTACAGAGGAGGAATATCTAACACTTGTCAACTGAATACGAACATTAGCAGAGGCAATTATCATTTAATTTTAAGTGTGTTAATTTCTTGGCTAATTTATTAATTCAACTATAAAAAATCCCCTTTTTTTTTCTCCTCCGTACTTAATCTAAAGCCGAACGCACATTGAACCACGTGTCCGTATCCCGTAAACGGACAAATGACGTCATTCCGTAAAACGTCCGTCGATTCGTGACGTTAAACTCAAGTATTTCTGCGAATACAGAAATGTGCCGTACTGCCTCAATGGAAGAAACATTCTGATTGGTGACGTTAACTTTACGTCACATACGGAATACGGGAATCTTCAAGCTTGTTCAATACAGTGACGGAATACTTGAGTTTAACGTCACTAATCGACGGACGTCTTACGGAATGACTTCATTTGTCCGTTTACGGGATACGGACACGTGGTTCAATGCGCGTTCGGCTTAAGAGTAAATCATCTGAAAAAACATGAATAATCCATTTTGAGTGCAGAACTAAATCAATTAACGTTGCGACCAATACTTGCAGAGTTCTTAAAAAAAAAAAAAAAAACAAATATATTCACACTAAACAGCTACATGTTATGGAAGTTCATCAGCAACTTCTTTCTTCAGGCTGTTGAAACAATTAACGGTTTTTACGCAGTTGAATGAACTGCGTAAAAACCGTTATTTGTTTTCTAAAACCTGAAGAAGGAAGTTGCTGATGAACTTCCGCAATATGTAGCTTTTTATTGTAAATATATTTATTTTTTAAACATTATGCAAGTATTGGTTGCAAAGTTAATTAATCCATTTTGAGCTTACTTTCGAATAGAAGCCAGTCGATCTGGTGTATGTGTGTATCCCCGACCTGCTCATCCTAATAACTTTTGAACCACTGGATGGAACTTCTACTGATGGAACTGGATGGAACATTTTTGAGAATCAGGGCGACCTAACGTCTACTTCTCATGATTTGATACAAACAGAATTAACCCGATTTAAGCAGTTTAGGTAAATAATGTTGACTTAACTTTTTTTTTTAAGATAATAGAAGATTTAGTATTTAGTTTTAAATATAAGCTTTTCATCTTTTTAAAGTTTTTACGATTAAAAAAACAAAAACAAAAAAACAAAAAGAAATTTTAAAGAATCTCAATTTAGTTAACGTAGGTTTTAAGTTTTTGTTTTTAGCGGTCCCACGTTACAGTTAACATAAGGAACCGCTATTGCTTTTGTGTTGTCTGTCTGTCATACTCTGTATCGGTCAAACGGTTAGAGATATTAGAATGAAACCTTCACCATTGTGTTCAGCATCAAAAAGTAGGTGACAATGTAAAAAAAAATCAGACCTGTAGGACCACTCCCTGACCCCCAAAATTAACGTTTTCCATAGCAGTGTTAGTAATAATGATAACAGAAAGTAACATAAGATATTTAACTTGTGGAAATATAAATACAATGAAATATGAATCTTAAACACACACAACTTTATACAAAAATTTTATAAAAGCACTATTAATCATCTATGTCCATCATGTGCGGGGTCACTATCGGATGCAATCAGGTTACGTTTAAATTCAGAAGAGGCTTTTATATATTTTTTATATTTATTTATTTACCTCACTCGACAATGACAGACGGATAGCAGTCGAAATTAACAGTACTTTTATAATAATTTTTTTATATAGTTACAGTGTGTTTAAGACCTTATTTATCTAGAAAGAAAGTAAGTCTACCTGATGTACCGGATCAGAACCAAATACAGTATTAATGCTACTATTTGACAAGGTTGATCAAAGGCGGACATATTGGAAATCTGTAAAGTAACAAATAAAAACTTGAATACTTCCTCTGTCCATCCGTGCCTCTTATTTTACTGTATTCTGCACCATTCTCAAACAACATTCTTTTCAAATAGTAATCTTACTTCTGAATTAGCTGTACGTAAACACATTATAACAATATTAAATATATACAAAACCAAATCAAAAACACTTTGATATTTTAAATTTATATTAAAATTAAAGAAAATGAGATGAAAGTGCAAACGTTTTTTTTTCCTAAAAAAATCGTATATTTACAATATTCTTGAAAATATTATGAATCGTCTCTTCAATGATTTCAAAGTATTTGCATCAACTTTAACTGAATTCTTTTTCCTTATTATTGATTAACCAAAAAAAAAACCAATATCCTATTCTAGGAAAGAAATTGAAATTGCATTAAGAAACGGAAAGAGAAGATAGATACAAATAACTGAATCAATGAAAATGTCGAATCAATATTTTGGGAATAAACAGAAACGACCAGAAGGAATGAAAAATCAACAACTATCTAATTTGCTTGAATAATTTAATATCAGTAATTTTTGTTGATCTTAGGTTACGGAAATTAATTTATAAAAATTGAAAATAAAGGCTTTCTAGGATCAATCGTTATTGTAATTAAAATCTTGTGCACATAACGATTGAATCTGCTTAGGATATATTATTTATTAAAAAAAAAAAATTGGTCTATATAAAATATATTTAAAACATGCTATTCAATGTAAAGACATGAATTGAAATAGAAAGAAAATTCCAATTAATTATACTTAAAATTTAGAAAATAAATAAAAAGGGTTTGAAGTATAAGGTTACCTCAAAATGATTTTATATTTTTAATAGGACAGTTTTATAGCTACAATATCCGGCTTCAATCTCTGGGGGAAAAGCAAAACAATTCAATTCAAGTCAATTAGAATCCACAACACAAACTTCTTTAAATTATTTATTAAACTTTATTTATTATTTTAATAAATATATATCGCAAATTTTCAGAAAATTTCCGGATTCCTTTTTCAAGCAATTTTTAAAATAAAGAGTAAGATAATAAAAGAGAAACATGATATGACATATTCTCGATTAAAACAAATAAACTCACATCTCAACAATTTTCTTTGAAGCACCACTGCGCTTCCGATGTATGATTCATACTAGCCTCGGAGACCTTGTTATTTACTGTGACTTCTCCTGGCTGATGATCGCCAACGAGCATTAAACAGCTGTTCCACGATGTCACTTGTAAATAATTTGGTCTCTCCATTATTATAATGGAATATCTTCGTATTGGTAAAACATTATAACATACTCCAAAAAAAAAATATATTATGGATTCTAATATATAATATGAAGAGGAGTGAACTAAGAAGGAGGTATGATATTAAAACAACTCAATGTTTTATCGATTGAAATCCTCCATCTCTCCAACATCTCGAGAAAAATGTTCTTCAGATATTCTGATGATCCAATATTGTGATTTGCAAAGTTTTAACAGTGACGAGGGGCTATTTTCCACAATCTTTCCGTTCTTGCGCAAAGTTCTAAGACTCATCTGTTTTAGAAAATTAGACTTGGAGATCTTTTAACATCTCTTCTTGGTCTCTAACTCCGTCTCGATCTTCCGCTGACCGTTTGGCAAGCAAACTTTTGGCTGTAGGCACTCTAAAACCTTTTCTAAGCGTTTTTGAAAATGAGAGGCCTTTCTGAGTGTCCGATCCTGTCTTACCTTTGACTAATGGCATTCATTACAATTATGCGGTACCGCGCAACCTTTCACAACTCCACACATGTTTCGACAGGTTTCTCAACTTTTCCCTCGTTTTCGGTCCTATTTTGTCCTTCTTCTTCTGGACATAGACGTAAATGTAATCGACGAAGTTAAGCAAATAGTACTGTACCAAAACCGTATTACAACATTTCGAGTATGGCTCCTTTTGTACTTTTCTTCTTCTTATGTCTTAAAAGACTGTTGATCAATTGATAAAATAACAAAATCATTTATATGAGAACTATGGTTTTATTTGATTTAAACATACTCACTCGCTTGTTACATAAGAAGGTATAGCTGCATAAGAAGATAAGTAATCTTGCTGCATTTTTTATTTTTTTAGCTATACTTATTTTACTCTGACCTGGTGGTAAGGCGCTTGACTGCGGCCTGCAGGAGCCTGGTTCAATCCCAGAAGTCGAGGATTTTTGTGAATTCTCATCCATATGGGTCCTAGGACCCACTCAGCTCTCTATAGAATGCCCACCCTGGGTGTAAGCGGACGAGAGTTGGACTAACAACCTGACCACATCTCAGTCCCGGGTCAATGAAACATCAAGAGCCTGATCACCAGCGCCCCTAGGGGCCATCGTGGGACCACCATGGAATTTATCTACCTACTTATCAATTTCACCACTGATATTTCCTGTAATGTTACTATTTTCAATTAAATGAAGATCCGTAATATCTCATATTCTTCAGACAAAATTTAAATCCGTTTCTGTTTACGCCCTTCCGGTCTAAATTCATCCACCGAAACCCCTAATGCTTTTTAAAACCGTATTCTGAAGAATGGGAATAAAATACATTCATCCGTAGAATCTGAGCCCCGCATGTGAAGCGGAGAGATCAAATGAAATGTGATTCGATCAATATTTTATTTTCAATTCCAGTCCATTTGGTTTCTGATTATTGTTATTT
>JAFIDM010000179.1:29732554-29766335 GCA_023159025.1 Thereuonema tuberculata | reverse complement strand
CCCCGGCCCCAAATTCGTCCCGTTGGTTCACTGTGCTGGAAGCCTTACCTCCAGCAACCCCAAAGCCCTGTCACGACTTGAATGAACAAGTGAATATAATTTTGTGCTAAAAGCGTAAATTTAAGGGCGACCCATAATAATAATAAAAAAAAGGAAGTACATTAAGGAAAAATAAAAACAAAAAACTTAGGAAAATAAGAAAAAAAAAATATGCGGACATTGAGAAAAAAATATTAAAGAAAAAAACAACAACACCAAATTACAGGGATTCGAACCGACAACCTTCAGCGTAAGAGTCCGAGAATTTCCCCATCAAGCTACAGCTGAAATGAGATGGTTGCGTTTCTAACATTTAAGCTAATAGCAGAAATCCAATAAACACAATGACAAATATCTCGAACATGGGGGGGGGGGGGGGGGAAAAAAACCCCCCCCTACGGTGTTTTTGGACGCTGTCACTATAGTTCCTAAATGGGTAGCTAAAAATCATATCTGAAAAACATATCTGAATTAAGTTTTGTTTTTTTTTTCTTCTATTTGAAAAACTTCATTATTTATTTCAAAATCCGAAATTGTACAGCTGAGTTGATCATCTAAATACAGCAGGAGATTACACTCACCTACAAACATACGCTCTAAATGAAGACTGACACCTCAGCAGAATAATATCAATCTGGAAATAGTAGGACAATACTTTTCTTTAAAATCAGATAAGGTAGTTTGGGGGAATATGCCTCGTGGGGGAATATGCCGCACTAGCTGTATCTAAGAAACCCAATACCAGGTAGCAGCACCATCGGCAGGATTTGGTGGCCATTTGGCAAAGAAAGGCTATTCAAACGACACTAGGCCGAAATATCTCTTCAGACTGTATTTCTGCATACAAATAGAGGAATGTAATGAATTTTGTTACTAAATAATTATTTAAAGTTCGTAAGGATTTTGTCACAAGAAAGATACCATACATTTCTGCATGTTAATTTTGTTTTGGCATGAAACCTCATCATCTACTCTTTGTTTCCAGCCTTGGTAGAGGCCGCCATGTTTACACCCAACCACGTGACGAAGCTTCTAAAAATAATTGACCGAGTGGGGTAATATGGCCATATGATAATATGGCTATATGGTAATAAGGCCATATGAGTGGTCATATGGGTCCAAAATGTGATTGGATTCAGTGATAGCTTGCATGCGTTGGCTATATGAAATTTGTTCGACATCGACACGTTACTGCGAAAACTGTTTAAAAACGCATGGTGAATAGTTTAATACATTAAACATTAAGACATTCATGCTTATCAAAGCTTTTTTGTGTCATTAGTTTGATTATTTCTGCATTAGTTTGATTAGTTTTGAGTATTTCTGGTTTTTGTGTGATTGAACTGTTTGCAAACTGTGTAACATTGCATGTGGCCATATTCCCCCAGTACTGGGGGAATATGGCAGTTTTTTATTTTTTTTTATTTTTCATTTATTAAATATTTGTGAACATATTTAATTAAAAAGTCTTTCAGGAGTTATTCCCAACATTCTATATTAAACAATACACTGTTCAGGTTCTTTATAGCAATATAAAATATGCTCAATAAACGTGTTCAAAAAATAAGTGGCCATATTCCCCCGAATTACCTAAAGAAACAACAACAATTATAAAAATTTAACATATATTTGTTTATCAGCTACTATATTGAAGAATGCACGACGTCCATAGAAACGTCGATTGACGTCTCGATACAGTCTCAACAGCGATTGAACCTAATTTTGAATTACTGTTAAATTATGAAAATATCATCAAGAATCAAATATATATTTACAATTCTTATCTTAATATCTCGTAATTCGTAAACAACCCTCCATTCATTTTCAACAGTGGCCATAAAAAAAAAAAATAATAACAGTATCTCGGTATTTCTCAGTATTTCAGTGCTGCATTATTCCATTCCACAGTATTTCCATTTTGGGAAAGCAAAGCACTGTAATACAGATTATCAAGATCAACTGTGACCGCGTGTCTGTCATTTGAGCAACGGAAATTGACAGTTTGGATGTGGTAGCGGAAGTTATAAATGAAATGCAATGGCAATAGACACAGAAATTCAATTCAACCATTCGCCGACAAGCTACCAACTGCATTCTGTTGTAATAACATTGAAATCTGATCTTATACTCCTCCAAGCCTGGGTCTCCTTTATCAACAAGGAATTTTGATGAACAATTCTTTTAGTGGACTCACACTTCTTAGCTGTAGAAATCAATTTTACGAGAACTTTGTAACAATATAGAAATTGCAATGATTATTGTTGTAAAAATGGATTGTTTAAAGAACTTCAAAGTACACTACAACCTCGTTTATCCGGACTAACTGGGACCAAAGGTAAACCGGAAAATCGAAAATACGGATAATCCGGATAATATGGTTAATAAGCAAAACAAATCCTTAAATAAGCAGACTTACCGTTTATTACGATAAAAAACTATGTTTTGTAACAAAATTACCCTAGTACATCTTTCTTAAACTCGATAAAAACATTTTATTACCATAATTTATTGTACAATCTATGCAGGAACTATAGATTTAATCGAAATAAAAAGCGAATGTACTTATAGTTACGTTCTTGCTATCATAGTTAAAAATTATTATCTATGTGAACATTAAATAAATAAATAAAAAAATGTCTACAAATCTGATCCGGAGATCAGGATCAACGAGGGCCAGATAAACGAAGTTGTAGTGTATGTATCTGTTTATATGTAAAATGAATAGATCATTCAAACGATGCACATCATCGCAATTCTAGTAGTTGCTTGTGTGAAATTGGTAAAAATCCTTTTCATTCAGATTTGCGGAGAAAAACGTGAATCTTAGTTTTCAGTCGTTTTAGTTTTACTTAATTCACTTTTTTACTGAACTTATAACAAATAAAGAAATGACTTCTTCCTAGAATTGACTGAACCAAATACTAACAAAAGAACAACGAAACGCGCAGTACAATAAATTTGTAACAAGTCACGGAGTTGGTCCTTTCAACGAAAACAATAAAGTAAGTTTCTAGATTAAATTACCGGAGGAGAAAATTAAAACACGATTTAAAACACAGTAACAGCAATATAAACAAATGTCATCTGCTCATTGGTTATTAGCTTATCATTTCAGAAGCAAAAAAAAAGTAGTAGGCCTATTTGCTTAAAAAAATAAAAATTTCTCAATCTTGGTTTATGCTGTTCAACATTCGGAATTAAAAAAAAAGTTAAATCACAAATTTAATGTGCAGAACTAATATTAACATCACAATAAAAGACATGCATGCACGTAAAAAAAGGATTCATTGAGCTATTTTCAGTATTTGATTACCGGGAATTAAAAAAAAAAAAAAAAACTTCAAATTAATTAAAAATTCACACTTTGGGGGGAGGTAAACGATGATTGGGTAACGATCTGAACAGAAAACACTGTAATGACTTTGACTTTTATTTTTGAAGCTTCTCGGAGAGTATAATTATTACAGAAATATACTGCACACGTTCTTTTTCCTATATTGCTTTAAACACCAATCTGTATTACGATACGACAACTTCAGAGAATGTAATGTATGTTTATGTAGTGAATGTGGGTGGCAGAGATGCCAAGCACTGCGACCGGAGGTCTATTGTACTAACCCACGGAAAGAAGGAGAGAAAGACTGAGAGAATATGGTGGGAGAAGTGCAGGGGAAACGGGAGAACCCCGAGAAAACCTGCCCAGCGCGGATCGTCCACCATCACGAAACCCACATGAGAACCGAACCCCGGTACTCAGAGGTGAGAGGCCGATGTCATACCGACAACGCCAACCACGCGGCCGAATGTAATGTACGTAACTACAAATAAAAGTTAGTAAGACTGGATGGGCGACAAATATTAATTTCCACCTGTTCTGTCTTGGATTCTGATTTCCAGCTAATTATTTCAACAATGCAACCTAAATTAATAATTTGGGTTCTTACATATTAACGCCACCGAAGCAGAAGTCGTTTCGGAGGAATACACGGCTGTGTTAATTTTCAACCAAAAACAATTTCCATCCTAATGAGTTGCGAAGCAACGATTCGTTTACTACAGTTAACTGTAGGTTAGGTTAGATTAGGTTGGCTGAGCTGCAGGATGTATGTATTGAAAAATAACCCTTAATTTTTCAACCCTGAAACTGCGGTGCGCAACTTCTGCTGCGGTGGCGTTAATATGTAAGTACCATAATTTGTTTTTAATATTTTGAAATTACGATAAAAATAAAACGTAAATACTTATATAAATATTGCATGATGTATGAGTCAAAGATTGAATTATTGGGTCTTGCTTGAATGTTGCTCATTTGTTTTGATTGCTAAATTTATTTATTTATCTAAATTTATATTTTCTTTCTACATTTTCATTTTTTTCTGTTAATAATTTTTCATTTACATTTCTTTAAATCAGTACCAACTTGTGTCTCGATTTGTAAAGACGTAAACATCTGTATAATATTTTATAAATAACATCTAAACGTTTGGGAATAAAACATAAATGATATAACTATATTATTTCATACGAAAACTAAAAAGTAAATATTGTTAGCAAATATGTTCAATGACTGTGTGAATTCGTTTTTCTGTGCAGTAAATGAGGATATCTGCGTGAAGTTTTCTAAGCCTAACAAAATCACTTCTGCTGAATTACGAGCCAATTTCTTCTTCTTTCCCTCCAAAATGAAATTATCCAGAGACGCTGTTTACTGAGTGGCCTCTGGGGTCACCTGATCTCCCTCGATTTCTTCCTGGGGATGTCATTTAGTTACAAAAATCACTGAAGGGCCTTCAACGACTAGAAAACGAAATTGAACAAGAAACCGTTTTAAAGTTCCTACAAATTGAATTATCTTTATTGGTAACTAAAATTTTATAGGATTAATTTGGTATCTTAATTCTTTGCGATTCCTGACTGTCGATTCAATAGATATGTTCATATAAAATGAAACAAGGCATAAAACTAGTTTTATTGTGTTTATGAAACCCTACCGACTCGCATACACATTTCGTTCAATACAAATCTATCTAAATAAAAGAAAAGTTGATTTTTTTTTTCTGGCCCTATCTCCTCCGAAACGATAACACACAGAAATACAAATAAGTGGCAAATGTTAGGTTTAGTATTAAAGATGCACACATTTTCATTTTTATCTACGTGAGTCAACCGGACGTTCCGAGACATCCCGGGTCTCCGAGACGCGGATTGTGAGAGAGCGGTGGCGATCACGGCTGGTGAGACACTTATATTAAAATCAAAGATAACGTGATCTCAGGTTTGCTAGTAATAATTAAAAAATATTTAAAATACAATTAAGAAAATTAATTTAAAAAATATAAAGTATAATTAAGGAAAAAATAATAAATAAATATTTTAATCTTAATTTCATTTTTTTATTCATCTATTTTTATCTTAATAATAATAAAATCATTGCCTTGACAGGATTCGAACGTGGGTTATCTCAGCCACAAATCAATGTATCTTTACACAATCACGGCTACGAACACGAATAAAAACACTCAGAATGTCTGTAAGGGGTTGAAAATAATCTTTCTTTCTTACGTATTATCACGAGACCGGACCGAGGAAATGACCGCAAAAACGAAATTCACATTTTTCCCCACCTATGTAAGTGATAACGCTTTCCAAAATAAGCATCTACTCACGTCTGTTCGACTTTTAGTTTAAGCTATAGAAGCTGGTGACGGACGAACAGACCGAGCTTAAAAATTCCCCCTTTACACTTTGTGTATGCTAAAAAACAAAACAACAGCATCTAGATAAAAACATTTTTATAATTGTAATGCGTTCACAGTAATTCGGAAAATACATAAAAGCAACCAATATCGAAGTCCATTAATAAACAGATCGAAGATAGAGGATACAAAACCCTACAGATTTGTCTAATTTCATACGGTCATTATTTATCTGTGTTTAAATCATTCTCAGTTACTCTCTTAAATTCACAATTCAGTCAGGCTTTATGGTTTTTAACGACCCATTTGGGAGCTATTGAGATAGCGACCAAAATCGATAGCTATTGCGTTTGTCCTGTCCGTCCGTCCGTGTCTATCCACCCCTAACAACTCCCGAACTGAAGGTCGGATCGTCAAATCGAACTCGATTTGACCATCGTGTATTCACCATCGTGTTCAGAGTCCCAAACACCTCAGGAATGGGTTTTTTCAGGAGCCAATACCCCCTCCCCCATTGTTCGATACATTTGACATTGTTTTCATTGGATATCCGCATATTAGCTTAAATGTTAGAAATGCAACCACTTCTTTTCAGTTATCAGTTATAGCTTGATGCTTAAGGTCTAGGACTCATATATACTGAAGTTGTCGGTTCGAATCCATATCATATATATATATTTTTTCTCAATGTCCGCGTGGTTATTTTTTTTTCTTTGTTTTTCTTATTTTCTTAACTTTTTTTTATTTTTCCTTACGTTATTGTATTTCTTTTTTTATTATTATTATTTTTAATTTTTATTATTATTATGGGTCTTCCTTAAATTTATGCTTTAGCACAAAATTATATTCACATGTTTTCTTTAATTCTAGTTCTTCCATTCGCGTGAAATCCAATCACTCTTTAATTTATTGGCATTTAAATTCATTCAAATTACCAAATCACGAGAAACTACCGAACAGCCAAGCAAGATCTTTGTAAATATCCTATTTTTAAGTGCGTGTGTTTCATACGACGGGACATTAGGGAGATTAAAACCACACCAGCTTTAAAACTAACGGCAATCCCGAGTCAAGAGGAGATTAAATCCCGACTTCATTTTAGATCTCATTACTATAACCAAATTCAGAACTTCATAAATAAAAGAAAAAAAAAATGGATTTAATGGATTAGAATAAAGATGATATTGATCCAGCAGAATTAATACTCTTATTTTTCATTTTAGTTCCTTTTGGTTAGCACTTTTATAATATCTTCAGCGTTGTTTATTGACAATGCGTTCAATTTTCGTAATGTGATGAAAGGGTTCCAGTTGAGGAATTTGAAATTCAGGGAAATATACGAGCACTGTTTCAACAGCACGCTACAGAAGATATGTTATCATGAGACATAATTCAAACTTACAACAAGAAAAGTTTTCTCAAAATCAATTTATTCGGGTCATAAATCCAAACCTGAAATTTGGAATATTGTAATCATAAAAAAAGAAAATTTCGTAACAAAATTTCAGAATTAAAGTTGTTGTTATTTCTTGTAACTATTATTGTTTTGTTGTTATTTAGTAAGAAGATAGTATTTTAAAAGTAATTACTTATTATATATGGAATTGTTAAATAAAAGTTAACTAAAAAAATTTTAGTTAAAAAATCTTCAAAACTCATTTGTTTTTTGCAAATTTAGAAAATAATCAAGTAAATTTGCAATTTTTTTTCGGTATCTATTTTGTGTTTTTTTTTTTTTTTTTTAAAAAATAATGGTTCAAGTAATCCAACGTTTTTTTTTATTTTTTTTTTTTTTTTTTTTACAAAAATAATGGTTCAAGTAATCCAACGTTTTCTTGCAATTTTAGCGTTTCTATTAACAGATTAAATTTGCTAATTTTAATGTGAAAATTCTAATTTTGTAATTTACTATTTTGTTTTTACTATTTACTGTATTTTTGTGTTATTATTAATTTTACTGTTGTTAATTACTGTAATAGTTTTAGATCACATAAAAAGGCCACAATGTTAAAGTAATAACCTACTTTCGTTTGTCGGAGCTAATGGCGCTATAACTAAATTGAAATTAAACGTAACTGATTATTTTTTCAAAACGTTAAACGTATGAAAGATAACAATCAAAGGATTTTGAATATTAATTTATTGTATGTGTATTTTTATATAATAGCATCGAATATTAAATTCCTAATAAAATAAGTAATCTTAATTATTTAAAAACACATTTTTAGTTTTGTAATTCATCGGTTTTGTGTTGCTTTCGTTTGTCGAAAAATAATTCAATAAAAATTGTTTAGTTTATATCGTTTATTTATAAAGCTTTATTTATTATTTTTGAAATAAGGGTCCAATTATTTAAAATTCATTACAATCTTCATTGAGAAAGTTTTGAATGAAAATAAATTAATAAACGATGGAGGAAAAAAAAAGCCATTACGACAAGCAATCTTAAAGTCATTTAATTTTTTTTTCTTAATTAAAGAAAGAAAGAAAAAAAAAAGGATTAGTGCAGAAGACTGGGCCTTACCTGATGGCTACAGGGGTCTAATCAGAGATGTCTTTGTGTCACCGCTGTGTGTTTCGTGTGTTACGAGTTCTTGATGGTCGCTCTCACCTCGGAGACACGACATCCGAGGTCTTTGTGCGGTTTCTTCGCTGTTGATGGGTCCCGAGATCTTGTGTTCTATTTGCGAAGAAGAAACGTCTCTCACTCAGCCAACTCGTTCCAAGCCAAATTTGTGAAGCGGACGAGTCCATTGGCGGAGGGATGCGATCACTCTCCAGTTCCGATCTGTCTTTCTCGTTCTTGATTGCCGTTCAAAAGGTGACCCACGAGATTTTTCATTATAACTGAAATAAAAGAAGAAAAAAAATAACAGAATTTCTGGAAACTTAAGAAACACTAAAGTTCGAAACTTAAGTCGGATCTCTATTTAACGAAGTCGCTAAATCCCGAAAAAAAGTTCGTTATAGGAAAAATTCGTTAAATAGAGATTTACCTTTTAAAATTACTTTAAACTACATAAAACAGATTTAAAATACGTAAACAATAAATATTATTAAAAAAGTAATAATTTTAATGACATAAAACATATATTTCCACATGCGTACTTTAATTTTACTAAAAAAAGTCTATTAATTTTGTCTTAGTTTTTTTTTTTTTTTTTTTTTTTGAAAAAGTGTTTTCGCTCATAGTACGTCTCGCATCTTTGCAATGCACCAAAAATCCCTTCAGGCGTATTTTCTTCAAATTGTAGTCCGCGTCGGATTGTTTCAAATGATTTTAGCATTTCATCATACGAAGGTTTTTTGATTTCTGCATCATGATCATTTCCATTTTCATCATCTTCATCGCAATTCATTGCTGTATTGTTTTTATTTTTCGCAGTGTTCCAAATATCCGATTCAGTTAGTGTTTCCGAGGTCTCAACTTCAAAATCAAGTGAAAGATAACCATCAATCAGCACATCATCAACAATTTCTTCTTTTTCTCTCAGCTGTGTCCTCGAAAAAGTTCGTTAAATAGAAAATGACTTCGCTATTTGGAGGTTATTTTACGAAGAAATTAGCAAAATGTTCTTGGTTCCAAAGAAAAGTTCGCAAAATAGAGGTTCGTTAAAGAGAGGTCCGACTGTATTTCATTCGCTCTCAATCAAAACTTTCCAATCCTTCCTGACTTATTTTTAATCATCTAGATCCTTAATACACAGATTATTTTTGATTAAAAAAATGAAATATTAAGAACTTCAAATTCAAAATTGAAGGAAAAAAATTGCTAATCTGTCTTCAGATATTTCTCCAAAGAATAAATTTGACAATTAATTTGCCATAAATTCGACACATATACATAAGCTTTCCCCAGTTTTTATTTTATACAAACGTGATGTCACGATACAAAAGTACAATAAGTTAGATAGTTTAACCATCTAATTTATAACTAATTTTCTTCGTTATAGTCTGCCCTGACGATGGGTTTCCACAAAATACAGTTTGAGAAACCCTGCTCCACACCATTCTACAAAGGGGAAAAGCGCCGTTATCCCTATTTTAATATTTTAATATTGATACATCTTCTGATATTAGAATGTTGTACACAATTTTACTTTCTTCTTTTTTTTAATTTTTAATGTTTATTTTACTGTTAATGAAGGGATCTTTTAATTAGACCCCTCTACGATGGGGTTTTGGTAGCTCAATGGTGTAAGCACTGGGCTGACGGCTGGAGGAGTCGGGCTCAATCTCCTGTGAGAAATTTTTTCCAGGTTATTTTTCTCCTCCAGACGGACCCTAAGATTCATCCAGCCCTCTGTGACCGAGAATTTTAAGGAGGATTAAGCGAGTGAACTTTAGGCTGATCACCCATTCTCGGGGACTCCAAAATGGTTAAATAAACCTTCAATGCAACCATGAGCCATCATAGATGTTTTAAGAGAAAACATATGCCTATTCTACTCTCTATGATGATACTGTAATTATTTATTTATTTATTTATTTATTTATTTATTTTGATAAAAATTTTAGTTTTGATTGACTTAACAACAAATTATGTATGTAGTTCCTTGTAAAATGTCTTTAACTCTCCATAATAGTGCTTAAAAAGTATATTAAAAACATACACACACCATTTTAAAAGCGAATTTTCGGGACTTCTGAAAGTTTAGCGATTTCTTCAGCAGCTACCCTAACACACAGCAAATCAATCTTTTCACCTTAATTCCTGTTTAATCATTTCGTTTGTTTATAAACAACTCTTCTTTAATTTATCGTTTAATATGATCATTTTCAAATTCTTATATTTTTACTTTTGATCATTTTTTGATATTTTTTTCATACTGTATATTACAGTATATTATTATACATTTTTAGAAAATTGGTTTAATTTTTGTGTTAAATGCAAGTATAGCAAAATTATATTTTATTACTCTGAATCATTGTTGGAATTTATACTACCAATGTATTGTGTGTCTTTATGTATTCTTTTTTTATTTCTTTTAAAATGATTCTAAATCCTTGTTAGAATATCTCTTGATAAAGGAACACAGTTCGTAGGTCCCGAAAATTCGCTTTTAAAATGGGGTAAATATGTGTTTTTTTAATAAACAAGAAATTATTTTTAAACGGATTAAATTTTATTCTTCAATATGATCTACATCTTTTTTTGCTTACTTTTCTAATTAAAATTTAGACTCATACACTAGTCACTGGATACTTTTAAAACTTAAATCACAAGATCTGTCCTTTAATAAGTAAATTAATAAGTAGTCCTGTAATTATGAAGAACTCCTCTACTCGTGGAAATGCCAAAACAATTGACTGTCGCTGACTGTCAACAATGTTCTACTGCCATCCAACAATGAATCTGTTCATATTCTAATCCCTATAATTGACATTATCCTTTGATTAGTCGTAATTAAGTGGGAATAGGCCAATATAAGGATTAACAGTAACTAGATCTTTAGGATAATTAAGAATAAAAGGCAGATCTTACTCTTTTTTGTTTTTTTCGTAATCTTAAAAAAAAACAATATTTTAAAGAAAGAATATTCAAGTTGTTTTTAGAAAACTTTTTTTCTGTAGACTTTTTATTCCTTTAAGTAGAAGTTATTTTAAATTAGAGTATATATATATATATATATATATATATATATATATGGTATTTTACTATGATCACAAATTAACTTCGCTATCTTCGAACAACAGCATTAATTCATTTGAAAGCTCAGGCAACGAAGAATTTGGGGATTTAACTGGTTGCAAATGGCCAGTTTTTCTCTTTATTTTTCATTTTCTTTCTACAGTTCATCGAAGTCGAGGAGGTCCAGACTCCCCCTCCCCTCCTCAATTCCGAATTTTCAAGATGAAGAGTAAATAACTTTTTTTTGGTTAGATGGTAAATTTGATTCATTTTATGTTTCTAGAAATGAAAGCCTATTTTCGATTAGAGAGTTGATTCATGATTTCGAAAGACAACGAATCTGTAAACCTTTTTTTATAACTCAAATAGAAATATAGAATATTGAAATAACGGTGAAATCTACCTGAACAAAAACAGAATGAGTTGCAGACACTGAAATCCCATCCGAAATAAACTTCAACTCTCTTCTTTATTTTAAATCTTATTTATTTTGAATTCAAGCCATAAGATTTGAAGAAAATAAAAATCTGTCTTCAATTAAAGTCTAAAATGATTTTTTTTTTAAATGGAACTATTAAGTATTTTTATAAAAATAAATACTTCAAATATAAACTAAAAACACTTGGAAATCAATACGATTAAAGTAATCACCTAAATGCTTTCTCATATTCTAACTTTTATAAAATTGGTTATAAATCCTTTAAAAAAAGAAAAAAAAAATATCCGTGAGCCCAAAAGCTCTTAGGCTGTCTCCCTTCTCAGCTTTAGCGACCCTTAATGACGTCATTAAATTTTATAGGGGATTCTGTAATGTGGTTGTAAAACGTGCAATGCTCTCAATGGCTTTATTTTAATAGTAGCTGTTATAATTATGACTTTATCTATCAAGTTCTAAAGTACTCGGGCTTCTCTTTCACGGAACCTTAATTAATTAATTACGCTTTACCATTATTCATAAAAGAATTAGAGTTTTCATCTGATGAGTAGTCTTTTGAGTTTAATTTCGTTTTCAAGCACTTTTTTTCTTCATAATCACGTCATTTGCTGTCTCTTTTTATTGTATCCGATGCTAGTTTATAACCTCCTTTATGGGTAACCTTGGCTGAAGAAGGTCAACAATCTTGAAAAGTGGTTCTTATATCCTAATAATGATCTAAGGTTGAACTTTTGTTTTTTGAAAATAAAATTTAACGTGTGTTGTGAACGAATTTAAAAAGCTAACACATTTGCTTAATTTTAAGTTTCTCAATTACATGGTTTCTTTAAAGATTTTTTTAGTTTTCTATAAATAAATTGAAAAGCGTTCTTCTTTGAATGGAAATGAACGTATTCCAGAAAGAAAAAAAAGAAAGTAATTATAAAATTCTATTGTAAAAGCTAAATTAAAAATTTAATAAAGTTTAACATGATTATTTTTCTCATGTTATTAATTTGACTTTTATAATAGAATTTGTATTATTATTATTATTTTTTTTTTCTTTTTCGTAAATTAAGATCGCTTCTAAATAGAGCATTTGGAAAACCATTTTATATTTCAAATATCTTAAGGATTTTGTTTCGAGAAATAAAAAAATGTCGAATGAAAAAGGCGTGAAAATGATCATCAGAAATTTCTAGAAAAGGTTTTAATTGCGCATGCGTCCCTAAAGCATCATTTATAGATTGTTACTTCAACTATTTATAAGAAACAAAACAAAAAAAACCATCAACTTCTTCGAAATATTAGGATTAATAAATAACCATTACGATCTAATCGAAAAGTATATCTTTTAGGAAAGTTTACTAATAAAAACAGTGAAACACTGTAACATTTCAGATATAATACTAATCCCCAAATGTGGTTTAATCCACTGAAATTCGGATTAACATAATCCCACAGAATGAAAAGCTTTCTATTTCAAATAGAGCTCAACTCTTCTTCAGCTCACATCTTAAAATATACTGACGGGAATCTTGGGAATCGATTTAAAACAAAACAAAAAAAATTCTGTCCCTTCATAATCCAAGTAATAATTTATAGGATTCTAAAGCGAAGAAGATGCTATAAAAAGCGGAAATGAAAGGATTATTAAACAGCTGCAGATTATCATTTAATTAAAATAAAAAGCAATGAATAATAGAAAAGCAATAGCCTATTTAACATTGAATCACTGTATTTTTTATTATAGAAATAATAGGATTAATTTTCATTTATTACAAATAAACTACACTTTTAATATATATGGGTCAATCAACTATTCTTTGTACTAAACGAGAGCGACACAATAATGATTTTCTAACAACAACAAATCGAAAATCTAACTTCCTATGCAACACATTTTAAAGATTAGTGAATGAAGTTTTAGTTAAGATAACGGACAGAGCACTTTTTTAATTTGCAGAGCAATATTTTGCTTTATTTAGTTAGATTATGGCTGTAATTTGTCCCCTGCGGGACAAAACAAAACAAACAACCTATTTTATTTAATAATATTTCGGATTTTCCCTGTCATTGTCCTTACTATCAATTACTACTATCTAACATATATTTTATGTATTTAATAGCAATCTGTATTAAAATATTCGCTTTGGGAGTTTTGCGAAGGCTCTGAAGGGACAGGGAAACCAAATACTCGCGGGGAAACATTGTCCCCTAAGTCAATGTAAAAATACTAAAATATTCGTAATTAAACTAATATCGGTCACTGTAAAGCTTTTGATCAAAGACCTCAGAATACTTTGGGGTAAAAATAAAGTCCAATAATTATTTCCAAAAACAACATTTATTAAATTTGTGATCGGGACACACTTAGATACAAAGAATAGTTGATTGACCCATATATTCATCACATAAATCATACTTTTCCTTTTAAATACAAACTGTTGATTTTTAAATCTTTGGTTGATCCCATTTTGGACTACGGATTAAACAGCTGGATCTTCTTAACTAAATCCAAATTAATGATACTAAATAACTTAATTTTTAAAATATTTGATATTTCTATTAATTTTAAAAATAAATCTTCTGAAGAAAAATTAAATATGAAATACTCATAAAATTTTGACAATTGAAGAAAAATATATACTCAGGTTGGAAAAGTCAACCATTTGCTTTACATGGATGACTTAAAACTTTATGCAAAAAGTCCAACTGAGTTAGAATCACTACTGAACACTGTGAGAATCTTCAGTGGAGATATAAAAATGAACTTTGGACTGGATAAATGTGCAATGCTGACAGTACAACGTGGAAAAGTTCAGAAAACAGAAGACATTGAACTGGCAAATGGAGATATAATAAGGTCACTTAATAAGGAAGACCCATACAAATATCTCGGTATTTTAGAAATGGACAACATCCTGCATGATAGGGTCAAAAACCTTACTAGATCAGAGTATTTGAAAAGAGTTCGAAAGATTCTAAAATCTAAACTCAATGCTGGAAACACTATTCGTGCAATAAATACATGGGCAGTGCCCTTAATTCGATATCCAGCGGGAATTATTGACTGGACAACTGCTGAACTGGAGACACTCGATAAAAAAACACGAAAACTTCTAACTATACATCACTCATTACACCCTAAGAGTGACATTGATAGACTGTATTTGCCACGCACCATTGGAGGTCGTGGTTTATTACAGATACAACAAACTGTTGAAGAGGAAAAATGTGGCCTCCGTGACTATATCAACAACAGTAATGAAAAACTGCTAAAAGCAGTTAAAACTGAAAATTTCCTGAAAGCCACCAAATCCAAAATAGAGTACAAAAAAGACCAGTACAATACTCGACTAGAAGCTTGGAAAAATAAGCCCCTTCATGGGGCTTTCTTCAAAAAAATCGAACATAAACATGACAAAAATATCATCTGGACTTGGCTAAAAAAATGGTACATTGAGAAAGGAGACTGAGGGTCTGCTCCTTGCTGCACAGGAACAGGCCCTTCAGACCAATGTTATGAAGGCCAAAATACAAGGCACAAGCACCAACAGCCTTTGCAGACTGTGTAACAACCGAGAAGAAACTGTAAATCATATAATCTGTGAGTGTTCTACAATTGCTAACACAGAATATAAAAAGCGACATGACGATGTAGCCAAGAAAATACATTGGGCACTATGTCGTAAATTTGGATTCCATACATCAGAAAAACCCTGGCATCACAGTATAGAAAAGGTCTTGGATAACGGGCAAGTTAAAATCCTCTGGGATTTTCGTATTCAAACAGACCAGCATGTAACAGCTAATACGCCTGATATTACATTAATTGAACAACAAAATGTGACCCTAATTGACATTGCCATCCCTGGGGACTGTAGAGTCCAGGAAAAAGAACTGGAAAAAATCAACAAATACAGGGCTCTGGCACTTGAAATTACACGAATATGGAATAAAACAACTACAGTGTTGCCAATCGTCATTGGTGCACTAGGAACACTATCACTTAAATTTATGGACTATTACACCAGACTTGGAGCACCAGCAATAACAACAGCTGAATTACAAAAGACAGCCATCATTGGCACTGCGAACATTTTACGTCAATACCTTAGCAACACTTAGGCCCCTGGTTGAGGCCCGTCTTGCCTAAGAAAATGCCAGTGATTAAACGTGATTTTTTGTGTTTGTTTGGGTGAACGTTTACACTGTGTAACTATTTTTTAAAAGAGTAAATTTGTTATATATATATATATATATATATATATATAATAAAGTGATTCTAAAAACTATTTTTTATTACAGAAATAAAAAAAATAGTATAGCAATACTGGAATTTTAACTAGAAATAACTGGTTAAGAATTTTTAATATTCACAAACCAAATAATAATGAAAATTACGTGAATTTTAAATTATTTAGTCAATTAAATTGGAATAACTATAATGATAATAATATAAATAAAATTAAAAAAAAATTAATTTCAAATCTACAATTTATTTCATTAATTTTTTTTTTCACTTTTATTATAATAATATATTAAATAAATAGTCACATATCAATTATTCCAGCACCTAAGACACAGGAGTGAGATATATATATATATATATCACCCCTAATAAGGCTGGTTACATTAAATAAAAAAAAAAAAAATTGCTGGAATGTTATAAGATTCATAAAGATGGAGAATACGTTGCACTACATTATTTTTTTGCGTAATGAAATTCCGTATTCTTAACAGTGTGTTTTTCTCTAAATTTGAAACACAGTTCCATTGCAATCCAACAAATACGTGTATTTTATCCATCGAAAAAGAAACTGATTTTCTGATTTAAATCAATTGCTTTGGTTTTGTCATTCAATTCAATGGATCTTGAAAATGGAATCCTTTCACTAACAAAGTGAGACCCAAATGAAGTAGCCAATAGAACGACAAAATGCTATTGAAGGACCCTTAATGGATTGTCTGACCTCATTTCAATTTCCTGAATCGCAATCAATCCAACTTTCTCTTTTTTTTGTAAATGTAACACTTACAATACCAACTGTTAACTCGTATTCTGTTCATGAATTAGTTTTTAGATCAAATTTATCTCCAGTCAAGTCATCAATGAAAAAAGGAAGTGCTTCTACTGATGTAAAGTCTTTGCCATTCAGTTGTATGTTGTCTCCAGATTTTACAAATTTTATTTAAGTTTCCCTTGCTCTTTTATTGATTTTTTTTTACACAACTTTTATTTTTTAGCAGAGTAAAGTAGTTTGTTATAGGTTTTGTTTGTTGCAGCACGGATCCCTTTTGGTGGCAGCCAGAGATCACTGAGTTTTAGGCACCAAAATATTTCATATTACAGTATTTTCTTATGTTAACGTAAATATTCATAATCAATTTAAAACATTTGGGAAAACCTAAACCCATTTGGGAAAATAAGTACCAACATACGGCAGGTGTAAGTGTAAAAAGTGACTTCCGTATACGTATTTCTATTAATATTTAATTGTTATTGATCACATGACTAAAGAAACATGCATTGGTTCCTTCAGTTTGAGGCAACATTCGCGCAGCGAGCCAAACGTCAACGAGTATATTCTGCTGATGATTCCACAATAAGGATGAAACAATTGTACAGAATTCTCGTTGATGTTGGCTCAATGGGCGAAAGCACATTTATTGTCCGGTTGGCGTATCTCTCTCCAGTTTTCACTCCACGTTGCATGTATTTAAACGAAAAAGAAAATGGAAGACGGGAGGTGGAAGGGGGCATCGGGAACTGAACTTTTCATCCCTTTTCTTCAGTTATTGGTTCCCTCGAGCCACTAACGTTGTATAAAGGTTTTTTTTATTACGAATTTTGGATTGTGGAAATATTTACGATCTCGTATCGTGTAAGTCCCTTACGAGATTGCACCGAATCACATCTTAAGCCATTCGAAGCCTTTTCAACCCTTTGTTCTCTAGTGGTTGTAACTTCTGAGAAAGAGACTTTAATAAGAAACCTTCAGCTTAAAAAGTAAATTTTTGCCTTGGACAAGAAGAGGAATTTGCGTGTGTGAATGAAATTAACCATTCTAACAAACTCAAAACAAAAGCAAAAAATGTATTAAAAAAAAACAAACAAGAAAAACTTGTTGGTTTTTTTACTATCACTCAAGACCGTAATTAAATATTAATTTAATAGTTGATAGTGTCTTAATCCTAGTATCAATAAGATAGCTAAAAGTACAAGTCACAGTTTCTCTGACCAATCCACTTTTTTCTTAAAAACTGTTTGATGTTTTTATTAATTGAAAAAGGATTCTCAGAAATAAGATAGCACATTATTTTTTGCTACTTACGTTGTAATAGAACACTTTTTATTTAATAAATTCGTTTTTATATTATTTTAAGTAGTTTTTTTTTTATTTTACTTAAAGATGTAAACAAATCGTCAGAGCGCCCAACTTTGACCTATTTTTATTCTACGTTATCGATTTCATACTGTGATGATCATTTTCTTATATCTTACAATAAAAGCAATGATTTTATAGTTGCAAAAAAAAAATGAGGAAAAAAAAATAGCAGAATTATACCTTTGCGATAATAAGGGAAGGCGAGGGTTTGGGCTGACGAGTCCGCAGAAGGACGAAACGGCCGTTCCCAATTCCTTCCCGTAATCTAGAATCAGAAAGGCAATTTCCTCTTTTGTTCAGGTGCTGATTTTTCTTTTCTTATTTACTTACATACCTTTGCGATGTTTACTTGAAAATACAAACCAAGGCCTACACAATGAGTAAATAAAATGCCTTCCTGCTCTTATTTATCAGGAACGTTAAATTATTTTATTTGGGTTAATTTATCTTTTGGATGTTTGGTTTCTTTATAACTTAAAGCCTTTAATCTTTATTAGGAAAAAGGTTTTTTTTTGTTGTGCACAATGCAGCACTATATTTACTATTGTTGTTTTTTTTGGTTTCGGGGGTGATCTCCACTTATGTTCTTGCCTTTCTGGGTTTATTATCAGGGAGGGCGGATGAGGCTGATGAGTCCCATGTAGGACGAAACGGCCGTTCCCGATTCCCTGTGATATTAAGACCAGAAAGGCATTTTGTTTATTCATTGTGCAGCCTTTAGTTTTTATTTTCAATAGAGATCCTGCATGTTAATTTTTTTATTTAATCTTATTTAGAATCACAATTCCAGGACTATTGGTAAAGGGTTTGACTGGAAGATGACGTCCAAAAAATTCGTATTTGATAACATCCTTAATTTGTCATTTAAAATCATTCAAAAGTCTAAGAAATAATAAACCTTTTCACAATAACGGACCAGTGTTTATCCTCTTAGTTAACAAGCTATTTAGATATTATTTTGGAAATATTAGTAGATCTTTATAGGCAAGTACCATTTCATGTGTGTTTGAGTATCTGGATTCATCTTGAATCATTGGAAATTACTCTTCACGGTGGGGAAGAATGTCTCTGACGTTGGAAGAATATCGCGAACACACCGACAGGTTACTGTAAGAGTTTGTCTCTCTTTTTATTAACTGTGGAAGTAGTGCACGCGAGACTGGAGAATCTCTAGTAAAAAGCTGCCCAGTGTCCACCATGTTACCCACAGGAGAACCGAATCCTGTGAATTCATTTCATTCTCAAATAATCTCATTCAGTATATTTTCCATAACATAAAGTACACAAATACGTATTGATAAAAGAATCATTACTACTTCTTCTAAAGAAAAATTGATTTAAATAGTAAATTTTGAAAGCGTGTTCTTTAATTTTTTTAAATATTTTATCCTTTAACATAAGTTAAAGTTGCGATCAGGCCCAGAGGACCGCGCAATGCAACTGGAGGGTAGGCTCCGGTGTTCAGAACCTACGGGACAAAGTTGAGGACGGGGGGTCGGCCCGTCGCTCGCCCGCCTTTAACTCCCGGGAAAGAAACCCGGTACCCATTCTATAGAGGGCTGGGTAGACCCTAGGGCCCGTTTGGAGGAGAAAGAAGCGTGGAAAAATTCCCGTCCTCCGCCGAGGCCGGGAATCGAACCCGCTACCTCCAACCCGCAGCCAAGCGCTCTTACCCACTCGGCTACCGGGCCCACATCCTTTAACATACCAAATATTTTTTAACAAATAGTAATTATACAATAATAATTATTCATTATTATCGATAAAAATAAGGGGTGTTATTATAAAATACTGATATTATTACAATATTACTAGTATCAGCTAAATAGTATGCTAAATGTAAAAAAAAAAGTACTAACATATTTAAAAATGATTATTATTAACAAAACAATTATTATAAATTTTGATTCTGTTTGGTTTTTAGTTCTTCACTAATTTATTTCGAAAAAAGAAATTATTGTCTTCAAAAATATGTTTTTGCCAAATATCTAATTTTATGAAAAGAAGAAATTTGATTAAACAACAATGGGTGAAATTTTTCACGATTATATATTTTATTCTCTATTGAATATATGCAATCATTCATTCTTTACATATCTCTTTTTTTTTACTATAAATATTCTACGACGATTTTAATATTTAATGTTATATTATCATAATGTAATACTAAATCATATATGCTCTAATGTGACTGATAATGAACAGCTTATTAAAATTGGTATCCATCATGTCATGTAACGAGGAAGTTCGTTTTCAGCGGGAAAAAAAAAAAAAACATCTTAATTATCCTATTCTTTAGTTCGAGTTTGATGTATTTGCTTTTGTTATTTCTTTAATTTCTTTATGAAAAATGAACCCAAGACTTTTCTATGTTCTCCGCTTCTTTCTTTCATTGTCCTCAAATTAGATGGTTCATTAAAAGATCCCTTTTATTTAAGATTTAATCTTGTCACTAACAAAAAAATGAACCTTTTTTAAAATGTACGATATCACTAAAAGCTAATGAAGATAAATCTACAACTTGTCATTTATCACAAACGTAATTTGTAATTAAGATTTCTTTTTATCTTTTGGCCTTTACGATTCTCTTCTCAGCATCTACTTTTTCTTTTTTAACATCTTAAAAAAAATCGGCTCAAAAGGAGACATATCAAACAAACCAAACAAAGCCTGGGGCTCTCTCCCCTTCCTTCCGAGGTTCGTTCATTATTCTTAAATCTCTTCGAAATTACGTCTTTTTAGTGGATAAAAGCTACGTCCTTCTATGTCCGTCAAACTCTTCTAAGGTATTTAAAATTGTTTGGATAATCTGTGGGTTCCGATACAGCCCTTGGTACTGGCGTTTATTGGCAAAACAACTTAAAGCGCCGTCAACGAATCGATTTTCTTATCAGTAAAAGCAGATGACGTTGAACTTAAAAAAATAAGCCTAATATGTCAATGGGTATTAAAAAAATTCAATCTAACTTCAATGGCTTAGATTCAAATGATGAATGAAGTGTTTTTCAGACACTTAATAATTTCCGCTTTGAATTCTGTTAAACAAAACATCGGAAAGTATTGATTTTTTTTTTTTTTTTTTTTGATGGCGTTTGTCTTTTCAATTTAAATTAACGATCTTTAAAAGTCATGATCACATATTTTAAAAAATAATAAACATCTATTTTTGATTTAATTTTTTTTTTGTTAAAAATTTAAGAAAATACGAATAATACGACTTGAAAGGGCAATTTCGACGTGACGCTTGTATGTTTCTTGACATCACTGAGCTGTTAGATACTGGATGAATCCAGCTGATGACGGTAATAAAACCAGAAAAAGATGTCCTGGATTCCCGGGATAAATCAAAATTACTACAAACAGCTCATTGAATTACGTGCAGGTAAGTTTTTTTCTGTGATGTTATCTAATTATCACTAATTGAAGAAAAAAAAATCATGATTAAAACACAAGACGTGCTAGTTTCATGCTACTAACTAGCTTCCATTGCAAGTCAAGTACAGTTTCTAAACATCATCTAAATATTACAAACTTTGTAACGAGTGTATTACTAAATAAAATACAAATTGGATGAACACATTTAAATTACTAGAATATTACATAAATGATTCAAAAGTGGGCGAAAAGTCCGAATAACCCTATCAGTAGACAAGAGATTTAACGTGCGTTAGAACATTTTTACAGTAAAATAAAACAAAGAACGCATATAACTAAACAAAAATTCACTTAGCTATTTTTTTATTATATTTGGACTGATGAGAGGTCAATTAACCCCGAAACAATACTGTCTCCGATTCCCAGCACAAATATCAAAAATAGCTCAGTGATTTTTTTTGTTTTGTTTAGTTATGCGTGTTCTTTGTTCTATTTTATTGTAATAAATAAACTGGATCTGAAATGAATTCATGTGTCTATTATGGATCCAAAATACCTTTACGCACTCTTCCATGGTCTGCACAGACGGATGCGGCTTCAGGTCCGTATGCTTTTTGAGTAGCATTTATGAGATCACAGTCGTGAATAGTAAAACCTTTGAAAGTGAAACCTTTCCGCCCGTTGTTAGTTGTGGATTTAACACGGCGCTTCTCCAACCTGCTTCTCCAACATTTCCCAACAAGAGAACATCAACGAAGAGTTCTGTTAGTAATGAATGGGCTATCTAACAATGTTCGATAAATCGGTTTATTTTCGGTCAAAGGAAAATCCACATTTCTTTCAAGAACACGAACAAATCCACCGCACGGTTTGATTCGGGCGGGGGTAACAGAAGAACCTCTGCTTAGAGCGCAATTCTTCAATGGCCCAGTGAATCAGACGACTTATCTGCGTATGATTAACGAATGGTTGCTGCCTGAACTGCAGTTGAAAGGCATAGCAGACAGTGTATGGTTGCAATAAGAAGGAGCACCAGCTCATTCCGCCATGAGAATACGATTGCACCTTGATGAACTTACCTTTCTATGGCCACCACGCAGCCCAGATCTCACCACGCCAGACACTTCTCTGCGGGGAAATCATTTAAACAGGAAACCCATAAACAACGGTACGTTTCCAACGGTGAGTTGCAGATTGCTGTGCACAATGCCTTCACGACTGTGACACCACAAATGCTACGAAAAACGAACATACGGACCTGGAGACGCATCCGTCCGTGGAGAGATCATGGAGGAATGCATGTAGATATTTTGGATCCATAATAGGCAAATGAATTCATTTTAAATCAAGTTTACTGACAAGGTATACGGACCTGTGGAATATTCTGGATCTTTTTGCCTGGCGATTTCAAGCCTTCTGGTTTGGAGAATGCGAGGCTGACTGACTGGTGAAATATTACATGTGAATCCCTACTTACAATTTTAATTCAGAATGCAAAGGTTGAGAGTGACAAGAGGGCTATCAACCATTTCTTATTTTTTAGTTTAGAGCAATAGCAACTTTTAGCTTTTCAATAAAACTCTACAACAACCAATACAGCTGATTTATTTAATCACTTTCAGACGCCTTAATGTTTTATTCATGGATTAGTAAAAGCAAAAAAAATCAAAAAATAAAGAAAAGAACAACAGATTTCCACATGTAACACTGCAGCTGTTTGATAGTCACATGGTACACGAGCAGGCTTCTACTAGCATATTCGATATAAACCTACTTATTTACGTTCATGAAAGATACATTGTTCACTTGTATTCTGTGCTTGAGCCGTTCTGGCGTGGCCTTGTGGTCTTGAGGCGGTCTGCCGTGAGGCAGCTATGTCGGAATCCGGGTTCGAATCCCGGCGCGGGGCTTGGATGTTTCATTATTTGTTCTTCAGTGTTTCGTCCGTTTCTGCAGGTTATAAAAGCTAGTTACCCCCCCCCCCCGTAGTGCAGCCTGGATTACGCTAAAGAACTAAAGAACTAGCAATTCTATCAGCAGACAATGGTCTCCTGGCTAATGAATGTCATACGATAAATGTATGTGAAGGGAAGTGGAAGTTTCTTTGCTTATCTATAGTATTAAAGAGGTTTAACACCAAACCAATAGCATATTTGAAATTCCCGAATAAAAATATAACACTAAGGAATAAATTTACAGTGCTGGAAATTTTTTAAACAAAACAAAATGAGAAACAAAGATAGCACAGGAATAAATAAATTTCCTTTCTGATTCAATTATCGGAAGGAATCGGGAACGGTCGTTTCGTCCTGCAAGGGACTCATCAGCCCGAGCCGCCTTCCCCGATAAAAGACACAGAAAGGCAAGATCTTAAGTGAAGGCCATCGTCACACCTGGCAATTATTTATTCCTGTACTGTCTTTGTTTCTTATTTTGTTTTGTTTAAAAAATATAACACCTCATTTCTGTAATATGGTCGACAACCAACCTTTCAACTTTTAAATTATTTAAATAAAAAAAAACTAGCAAAAAATCAAATACTCCTTAAGAAAATGAAGCTTTTAATATCAGCTAGAAGCGAAGCAAGTAGGAGCCCTTAGCTTATCTTATCAATCATAATTTGTATAATCTTTTTGAAAACGGAAAAAAATAGAGAATGCACAAATTCGTTGGCTTTCACGCATTGAGCCATCATCGACAGCAATCTGGGAATTTTAATGCACGTTAAACCTTCTTACACGTATAATCTTTTTCAAATAACTTTTATTTTGAAAATACTTAGTGATACATTGTATTTCAAATATTACATCTTTCGTTAATATTCTTGTTCCTACTGTTAGATGAAATTATCATCCATTTCCTATAAAACTAGCCATCTTTGTTGTTTGAGCCGTTTCTGTAAGTTAATGTGAAAATACTTCAAATACAATGCGAACTTCCATGTATCTCTGACACTAACTATCTCAATAAATTACTCTGACCCGTAGCAGAAGTCTGCCCAATAATTAACGAAGGCGTTCATTTCCTGGAGCTTAATAGAACTCTTCGTCTTTATGGGGTTGTAGAACATTGTAAATTACCTTGAATAATTACCTACCGTCATAAAAATACATTATGTCCTCATTCGCCAAGGGAATCATAATGATTTGCTTTCCCAGTAACGATGGCTTTTCTTGAAATATCTTCACAACCGTTAAGTCAAGGAAATAAGCGGAAAAGACATTCAGGATTCCAAGGAATATAAATCTCACCAGAAGAATACCGATGTTTCCGTGTAAAACAGATGTTGTAATGTCTGAATATGGCTAGTATTTCTTTCGTTTTTCAACGATGCCCTTCACGAAAGTGTAAAGGTAGAGTTCCTATGTTCATTCTGTCCGTCCGTCGCAACCCACACTACAAGTCGGATAGACATGAGTCATACCCTGTTAGAGCCCTACTGACTTGTGGACGCGATGAAAAATACGATTTCCGGTCTGCGATCACTTCCTGTTCCGGAGGAAGTGGACGAAAATGAAATATTGTTACGGGATGTGACGGCGAGAGTAAAGTAAAATGTGGAGTTAGTGGCTGACAAACACAAGATCTATAGTAGACGCGACGAGTTTTGAAACTCCTTTTGAATGCAACGCAGATTATAGATTTTCCTTTCCTGGCCGTTCGCTAACATTCAAATAGAGGAGAAGCGACCTCTTCTATTTCAATGTTAGCGAACTGCCAGTAAGGACAATCTATGATCTGCGTTGCATTCTGGTAGTTTCAAAACTCGTCGCGTCTACTATAACTGATTTATTTACAAAACAGATTTAAATAGACAAACAAAAGATTAAATGATGATTGGAGCAATTTAAATTTAACAAAAGAACAACGATTGATTAGTTGAAGGATTAACTGATCATTAGGGAGAAATTTAAATGACCAGACGGTTAACAGATAAATTAATTAAATTTGAAAACAAACAAGGAACGGAAAAGGAATTACATTTGAAATAAATGGAAAACGGCAAAATTTTGGAATACACAAAATTTCAATCATAAAGATTAAAACATATAAAATCAGCAATATATATCCTTACAATATGCATATACATGTATTTCATTTTATTTTTGCTAAGGGATCACTACGGTTTCGTGTTCACTATGATTTTTTTTTTAATTCTTTATTACTATTATTGCATTTTATTGAAAATCTCCATTGACTACTGTCTCTTTTGGTATATCCGTTATCCTACAATAATACTGATATTATTGCTACTGATATTACGGAATTATTGTGTGTGCTAAAAAAAATTATTTGTCATAATTCGTTAAACTTTGTTTTGAATTACAATAAAAACATTAAACACCTGTCAGACTTTTGGAAAAAATTTTTATACACAATTTAAAACACCTTGCACAATTTTTTTTTAAATTTTTATTTTAATTAAACTCTTTAAAACAGTTTAAAAACAGTTAGAGGTTTTAATCTGTTACTTTTGATGAAGTTCAATCTTTAAATAATACATAAGGAAATTTTGTAATAATACAAAGACTAATAAAAGATCTGAAGAAAAACAAGAGACTATTATGAATTTGGGAAAATGCTTTTGAAGAAATTAAAGTTTAATCATAAAAAAAAATGAATAAATAAATAGTCTTTACATTTTAAATACAGTAGAGCTCCGATTATCCGCGAGTACTGCGAATTTTTTTTTTAATTACGAACCTCAAAAAATCCAATTTTAATCCAAGACAACAACACGGAAAATACAATAGGCCCTACAGTGCGAAGGTCGAAAATTACTGACAGGTTTACTGTGCATCGTGATCCTATAGGCCTTCTCGGAATTTGTGGATGCAAACTTAGAGCAAAGGTTTCTGCTTTACTGTACATATTTTAAAAGTTTACAAATTATGTTTTTTGTACAATAAAACGTAGTTTTTAATGGTGAAATATTGTTTTTTCGTGTTTAGACCTCATTTTTAGTCTTTTTTCGGGTTATCCGCGATTTTTGCTATCCGCGAAGCCCTTGCCAACCAATCCCGCGGATAATCGGGGCTCTACTGTAGTTTTATACACAAATCTCTTTCGGTTAATATTGTAATGATTTTTATATTCTCATTTATCTTTCTGTAATAGTTTATTTATTCTTGTATATTCTTAGTTGTCTTACATTTATAATTATATCAGCATTTATTCTATTATCAATTGTAGATTCTAATTTTTTACTGTTTATCGTTTAATTCTGTTATTCAATTCAAAAATTTTCCATTGGACTTGCTTCTCCCCTCTGATTCGTTATTATTTAAAAATACAGTTAAAAATCAGTTAAAGCCCAATTAAATCCCCCAATCAATTGTAAAAGAACGCCAACCAATCACAGCCCTTTTAAATAGTCTATATAAACCCCTGCAGCATCGAATAAACAGTTAGTTAGAGAGTTCGTGCCAGATCTTATTCAGTCTTAGTTTAATTCCACAAACCAGTGGCCGCAAACATTCACCACAGTACGTAAAAGAACTAGAAGTATATAATAGAAACATAAAGATAGTCAATATAATAAAAACTGCTGTATTAGCAAATGTTATTTATTTCTACTTCTTTCCCATTGTTATTTATTTCTACTTCTTTCCCATTGTTATTTATTAAAGGGTCATGATAATAACTTGAAATAGATGTTCTGGGATTCGTATTTTTTGTGATTTCTTTTTTTATCGTTGTTCTACATTGGTATATTTGAGATAAAGAAAGAGGCTTCCTATTTTTAATTCACAAATAATAAATTGTTCCAGTTTGAATTTCAGTATCACAAAAGAAAAAAACGAAGAAACAAATTTTTCAGTAAGATTTCGAAATCAAATCTTGAAAACAATTTAGTTTGTTTCCCAACTTGAGTAACTTTTGTAATTGCAAATTTAATGTAATTACGACCAATGAATGGAATTCTTATTTTTTAGATAATTTGGTAGAAATATTGTAATGAATGATTATTGCTCCTTTCAAAAATCCATCAATAGACTAAAATTACGGATTTGGGGAAAATTATGAAATTATTAATCTCTTCTCTTTAATGAGATATTTATGAATTACGAAACCGATTTTCGCATTCTTTTAGAGGCCATCGAAAGGAATCCCAACTAATCTAAGAGAAAACGTCAGATTCTGAACGAAGTGAATATAACAAAAGATGTGGAAGATGATGATAAAAATTTAACATGTGTGAATTCAGTTACGGATGAATTTAAAAAAGTTAACGCACTTACTTAAAACTATTTTTAAAAAAGCTAAAAAATCTTTAAAAAAAACATGCAACAGAAGAAACCAGACCTAGGTTTCAACCTGTTAACATGCTTTCATCAGTGAATTCATTCGTAAAAGATGTGGAAGCCTAAATTAAAAGGTCTTATTCATTTCTATACAGGGTGTGTACAAAAGAATGGTGGAGTTTCAAAGACACAGATTTTCTGCATTTCTTTAAGTATGAGTTATGACATCTCTCAATTGAAAACTGTCCAAGATTGATGTGAGTCACTCAACATCCATTATTTTACGGAAAGTGCTGTAACAAGTTAAATAAGAATCAGTAATTTTATATTACAAACGAAATTTATTGTTAAATTTGTATGAAAACAGTTTCTATGTTAGTAGATACAGCGAAATAAAAATCATAATCCCTAGACATCGAAGCTGACGCTGTAAAAATCTTGATTGATTCTGTTTACTTTCAGATTGAAGAGAAACTTGTCATTAATCCATGGACTGGGTCTATCTGTTTCGTATACACACAACAAAACCGATAGTGAAGTCACTGTACATCCACTTGCTGTCAACTTCCGTTGCATCATCTTTCACCAGAGAAGAATAATCTAAACAAAGAAGTGTCTACAATAGCGAAAATGAAAAATTGTATTACTGCTTCATGGAATTCAGAAGTGTTAGACTGCATATTTTTCGTTCTACGGGTCACTTCTACAAACTGTTTGCGACATCTAATAAGGGAAGGCTTCCAACTCGAGTCTCTACTTGAAACTTCGTATTTTATCTATTGCAGGGTAATGAGCCTAGTGAGAATTTACGCAAATGGATGTGACAACCGCTAGGAGGGGTTTAAAAGCCCGCAGAATCAAAAAATGCAATATTTCGTAAATTCATTTGGCAAGTAGGATATATATATTGTTAGATAAAACTTAACCGTAATAGAAACGATCAGAGCCAATAACTAATACACATTTTTGTATGAGGGAAAACAAAAATCGGAGAGACAAATGTAAAGCGTGAAAATATGGATTATTTTCACCAATAAAATGATCAAAGCAAAACAAATTGATTTACGAAATACAGCATTTTCTGATTGTACGATTTTTAAACCCTCGCCTACCAATTGTCACTTCCGTTTGCGTAAATTTTCATTGTTTTTCTCACCCTTGCAATAGGTAAGAATACAAACTCGATTTCAAGTTGGAAGCTTTCCCTTGTAAGAGCAGAAAGACAATTAAATAGTTCCCTTTATTCCAAACAACTACAAGTTCGGAAAAAAATTATTAGCCCTTTTTTGTTCTGAGAAGACTCCATATCTAAATAGTCCTGTCATCTTAGAACACAATAATAAGAGTTGTGCTCATTTGTCGTTATAGGATGAAAGCTAACAACCATTCAGATAAGTTTGTAAGATGTTGGTTATTATCTGCTACGATCTATTCGGAGAACATTAGTTCTGTTACTAAGATCACGTAGAGTAGATTATCTCTTCTAATCTACGAAACCAACTAACGAGAATCCGTTGCCAAAGATCATTACGAAGTTAATGCCTTCCGCTGTTAGAATGTTAAGTGTTTAGGTTTGGGTCATTATTAATTTCCTTCATAAATTAGAGACTGTAAAGAAAGTGGAACGTAGAGTCTTGAATTGCCGTCTTGCTCTCCTGGTTCAGGTTCATCAACTAGAAGGCGTTGAACGGAAATTATGATTCTGACAACGGATGAAAAGGAATGAGAAATTCCCGCTCCTTTGTAGAGCTCAGACGCGATCTATAACGATTTATTTAGAATGTTAAGTTTCCCAGTAATTGCGTTTCGGCAAAATTAAGAATTTCTTCTGCCCAGAAGTTTCAAATCTGCTCAGCATTCTGTTCTGTTTCGAGTTGTTGTCTCTCATCAGTTTGGCATGAAAACGGTGAAATTACACATTGGTCGAGCCAATTATACATTCATCTCAATGGAAATCTGAGACAGCTGTTTCGTTCTTATTAGGACTCATCAGCCTGATTTACCGTCGATCATCAATGGACAGAGATGAAACAATATGAAGTTCTCATCCAACGGTCATTTATGGTGGTTCTCATGTAACGGAATAAAAAGCGCAGAAGATGTAACCACAGCTACGTTCTGGGGGAAGGGAAGAGAATCAGAACAAATATCCTACTTTTCTGTTAAATTGGCCCTTAAATAAGAATCGCACCAAATATTAAGAATTTCGGGCCAGCCATTGCTTTATCTAATAGCTTCGAACTCGAGTAACGGCTAATGAACTGACCACAACTTTTGTAGAGCGTTGGTGCACTCCGCCTTAAAAGACGTATCTATATATTTACATATAGTATTGGGCAAGACAAACAAAAAAAAACATTCCGATGCGCTAAAAGTGTGTGTGCGAACATCACGATCTATTTGAATATAAACTGCATAGTAACTGGTATTAGGTTTTGGCATGGTTCTGAGCACGGAAGAAAAGGTATGTGTAGTCGAATATTCATACGGTAAAATACGGTAATGTAAAAGGAGCGGTTTCAGCTCACGTTTCAGAAACACGGCCCAAATGACACTATGATTCTTGGCGTAATCCTACGGACAGATAGTGTGCTGATACAGCGTAAAGGATGCATGGGACGGCCACGAACCGAAATAAACAAGAATTATGCCTTTTCTTGGAACAGGTGCTTATGTGCCACACAGCTGTGGCATTCTTCATGAAAACCTTTCCTGGTCGTGTCATCTCAAAATCGACAATTTGCAGGAACGCTGTGAAATTCAAACACTGTGCACACCTTGGATAGATAATGCTAAGTTAAGGTATTCGTGTACAATGTAAGTGATATTTACTGCTCCCGCTCTTGGTTTTTGTCTTTCACTACTGTTTATTTTGCCCAATGCTATATACAGTATATAAGCAGGCTTTTCTGTATAAAATCCACGCTACGCAGTGAAGCAACATCACAGATACATTGCGTTTGTCTTATTCCCGTCCAGAGAACAGCGAAGAAATTCCTTTAGCCTGCTTTTCTTAAAATCGTGGTTTATGTTAAATATCTAATAAAAATAACAATACAAAAAATTAAAAAAGCAATTCCGATTTTTCGAAGAAAATTAATTAAAATGTCATTAATAGTAATCCTATCAAATAATACGGATTAATAGATGTGGATAGGAATTCCAGCTCTAAATGCTTTGGGTTTTTTTTTTTCATTGAGAATTTTTGTCATCTTGATATGCAAAGTTTTCGAGAGGACTCACACCGAAGGATTTTCACATGTACAAAAAACTAGTTCGTTACTTGTCCATAAATATGCACGTCAATTTCGAGAAGATTTATTCAGCGGTTCCAAAGTTATTTGGGAATACAAATATACACGCAGTGCCTGAATACGTACCTAGGAAACAGTCCTACCTCGCCTTACGTTGTTACTTCGTTCCAAGACTAGCGACATAAGTCGAAAAGCGATGTAAAAACGACGAATAAACTTTAAAAAAACGACCCCATAACGTCGCTAGCAACATCGACGCGCAGGAATACAATAAGACGTTCTATAGTTCAACATTTTTCCATTCTTTTTCATAAATTTGTTAGGAAAAAGAAAATTACCAGATAACATCGATGTGATTTTTTTTTTTTTTAATAAATTTTCGCTGACTGACGTAATGTAGTTGCATAAATTGGCGTTGATCGACTTTCATTTTTTCCTATTATTATTAACAAAACACCGCCGTAAAGTCGAAAACGATGTATGTCGAAACGACGTAAAACGAGGTATGACTGTAGTCAGATAACGTTATAGCTTCTACCTTTATTGCAATCTACTAACATTATAATTCAACATTTATTGCCTTGTGTATTATCATTTCTACAATAACTGAAAATGACTACTTTAAACTAGGAAATTATTGACAAGAATTATTTGGATACAAATGAAATACAGTGCAACTTGGATAATTCGAAGCTGAAGAGACCACTACAAAACTTCGAATTAAACAAGTTACATCTTTTAACTTTAATTTCAGGTCCACTGAATGCTTGAAAAGATTATTCTGTCAATAAGTAAATATTTATTCAGAAAGATCATGGTATGAAAGACTTAAACAGTATATGTAAGTAAACAAAATAAGATTTATATTACGTAAGCTACAGTACATATTACATTCAATACAGAAAATTATAGTTTTTCAAAAAATTGTGCACTGTCTGATTGTTTTGTAGAATTCAGTCGCTTTAGGTTAGCAAAATCTTCAAGCATGTTTAGTGAACGGAAAACAGCTTCACTGGTTTATCCTTCAATGTACAGACGAAATTCGACGCTATCCCGTACTCGTTGGCGATTTGGCATTTCTTCTTCACACCCTTTTCCACCTCCCGAATGACGGCGACCTTTTCAGCGAACGTTAAATTCTTGTACACGCGTGGTTTACTGAAAGATATGGTGACACTGACATCAAGAAGCTCGAATGGCGTCTGAAGCGTCACGTGTCGAATGGCGTCACGTGTCGAACGGTGGCGGGAAGGGGATTTCAGTTGTCACGTGTCGACTTTCTTAACGATGAAACGCCGAAAAGTCGTTATGGTTCAAAATTTTTTATAAAAAACATCGAATTAAGGAAGTTGAACTTCGAATTATCCACGATTTTTTAACATTGATTTAATAAGAAATTCAAGGGACTAAGAGAAATCTTCGAATTAACCATGATTTCGAATTAAAGAGGTTCGAATTATCCAAGTTGCACTGTATCTGCAAAAGTGTTTCCGTAATTCTTTCGTGACTGACAATCACAAGCTGTCTGGAGTTATGACAGAATTTAGAAATTATCCATACTGATGTAAATGTCAACTATATTGACGTAAAATGCTACATTTACATCAATATCATTTTATCGTACATAGAACCTATGAATAATTAACACATTATTGGAAAATGCTAGTTAAATAATAATTAGTTACTTATTTTGACGTTCTGAATGTTTGATTTCAATTTCTGCATCTTCAAAAAATACAGCTTGACAATATCCAAAGCAATTTTGAATGAGTTTATTCCAAAATAAGCCTACTTTGAGTTTTTTAACAAAGTAGACTAATTTTGGAAACATAATCTCCGCACTCGACAGTCTACACAGATTGAATTTATCATTTTACTAGCCTTGCCTTGTCGCTTCGCTCCGGAAGCCTTGTATAGGTAACGTAAAAAAAAAAAAAACCGCTTTATTAATTAGCAAATTAATATCGAGATCGGAGCACATATAAGACTTCCCAACCTTTCCAGACCCTTATCACTTGAAACCTTTGCTAGTTGGTAAAACATCACCTGATCATTACCAATTAATGTTATATATTAACGATAGTTACAAATTAATGTTAAATTCGTATAAACTATTTGAAACTTCGAGAAGCCAATCACACCTAACATCGTCCGCACGCAGCGAAAATCATCGCAGACCGCTTAACTCGGGTGTACTGCGGGTTTGCCGATGCTCGTTTCCGGGAGCCGTCACACACTTTATGGTCATTTAACTCCCCCCCAAATTATATTTTTACACTTTTTACATTGTATACTACGAAACCTACCCACACACCATATTTCACATTTGTAGGGAAGTATGTTCTAAACATTTCGAACAGACACACACACACAATAATTTCCCTTTTATATTATAGATTGCGATTATTACTTTTTTGTACACGTAAACAATTTGGCTACAAATAAATAAAAAAATGGGAAGTAAGATTACCTTGAGATAAAACAAATTTATATTGAAAATTGAATCTCCCCCCAAACCCATTTTTTCCCCCTTTTTCTATTCAAACATGTTTATTTCAGAATTGGTTATTTTTCGAAGATGTTTTCGATCTTGCAGTCGGTCAGCGAAATTGCTATGAGCACTTAAAAGATTACGATCAAATGCCAATTAATTCATTGAGATTCTTCCTTTTAGATAAAAGATAAAATGTTTCCTTTTAAAATGTACTAGATTAGCTGATGAAAAGACACTCC